>VZQC01014995.1:3157207-3191746 GCA_009823505.1 Rhizomys pruinosus | reverse complement strand
TTTCATCTATTATTCTGTTGAAGATCTTATCAATACTATTCTCTTGAGATTTTTTTCCTTCCTCTATTCCTATGATATGGACATTTGACCTTTTCATAGTGTCCCATATTTCCTGGTTGTTCCACTTTTGTGTATTTTTAAATTTTTTGTAGTCTTTATTTGAGATTTTTAATTGCTCTGTGTTATCTTCCAGATTGATATTTTTTGTTCTGCTTCCTCCATTCTACTTCTGAGGCTTTTTCCTTTCCTTTCTTCTTGATTGAATGAGTGTTCTAATTCCTTTTTCATTTCATCCTGTGTTTTCTTTAGTACTTCCATTTCCTTTTTGAGCTCCTCAGTCTCTTTTTGGTGCTTCTCAATCTCTTCTTGGTGCTCCTTACTTCGTTGGTTGGCTTCCTTTTTCAGTGTTTCTACTTCCTTTCAGAGTTTGTTTTTTTTTTCTCCCTCTAGTTCTTTCCGGAGTTTGTCAATCTGTTCCTTTAGTTCTTTCTGATGTTTGTCATTGTATCCCATCAGTAGCCTTTCTTATACCAATAATAAGCAACTGGAGAAAAAAATATAAGGAGACCTTCCCAATCACAGTAGCCTCAAAAAAATAAAATACCTAGGAATAAACCTAACCAAGGACACCAAAGACCTCTACAACAAAAGTTTAAAAAAAAAAAAAAAACTAAAGAAGGAGATTGAAAATGACAGCAAAAGATGAAAAGACCTCCCATGCTCATGGATTGGAAAAATTAATACAGTAAAAATGTCCATACTACCCAAATTAATGTATATATTCAATGCAATTCCAATCAAAATCCCCTTGAGCTTTTTCACAGATTTGAAAAAACATCCTTAAATTCATATGGAAAAACAATAGACCCTGAATAGCTAAAGCAACCCTGAGTGAAAAGTGCAATACTTGGGGGATTACTTTACCAGACTTCAAGCTATATTACAGGGATATAGTCATAAAGACAGCCTGGTACTGGCACAAAAACAGACCCATTGACCAATGGAACAAAATTGAAGATCCAAACTTGAGCTCCAAAATATGCATATATACACTTCACACATAAATCAAAATTACAAATTCTGAAAATAAACTATAGGTTAATTCCTAAACACATTTAGAGATTCACATTTTAACAGTAAAGTTGCATGCAGGTAAAAAGAATATGAATAGAATATGAATACATATCTTCCATTCATATATGGTAATTACAATGTGTAAATACAAGGGGTGTAAATACAATTCTAGAGCCCATTAAGAGATACACATTGGAATAGCACAGTTAGTTTCAGATACAGTGAAATATAATAATAAAGTTCCTCAGTTTGCCTGCCAACTGGGGATTTGGTGTTAGCATCCACAAATGAGGGAAAGCATTTGCCTTTTTTTTTTTTTCTGGGACTGTTACTTCACTTAGCCTAATGGCTTTGAGTTCCATCCTTTTACGAGCAAAGCTCATGATGTGATCTTTCTTTACCACTGCATAGAGCTCCATTGTGTAGATGTACCACATTTTTGTTATTCAGTCATTAGTTGAGGGGCATTTGGGTTTGTTCAAGCTCTTTGCTATTGTGAAGAGAGCTGCAATAAACGTAGTTCTGCATGTATCTTTGCAGTAGGATGCATCTTGTGGATATATACACAGGAGTGGTAAGGCTGGGTCAGGTGATAGGTTCATTTTGAGTTTTTTAAGGGTTCTCCACACTGCTTTCCACAGTGGTTGTACCAGTTTCTATTCCCACCAGCAGTGGATGAGTGTTCCCCTTTCCCCACAACCTCTCCAGCATTTGATGTCTTTTGTTTTCTTGATCTTGATTAGTCTTATTGGAGTGAAATGATACCTTAGTGTGGTTTTAATTTGCATTTCCTTAATTATTAGCAATGTTGAGCACTTTTTAAGATGTTTCTCTGCCATCTTTATTTCTTCACTTTTGAAGTCTCTGTTCAGCTCTTTACTCCATCTTTTGAGTAGGTCATTTGTTTTCTTACTTCTTTGTTTTTTGACTATTTTATATATTCTGGATGTTAATGCTCTGTCATATGTGTCAGTGGTGAAGGTTTCCTCCCACTCTGTGGGTTTTCCCTTCACTTCCTTGATTGTTTCTTTTGCTGTACAGAAGCTTTTGAGTTTGATGAGGTCCCACTTGTCAGCTGTTGTCCTAATTTCCTGTGCAGCTGCTGTTTGATTTAGGAAGTCTTTTCTTATGCCTATGTCTTGTAGGCTACTGCTGACATTTTCTTCTATCACCTTCAGGGTTTCAGGTTTCAGGTTGAGATCTTTGATCCACTTGGAGTTTATTTTTGTACAGGGCCAGAGGTAGGGGTTTAATTTTATTCTTCTATAAATGGTAATCCAGTTTTGCCAACACCATTTGCTGAAGATGCTATCTTTCCTCTGTTGAGTTTTTTTGGCCCCTTTGTCAAATATGAGGTGGCTGAAGTTATGTATATAAATTACTCAAAAAACAAAGAAGAAAGAAAACTAATGACCCACTCAAAAGATGGAGCAAAGAGCTGAACAGAGACTTCACAAGTGAGGAATTAGAGATGGCTGAGAAATATCTTAAAAAGTGTTCAACATCACTAATAATTAAGGAAATGCAAATTAACACCACACTAAGTTATCTTTTCACTCCCAATAAAACTAGCCAAGATCAAGAAAACAAAAGACAGCAAATGCTGGAGAGGTTGTGGGGAAAGGGGAACACTCATCCGCTGCTAGTGGGAATAGAAACTGGTACAACCACTGTGGAAAGCAGTGTGGAGAACCCTTAAAAAACTCAAAATGAGTCTACCAGCCGTACCACTCCTGGGTATATACTCACAAGATGCATCTCTCCACAATAGCAAAGAGCTTGAACCAACCCAAATGCCCCTCAACTAATGACTGGATAACAAAAATGTGGTACATCTACACAATGGAGTTCTATGCAGCAGTAAAGATGACATAATGAACTTTGCAGGTACATGGATGGAATCTGAAGCCATTATGCTAAGTGAAGTAACACTGTCCCAGAAAAAAAGTGAATGGTTTCCCTCATTGGTGGATGCTGACACCAAATCCCCAGTTGGCAGGCAAACTGAGCAACTTTATTATTATATTTCATTGTATCTGAAAGCAACTGTGCTATTATAATGTGAATCTCTTAATGAGCTCTAGAATTGTCCTATCACTTATATTCACACATTGTAATTACCATATATGGGTGGAAGATATGTATTCATATTCTAAAAAAAAAGAATGTAAAGTTATATACTTATTTTTACCTGCATGCAACTTTACTATTAAAATGTGTTTTGGAATTAACCTATAGTTTATTTTCAAAATTTTTAATTTTTATTTATGTGTGGAGTGTATATATGCATATTTGGGAATAATAAAAAATTAAAGGGAACAAAAAAGAGAGAGTAAACTCCATTGAAAGAACTGACCAAAACAGTAAACTTATGCATCAAAAGTTACAAAAGACTGAGAAAAAGATGCAAGACAGGACTTAACATGTATGACAGAATCCATGAGCTCTGGTGGGGGGGGCGTGAGGGGTGGCATGGATGGGGGAATGAGTTTAAATTTGATTAAGAAATGTATGAAATGTGCACAATAAAAATTAATTTCAGGGGCTGGAGAGATGGCTCAGCAGTTAAGATCACCAACTGCTCTTGCAGAGGACCCAGGTTCGATTCCCAGCACCCACATGGTGGCTAAGAACCATCTATAACTCCAGTTCCAGGGGAATCTGACACCCTCTTCTCACCTCCGCGGCATTCACGACATGGGTGCACCAACCTACATGCAGACAGTACACTCATGCACATAAAAAATAATAAATAAAAAAAATTAACTTCCAAAAAAAAGAAGACATGAAATGGGGTGCAAGAAGATGGGGGGGGGATCTGAAAGGAGTTAGGAGGAGATTGAACAACGTCAAATAAATAGTATGATATTATTGAAGAATTAATAAGATACTGAAAAATCAAAAAAGTAATATGATTTAGATTTAGGCTATGAACTTGAGCTACTACTATTTAAAATAAGGAACTTAAATAGATATACTAACTCCTATCTCTTTTCTCCTTACTGTCCCATGTTAGATTGTTCATTACAAGGATGACAGCCTTTTTATTCTGTTTTCTGACAAAATTCAACTGGCCACTCAATGTTATTTATATATTCAAATGTATTTCGTGCAGAGCATGGGGCCTCTATCCTGCATTTTTAAACATTGCTTAGCATCTTTTTTGGTGACATGCCACTGTTCAGCCATCTAAAATTAATTTGTGCACTACTGCTTCATGTCTTATTTCCTGAGAATGTACATTCTCTTAATATTTGAAAGAAATTTAGTTGTAACCATGCCTTCTTCCTTCTGACTCTGTCTCCCACTGAGCAATACTGAGGCCAGCATTCGATGCATCTATATGAATGACATACAGACCTCACACAGACATTCAAAACATTCTCAAACGATCAGTAGCTTCATAGAGAATACCATATTGATATTTCATTTAGATTTTCCCCAGTGTGTGTCAAGCATTTTCCACCAACAGCACACAAATTCCAAGCATATTTCAGTCTCTC
This sequence comes from Rhizomys pruinosus, assembly GCA_009823505.1. Lineage (NCBI taxonomy): Eukaryota > Metazoa > Chordata > Mammalia > Rodentia > Spalacidae > Rhizomys > Rhizomys pruinosus. Next base: position 3,187,169 of record VZQC01014995.1, on the reverse strand, counting down.
AAATCCTGTTCTTATAGCACAAAATGGTACCTGATTTTTTAAAAATCCTTATCAAGAAATAAATGATTTTTGAGTAAAATAGTAATGCAAATATTTTTAATTTTTAACTTAACACAAATTAGTCAGATAATCGCTAGTAATTTAAATACATGCATATACTGTGCAGTGAATGTGTCCTTCCAATCTTCCTCTCCTTTTATCACCAGTACACATTTTAGTTCCAAATAATCCTTCTGCTTTCATGTTGATTTTAAGTTTCCATATATGAAAGAAAACATGTGATATTTGCCTTTCTTTCACTGGCTTATTTGGTTTAATCTGATATCCTCCAATTCCACTTATTTCCTACACAAGGTAGGGCTTGAGTATTCTTATTTGGTTGTATACTTTTGGGGGTGGTGAGTTGAAACAGGGTCCCTCTAAGTGCAACTGACCTGGAACTTGATCAGACTGGTCTGGATTTCACAGAGGTCTGCCTGTCTCTGCCTCCTCAGTGCTGAGATTAAAGGCAAGCACCACCATGCCCAGCTGATTATTCTTTACAGCTGAATAATATTCATTGAGAAAGCATTGAGGAACATTTCAGACTGGTAGCGTAAGCAATTAGTTTTTTAGACAAGAATTCAAAAACAAAGGAAAGAAATAAGAAAATGATCATATGGGATTCCATAATAAAAAGCTTTAGTGTGGCAAAAATAAATAAATAAACAAATAAATAGATAGATAGATAGATAGATAGATAGATAATAAAGTGAAGAGACAACCTTAGAATGCCAGAAGTTATTTACCAGTTATTCTGCAAAAAGAGGATATATACATATAGAGACATATATCTGCTTTATGAATTCATTTGTGGATAGAGCCCTAGCTTGGTTCCATGTCTTAGCTATGGTGAACAGGGCCACAATAAACATGTATATTTCTTCTGTACTCTGACTTCATTTATTTTAGATATATACTCAGGAAGGAGATGAACAAATTGTGGTTTTATAATTAGCTATAGTTAACTTTTTGAAGACTCTCCTTACTGTTTTCCATAATGGCTGTAATAATTTTACATTCCCACCAATAATATAAGTGCTCTTTATTCTCCACATCTCTGCCAGCGTTTTTGTTGTATTTTGTTCTGTTTTTTGAAAACATCCATTCTAACTTTGGTGAAATGATATCTCACTGAAGTTTTTACTCATATTTCAATAATGGGTAATAATGCTAAGCATTTTTCATGTATTTATTGAAAATTTGAGGGGCTCTAGAGATGGTCCAGAAGTTTGGGTCTGGTTCCCAGAACCCACATCGTGGCTAATGACTATCTGCAACTCCAGGTGCAGAAGATTTTTCTGTTGTGAATATTACAGTTTTATTTTTACTTTTGTTATTTATTGTTCTTAAATTTTTTTTCTATTACATTTGTGTGTGTGTGTGCATGCACACACGCACACACATGCAGGTGCATGTGTGTCCATGCACACACACACACATGCAGGTGCATGTGTGTCAAGCTCAGAGGACAACTTGAAGAAGGGAATTCTATCTAGCCTCCCACCCCACGGGTCCCAGGGATCAAACTCAGGTAATGAGGCTTGCCAACAAACAACTTTACCTGCTAATCTATCTCTCTTCTCTCTCTCTCTCTCTCTCTCTCTCTCTCTCTCTCTCTATATATATATATATATATATATATATGTATATTATGACTTGAAGTCAGGCATTATTATACCTACAGTCTTGTTCTTTTTGTTCTAGATTGCTTTGACAATTATTTTCTAGGTCTGTGAAGAGTGTCATTGAAATTTTAATGAGGATTGCATGAATTCTTCCAAATCATGAACTTGGGAAGGCTTTCCACCTTCAAATATCTTCAATTCCTGTCTTCAGGGTTTTTGTAATTTTTATTTCAGGAACTTTTCACCTCCTTAGTTATATTTATTAACAGAAACTTTTCCCGTTTGGCAATTGTGAACAGAATTGATTTCATGATTTGTTTCTCAGTAAATTTCTTATTGGTTTGCTATTGATTTTTTATGTTGATTTTTATCCTGCTACTTTATTGAGTCAATTTATCAGCTCTAATGGTCTTTTGATAAAGTCTTTAGGTTTTTTCAGTGTATAATGCCATATCATCTGCAGCAGTGGTAAGTTCACACCCTCCTTTTCTAAAAGTTTGTTTTTCAGAAAAAATTCTTCTAACATATGTTTGATTATTTTTAGCATTTATGTAAAATGTTTTTTATTTTTATTTTTATTTTTTTTAAAGAATTTTTATTTATTTTTGTATATGTATGAATGTACTGTCTGCATGTAGGTTTGTGCACCCATGTTTTTTGTTTTTAGAACTATCAATTGTGCACACGTAGAAACTCCATTATATATTTATCTTTATCAAACTTGTTAGTTTCATTTTTGCACTTAATGTTCCACCTGTGCTTATCTATCATAACCCTGATTATATGTCTTTTAAGTTGTAGTGTGTATTTCTCAAAATGTTACTTGGGTTTTATTTTTCTACTTCTAATTCTGCCAAATGCCTATTTAGCTACCCAGTCAATTAGTCTTGATAAATATCTGGAAAAAAAAACTTAGAATTTCACATGTCCAAACTGTAACTGATAATATATACCAAGATTATCCAGTCTCTATCTCAGTAAATAATTCCAACATCTATCCTGCTTTATGAGGTTGAAACTTCAAAGTTATTTTATTCTAGCCTTCTTTACCCTACCCTAATCTCCATGTTAATGCTCAACCAGTAAATCCCTGCTATAAACCATGTCTTGTTACATCTGTTTCTTTCCATCTGTTTAGCTTCCAAGTAATCTTCATCATCAATATCTCTTGCCTGGAGGTAGGAAGCAACCAAATGGTACACTCTTGTAGTAGTATAATGAAAAGTTTAAATTTCATTAAAATAAGGAACAGAAAGCTCAGTAGTTAAGCATATCACACATTGTATCTTATTCAATCCTTCCAACCCTCTGAGGCAGTCAGGGGCAAACTCACTTTGCTCGCCACATGCAAAAACTGACACAATTCTCAAAGTCACCGAGCCAGCAAACATTTGAGGTAGGACTGAAATCCAATTCTCTTTTAATATAGAAGACAAAGTTTTAATTCCTATTTTATGCTGCCCCTCAGTAGAGTGATCGAACTATAAACATTGCTAAAGTACACAATAAAGAAAGAACCAGTGAATGACAGGAGTGAATCTTCAATAAACAGCTATACAGGAAAAGGTCAACTAAAGGGGGACCCTGAAACCTTGTCTACGATCAAGCCAGTGGTGCCGCAACAAGGAAGCTGTCTAGGACACACGTAGCACTGACCTTGTGTGAGTGGTGTGATTCAGACTGCAAAGCATCAAGGAAGAGACTTACTTGCTTTGAAAAAAAATATGCCAAATATGTTGGGGTTTTTTTTTTCAAGAAATTTGCTGGTGAAAGGGAGAGAAAAGCAGTACATAAAGGAGTATATCTCAGAAAAGTGGCACTAAGAAATGGACAGCTAAAACAAAAGAGATCTTTGTGTGTTCATGTAACTGAAGAAGAAAGTTTGTATTGCAGCCATTTAGTGTTATGTTTAGTTTACCTGTCTGGAAAAATGAAATTAATAACCCATATCAGCTACCTCACAATCACAACAAGGAGAAAAGATTTATGGAAACTCAGCAAAATTATATAAACATATAAAGAGAGATCAACATTATTTCACATGAATAAATGAAGACTTTTAAGTTATAGGTTTAATACCTTGAAAACTTTCTAAGGTAAAACTATTTATTTGTACCCAGTAAAGAATAGATTTTTTTAAGTTAAGTTACTTAGCAAAGTAAATGACTTAACAAACTTAACAGTTCATTTATTCTCAGTAGATAAGATCAGTCTGTAGTTTGTCTAATTATATTTGAAATATGCTTAGAACTACAAAGGAATATGGCTTTTCATCTTTTATGACATAAAAGATAGCTGGAATTCCAACTAATACCTACAATAGGTACAAACATTTAAAAATTTTATTATACATAATTTCACTGTAATGTTGACCCCAAGAAATAGCACCAAATTCAGTGAGTATGCATGAATTTTCCTTGAAAATAATTATCAAAAACTTTCATGTGCCTCAAAGCTAAAAAATTGGTTATATCCAGCATCTAAGCATGGCATAGTGTACAAAATTTTAAAATGCAAGTGACAGTTTTTAACCAAAAGAAGACTCTTTAGAATGTAAATATTCAGCAAAATCCCATTTTCTGAATATACTCCTTGATATTAACCACCCCAAACTTCAGACTGTTCTCTCTATAGATACTCCCTTTTAGGATTCAATTTAGGTTTGAGAGAGATGGGAGGCAGAGTCACCAAGTCCCAGCAGTCTCTGGGAGCAGCAGCCATGTCTCTCAGCCTCCCTCTGTCATGTAGTAGCTGTGTAACCTGAACAAATGATGCACTTCCCTTAAGATGAATATCCTCGCTTTAAAAAACAATAATAGTCATTTTCACCTTATACTGTTTTAAGGTTTAGATGGCTTACTGAGTCTGAAGTTCTTCCCAAAATGTCTGGGAAATGGTAAAATGTGCTTACAGATTAGCAATTCTTCTTTCAGAGCTATACACTCAATGTAAGGTTATAGGTCAAAATTAAGAATTGTGGCCTCAGAAACAATGCCCATGATGGAAGCCAGCAATGTGCAGAGAAGCTGACCTACAGCCATGTGAGAACACAGGCCTCCGCCAAGCCTACCATGGGCTCTGGGACCAGGAATTCTTGCCACACTGTTCTCAAATGAAGAGAAGAGGACAGGTATTTGTTTCCAGTAAAGCAGACCGTAGATGTACACCCAAAAAAGGGAAGTGTGCCTGCAAGTTATGTTATTTTGTTTGCTTTTCATTTAGGTAATTTAATTTTATTGAATTATTTTATTATTTATTTTTATTTCATGTGAATGAGTGTTTTGCTTTTATATATGTAAGCACATCCACATGTGCAATGCTTGTAGAGGCCAGAGATGATGTAGGATTCCCCTGGAATTGGAGTTACAGATGGTTGATAGGTATCCTGTAGATGCTGGGAACTGAACCTAGGTGCTCTGTAAGAGCAGTCAGTGCTCTTAACTGCACAGACATCTCTGCAGCCTCAAAACTTTCATTAAATATTAATGTTTTTAAGAACAAATCATCAAATCCCTTTATCTCCCATATGCTCCCCTCCAAAACCCCTATTCCCTCTCCATCCCCCTCCAGGCCCTCTATTCCCCACCCCTATTCCCTCTCCATCCCCCCTCCAATCCCTCTATTCCCCACCCCTATTCCCTCTCCATCCCCCTCCACTCCCTCTATCCCAACCCCTATTCCCTCTCCATCCCCCCTCCAATCCCTCTATTCCTACCCCTATTCCCTCTCCATCCTCCTCCACTCCCTCTATCCCCACACCCATTCCCTCTCCATCCCCCCTCCAATCCCTCTATCCCCACCCCTATTCCCTCTTCATCCCCCCTCCACTCCCTCTATTCCCCAACCCCATTCCTTCTTATGTTCATGTTCTCTCTTTTTTTTTTTCTTTTTCAAGCACACTGAGTCCACCTAGTCCTATCACACAAGTACAAGACCATCTAATGGAGCATGGGTAGCCTCTCAGGGCCCACCTCCCTGAAGAACGCTGACTTCCCTCTGGCAGACAGCCATAAGTTGTCAATAGCTCCTTAGGGGTGGTACTTCATGACTCTTAAAATCTATCTAGCAGGGCGCGGTGGCGCACGCCTTTAAACCTAGCACTTGGGAGCCAGAGGCAGGTGAATCTTTGTGAGTTCAAGGCCAGCCTGGTCTACAGCGTGAGTTCCAGGACAGCTGGGGCTACAAGGAGACCCTGTCTCGAAAAGACAAAAAAAAAATCTTTCTGTCCCAGCTTCCACAATGATCCCTGAATCTTAGGAGGAGGGTATGACATAAGTGACCCACTTAGGGCTGAGAATCCCTGAATCTCATTCTCTGCATGTGGTCTGGCTATAGATCTCTGTATTAATAGCTATCTACTGCAAAGAGAAGCTTCTCCCATGAGGGTTAAGAGATGCACTGATCTGTGGGTATGAAGATATGTACTTAGGAGGCAGTTTAATACTGTGCTTGCTATTCAGTAGAATAACAGCAGAAGGTTCCCCTAAGGCCTATGAGATCACTCCTAGCCATAGGTTTTGGCCCAGTTAGCAATACTAGGCATGATATTTGCCTTGTGGAGCAGGCCTCAAATCCCATCAAAAAGTGGTTCCTGCCATAATATTTATTCCACTGTGCACTAGTGGTCATATCATGCTAGGCTGGTCATCACAGGGTTCAAGTCTGAGTAAGATATTGTCATGCATAGAACTAGAGTAACCTGGAAAAACAGCCTCAGTGAGAAAATGTCTCGATCAGATTAGCTGGTGGGCCTGTCTGTAATAGGTCATTTTGATTGCCTCAATGGATGTGTGAAGACCCAGCCTGAAAGCAGGTGACAGCATTCTCTGATTAGGTCCTTACACTGCCTTTGAGTAGAGACAGCTGGCTGAATCCTAAACATGTGTGCTCTCGTTTCTCTCTGCTCTCCAGTGCAGGTGCACATGACCAACTGCTTCAAGCTCCTGCTGGTATGTCTTCCCTGTTATGATGGACAGTGAACAATATATATCCTGGAATATAAGCTCAAATAAATAAATAAATAAATAAATAAATAAATAAATAAATAAATGAACAACCCTTTGTGCTGTAAGCTGTTCCTGTTAGAATTTACCAGGGCAAAGGAAATGGAGCAAGACCAGAAGTTCTTTTGCTCACAATGACACTGTCTTCAGTGAAGGGCTCTTTTCAAAGAGGATTCAGCTGAGACTGATCACATTGACATTTCCAACGAAGTAGGAATAAGTGAACCTGATCTAAAGGAAGATGTTGGAGACTACTCCTGCAAGTTAGCGAATGTCATTACCAGTAAGTAGGATGTAGTATAGTAAAGCATTAGGTATATTGAAGGAATTCATTTTACATTACAGAAAATGTGATAAAACACTCTGAAATACATCCCATTGCTTTAACAGATATTCTCATGTGAGATAGAAAAAAGAATTTATATAAAGTCTTCAAAACTGAAGAATGTCTGTGTGTGTATTTAAGTGTGAGTATTCAAATGTGTATATCTCCTACAATCTTAATTATGCTTATTTCTCTGGTAAACTTATTTTTAAATATAGCATATTCAAATATCAGCACAGTGCTGGCAAAATTATTGCAACCTCAACCTTACTAGAGACTATTTCAATAAAGTTCCATTGTTTTCTCATTACAGATAAAATACAAGTACTTTGCCTACAACAAAAAAGGTAACATTTTATCCCTCATTAATAGGAAAAATTTTCTAAAGAAGGAAGGTTATATTTTAGTAGTGTTAATACATAGATGCAAATTGAATGAATTTCAAAATTTCTGAGAAAGATAATCAGACACATGGGAGAGTGAGTCAGTTGCCTCAGTGACTATTTTGAGAAAGACTGATTAAGAGATTTAAACTAAGCATTTAATCCTTGTACCTAAGTTAATTAGAGTTACCCACAAAAATGTAAAAGAAGTAGTATTCAAACAAAATATACATGACCATAGCACTGATATTAGTTACAGGTACTAATGATGGGCTTGAAAATTGAAGGAATAAAGATAAAAACACTTCTTAGAAAATTGTCTGTACATTAGTTGTAGATATGCACTCCAAATGCAAACAAAAGATAACATATAAGTGGTTTATATATTTATTTTTAACATTTTATTGAAATTTTGTGCAATTCATACATTTCTCAGTCCAATTTTGGACTCATTCCCCTTTCTATGCCCCCGCCCCACCTGAGTTCATGCATTTTGCCATACATGTCTTGCATCTTTTTTTTTTCAGTCTTTTTAAAGTTTATCTATGCAAAGGTTTATTACTTGGAGCTGAAGTTTACTGTTTCAGTAAGTTCTTTGACTCAGTCCTTTTGTTGTTGTTCCCTCCAATTTGTATTGCTCCAAACTATGCATATATGCATTTCAAACTTATACCGAAATTATGACGTCTGAAAGCAAACTCTATATTAATTCCAAAACATTTTTAGGGATTTACATTTTCCCCTTTAATTTTATATTACTCTAAAGTATGCACACATCCCCTCCGCACATATACCACAATTACAAAGTCTGAAAATAAGTGGCAGGTTAATTCTAGATCACATTAAGGTAGTCACATTATAATGGTACACTTGCTATCAGATAAAAGAAAAAAAATATATATATATATATGCACATTGCTCAGTTTGCCTTACTATGAGGTATCTGGTGCTAGCATCCACAGATGAGGGATACCAATTTTTGTTTGTTTTTCTGAGACTGTGTTACTTCATTTCGCATAATGTCTTCTAGTTCCATCCGTGTACCTGCAAAGTTCATGATGTCCTCTTTCTTTCCTGCTTCATGGAACTCCATTGCGTAGATACACCACTTTTTCTCTATCAACTCATTAGTTGTGGGGCACTTGGGTGGGTTCCAGCTCTCTGCTATTGTGAAGAGAGCTGCAATAAAAATAGATGTTCATGTGTCTTTGTGGCAGGATGAGTTTTGTGGGTATATACCCAGGAGTGGTATGACTGGGTCAGGTAGTAGACTCATTTTGAGTCTTTTATGGGTTCTCCACACTCCTTTCCATAGTGGTTGTATGAGTTTGCATTCCCACCAGCAGTGGATGAGTGTTCCCCTTTGCCAACCACCTTTCCAGCATTTAGTGTCTTTTGCTTTCAGGATCTTAAACAATCTTATCAGAAGTGAGGTGATATACTAGAGTGGTTTTAATTTGCATTTCCTTAACTGTTAATGTGTTGAACTTATTTATTTATTTATTTATTTATTTATTTATTTATTATTTTTGAGACAGGGTCTCCTGGTAGCTCCAGTTGTCCTGGAATTCACTATGTAGGCTAGGCTTGCTATGAACTCAGAGATCTGCCTGCCTCTGCCTCCCAAGTTTTAGAATAAAAGGCATGTGCCACCATGCCCAGGGAATACTTTTTAAGATGTTTCTTAACCGTCTTTATTCACTTATGAAGTCTCTGTTCAGCTCTTTACTCCATCTCTTGAGTGGGTCCTTTGTTTTTTATGTCTTTGTTTTTTGAGTAGTTTATATATTTCAGATGTTAATGCTCTGTCAGGTGTATCACTGGTGAAAGTTTCCTCCCACACTGTGGGTTTTCTCTTCACTTCATTGATTGTTTCTTTCCCTGTAAAGAAGCTTCTGAGTTTAATGAGATCCCACTTGTCAATTGCTGACCTTATTTCCTGTGCAGCTGCTGTTTGATTTAGAAGGTCTTTTCCTACACCAATGCCTTGTAGGTTGCTGCCAACGTTTTCTTCTATCACCTTCAGAGTTTTGGGTTTCACATTGAAATCTTTGATCCATTTGGAGTTGATTTTTGTACAGGGCTCAAGGTAGGGGTTTAATTTTATTCCTCTACAAACTGTGAGCCAGTATTGCCAGCACCATTTGCTAAAGATGCTCTATTTCCTCCAATGAGTCTTTTTGGCCCCTTTGTCAAGTATGAGGTGGCTGAAATTGTATAAGCTCAAGTTTGGATCTTCAATTTTGTTCCATTGGTCTATAGGTCTGTTTTTGTGGCAGTACTAGGCTGTTTTTATGACTATAACCCTGTAATATAGTTTGAAATCTGGTACAGTGATTGTCCCTGTATTGCACTTTTTGCTCAGGGTTGCTTTGGCTATTCAGGGTATTTTGTTTTTCCATATGAATTTAAGGATTTTTTTCCAAGTCGGTGAAGAAACTCTTGGGGATTTAATTGGAATTGCATTGAATCTGTATATTAATTTGGGTAGAATGGACATTTTTGCTATAGTAATTTTTCCAGTCCATGAGCATTGAAGGTCTTTCCATCTTCTGATATATTCTTCAATCTTCAAAATTTTTCTTGTAGAGATCTTTGGTGTATTTGGTTAAGTTTGTTCCTAGGTATTTATTTTTTTTTTGTGGCTATTGTGAATGGGAAGGTCTTCTTGCATTCCTTCTCCAGTTGCTTATTGTTGGTGTAAAGAAAGGCTACAGATTTTTCTATGTTAATTTTGTACCCTGCCACTTTACTGAAACTCTTAATCATTTCTAGGAGTTTTTGGATTCTTTAGCATCCCTTAGGGAAACTATCATATCATCTGCAAAGAGGAATAATTTGACTTCCTCTTATCCAATTAGTACTCCCTTAATTTCCCTTTCTTGCCTTATTGCCCTATCAAGCATTTCAAGCACTATATTGAAGAGGAGTGGTGATAGGGGACAGCCTTGCCATGTTCCTGCCTTTAAGGGGAATGCTTCTAACTTTTCTCCATTTAGGATGTTGTTGGCTGTGGGTTTCTTGTATATGGCTATGATTACATTGAGGAATTACCCCTCTAGTCCAATCCCTCTAGGACTTTAAGCATGAAGGGATGCTGGATTTTGTCAAAGGCTTTTTCTTCATCAATTGAGCTGATCATGCGTTTTTTTGTTTTTCAGTCCATTTGTGTGTTTTAGAATATGTACTGATTTTCATATGTTGAACCATCCCTGCATCTCTGGTCTGAATCCAACTTGGTCATGATGATCTTTTTGATGTGGGTCTGTATGCAGTTTGCAAATATTTTGTTGAGAATTTTTGCATCTATGTTCATTAATGAAATTGGTCTGTAGTTTTCTTCTTTGGTTGTATCTTTGCCTGGTTTTGGTATTAGAGTGATGCTGGCTTCATAGAAGGAATTTGGGAGATTTGCCTCTGTTTGTATCCTTCTGAAAAGTTTTAGTAATAATGGTTTTAAGTCCTCTTTAAATGTTTTATAGAATTCTGCATGAAACCATCTGGGCCTGGGCTTTTATTAGTTGGGAGGATTCTTATTACTTTTTCAATTTCGTCATATATTATTGGTCTGTTTAAGCTGTCAGTCTCTTCTTAGTTAAGCTTTGGTGAATTCCAGGATTTGAGATATTCATCCATTTCTCTTAGATATTCAAATTTAGTAGAGTATAGGTTTTTGAAGTATTCTCCTATGATTTTCTGGATCTTTTCTCTGTCTGTTGTGATGTTTCCTTTGAATTATGAATGCTATTGATTTGGAGTTGCTTTTTTCTTTCTTTTGGTTATCTGGGCTAGAGGTCTATCTATCTTGTTTATCCTTTCAAAGAACCAGCTTTTGGATTCATTGAGTCTTTAATTGTTTTCTTTAATTAATTTCATTAATTTCTGCCCTGATTTTTGTTATTTCTTCCCATCTGTTGGGTTTAGGGTTCATTTGTTGTTATCTCTTAAGTGTTTTAGCTGCAGTGTTAGTTCATTTATTTGTCCTCTTTCTGCTTTTTTAATTTAGGCACTGAGGGCTACAACTTCCCTCTTAGGACAGCTTTTAAAGTATCCCATAGGTTTTTCTGTCTTGTATTGTCTTTTTCATTGATTTCCAGGAATGTTTTTATTTCTTTATTTCTTTCTTGACCCATTCATTACTCAGGAGTATGTTGTTTTGTTTCCATGTATTCTTATAGATAATTGGGCTTATTCTGGTATTGATATTGAGCTTTATTGCACTGTGGTCTGATAGAATGCATTGAAATTATTTCAATCCTTTTGTATTTGTAGAGGATTCTTTTTACTCCCAGTATGTGTTCGATTTTGGAGATCGTTCCATGGGGTGCTGAGTAGAAAGTATATTCTCTGGTGTTTGGTGGAATATTTGGTAGATATCTGTGAGGTCCATTTGATATTGTTCAGTTCAGATGTCTTTCTGTTTATTCTTTGTCCAGTTGCCCTATCTAATGGGCTCAGTGGGGTATTGAAATCCACCACTATTATTGTGCTGGGATTAACCAGTGCCTTGAGGTCCTGTAGAATTGTGTTTATAAAGTTTGGTGCACCAGAGTTTGGTGCATATATATTCATGATTGTGAAATCTTTATGGTTAATCTTCTTGTATTTTTATGGGTTTCTCAATTTTCAGTTTGCGGAAATTTTCTTCTATTATTCTGTTGAAGATCTGATCAATACCTTTGTCCTGGGATTTTTCTCCTTCCTCTATCCCTATGATGCAGAGGTTTGATCTTTTCATAGTGTCCCATATTTCCTGATAGTTCCACTCTTGTAATTTTTTTTAATTTTCATACTCTTTGTGCATTGTAGTTCTTTCACCTTGTCTCCGGTGTTGATATTCTACTTTCTGCTTCATTCAATCTGTTACTGAGGCATTCTCCCATCTTTTCCTGATGATTAAATGAGTGTGTAATTTCCTTTTTCATTTCATCCTGTGATTTCTTTAGTATTTCCACTTCCCTTTGGAGTTTGTCATTCTCTCCTTCTAGATTCTTGATTTGCTGGTCAGTTTCCTTTTTCATTTCAGCATGGGATCTTTTCAGTGTTTCACTTCATTCCTGAGTTTGTCATTCTCTCCCTTGATTTCTTTGAGTATGTCTCTTATTGTTCTTTTAAGATCTGTGTCCTGGGTTATCTCCAGGGAGAACTCATTGTTGGAGTCTTCTGTATGACTGCTAGATTTTGTTGGGGATTTATTTTTGCTTTTCCCATGTTGTTGATTTTCCTTTGTGCTCTTGGAATGTGGATTTGATTTGTTGTTTATAATCTAATGTGAAATTCACGTGCTTCCTCATTTAGTTGAAGGCCTGTTCCTCTAGATTGGGAGGTTTGCTGTCTCTTTTGTTACTTTGTGCTCTGAGTCACCTTCTCTGTTCTCACAAGAATGGTGGCAAGGGAGGTGAACAACACGGGTTTTTACCCGCCCAATCCTGTCACTGCCAAGGTGACAGGCCATAGGGCCTTACCAGATCAGGTCTGGAATTTGGAGCAGCTCCAGAGACCCTGCACCCTGAGCTGAAAGTGACAGGGCTTGGATGGTCCTGTAACCCTGGGCTGGAAGCAACAGGGCTCTGTTGGTCCTGGAACCCTGTGCCAGAGGCAACAGGGCTGGGAAGGTCCTGGAACTTGTCTGCCAAGAAGCCCGCCCTGTCACTCTCCCTTCGAAGGGCCTAGGATGGTCCTGAACCCTATCCTAGAAGCGACCCTGGAGCCCTGGGCTGCAAGCAACAGGGCTGGGATGGTCCTGGAACCCTGGGATGGAGGTGACAGGGTTAGGAAGGTCCTGGAACTTGTCTGCCAAGAAGCCCACCCTGTCAGTTTTATATATTTAATTTCTGTTACTTTCTTTTTTTTGGTCTTTTAGAGACAGAGTCTCCCTGTAGCCCCAGCTGACCTGGAACTCACTCTGTAGACCAGGCTGGCCTTGAACTCACAAAGATCCGCCTGCCTCTGCCTCCCGAGTGCTAGGATTAAAGGCATGCACCACCATGCCTGGCTGGATAATAAACAGTCAAATATTTTTAACATTTCTCTGGAAAAAATACAATTGATGATGAAGCAGTCCTAATTTAAAGGAAAATAAAACCAAGAGATGAATTAAAGGAAGAAGAACCAGCTCTCTTTTTGTTTGGATTTTAGTATAAATAAGTGCAGTTACGTTTACATTGAATATAGGGGAAGCCTAGGAGTCATAATTAGAATTTAAATACTGGAAAGATTGGCAATTCAAAAAGCTGAAGAGGGCCACACAACTTTAGAACTAGAAGAGGCTTTATATCAAACTAGGCAAAAAGATTTAAGATATTTTAAATGGCAGAACCCCATCTCCATGAAGTCTTTTCAGTAATGTAACAAAAACAACAACAACGAAAAGATAAAAAGAACCAGCTGGTCTTGCTTGAACTGGGGGCAGAAGTTTCAAAGCACCATCTATCAGATTCATGTCCTTAGAATAAAATTTAATAACTCCTATTATACCTCAACTTCTTCAGTTTCAGTATAAAATAAACCAAAGAACCAAAAGGTAAATCAATAAACCTATACAAAATCAACACCAAATACAGAGGAGAGTCAAACTACACCCATGGGACTAAACAATTACTACAATTTGTATTCCTAGAAAATGATCTAAATTGACAAGATTTTATTGCCATCAAATGAGAAATACTGATCACATGAGAAATGATGCAACATAACTTAAATGTAAATTAATATTGATTATAAATATAATCTGGGGACTGGAGAGATGGTTCAGTGGTTAAAAGGACTGGGAGTTCTTACAGAAGACCAGGGTTTGAATCCTAGCCCACACATGGGAGCTAACAACTGACAGTAACTCCAATTACAGGCGATCCAAGACCCTGTTCTGTCCTCCACCAGCACTGCATGACACAGGTGCACTTACACACATGCAGGCAAAACACTTGTACACATGAAATAAAAATAAATAAACCAAAAAAAAAAACTTTTTAAAGAATGATAGATAATTCTATGCCATTGTATATTTAAGGTGTATAACTTGTTTTGTTTTTAATTTTACAGGAGTTCATACTTAAAAGAGAGCTTTAAGAGTTTCAACTTGGGCTTTTGAACAATGTTAGAACTGTCCAGCTTTGGGGACTTTTACAGATTAAATAAATGCATTTTGCATTATGAAGTAAACATGAGATTTTAGGGGCAGGAGTGGAATGTTATGATTTCACCTGATGTGCTTGAGTCAGTGTGACAAGCGGTAAACTGTTGGGGGTCAATCATCAGTATGCATCTGACTGAGTTTGGAGTCACTTAGGAATCACATCTTAGGTGTATCTGAGAGGACTTTTCCAGAAAGGATTAACTGAGGAAGAAAAGAACCCACATTCCACCTGTGGCATGGTCCCATGGGCTGGGATATTAAACTGAATAAAAAGAGAAAAATGAGGAATACAGCTGACCCCCAGCACTTCCCTCTCGGCTTCCTGAGAGACTGCAGAAGCACTGTGACCAGCTCCCTCACATGACATTATCTGCTTAACACCTCAAGCTCAAATCTTTCCTTCCCTAACTTGCTTTTGTCAGGTATTTGTCCCATTTTTTAGAAATAACCAATACATAGGTGGAAAATAAAGAAGTATCCTATACACAAATATAAAGGTTCAAAGTTTCCCTAGGCCCCTGCTTTCCATGCAAGCAAGGAAAGGCCTCCAAGCCCCACCACTTGGCCTAGTTTCCTGAGTCTACCTACACAGTTTCTGTTCTCCAACAGATAAGAGTCCCCCAGGCTCTGAATACTAGGCCCAATTTTTCCAGAACGGGGTTGGTCCAGCTATCACCAATGACAGGTGAGGACCCCAACCCCCCCCCAAGATCCAGACTACTTGGACCAAAATTCTCCCTTGTGCTCAGGTCCTGCTACCAACGGGGAAGTGCTTCCAGACTCTGAAACATCTGCCCACACTTAACAGTTCCCCTAGCAACTGGCAACAATGAAAGCAGTCTACGCCAACAGCAGAACCCACACTCCCATCCAAGCATGTAACTCCAAGTGTGCAATCTCAGCATCAAAACAGCAGCCACATGAATGTCCAAGCCAGTATATCATACCCAAATTACTAATCCCACCATAATAGACTCCAATGAGAATGACCTTGAAAATTTTCCAGATGAATTCAAAAGAATTATTACCATACTCCAATAAATCAAAGAGACAAAAACCAAAGAGATTAATGAAAGCAATAAAGATGTGAAAAAGCAATAAAGATGTGAAAACATAATTCAATAAAGAGAAATAATTACTGAAGAAAAGACAAATTATGCTGGAAATTAAAAATTCAACAAGCCGCGGCTGGAGAGATGGCCTAGCAGTTAAGAGCACTGACTGCTTTTGCAGAAGACCTAGGTTCAATCCCCAGCACCCACATGGCGGCTGAGAACCGTCTTTAACTCCAGTTCCAAGGGAATCCGATGCCCTCTTTTGACCTCCATGGCATTGCATGACACAGGTGCACAAACCTACATGCAGACAGTACATTCATACACATAAAAAATAAAATTTAAAAAGTTTTAAAAAATTCAACAAGCCAAGTAAAAGATATGCAGTGGAGAATCTCACCATCTTATGATGTATAGTGTGAAAAACAGAGAATCAGTGCTGGAAAGCAAGAGAGGGGAATTAGATCACTCAGGAAAAGTCAATATAAATTTACAAAAATCCAGGCTGGAGAGATGGTTCAACAGTTAAGAATACTGGCTGCTCTTGCAGAGGACCCAGATTCAATTCCTGACACCCATGTGGTGGCCAGAAACTGTCTGTAACTCCAGTTCCAGGGGATCTGACATTGTCCTCTGATCTCTGCATCCATTGCATGACACAGGTACACTGACACACATGCAGGCAATACACTCATACACATAAAATAAATATAATAAGTAAAATATTTTTTAAAATTATAAAAATCCATGAAGTAAACATGGGAGAGCCTTGGGGTACCATAAAAAGATCTACCTTTGACACATCTACAATGGAACTGCTACACTTAAGGCTCACAGAACATAGTGGAACAAAGCTAGAGAGAATACTAATGCATCTCTCAACTCTCGTCATTGAAGCTTCCTCAAACAACAGAGGACAAAGAACAGAGAAGGCCACAAATGTCCAAAGTGTAGAGAATAAGAGTGGGTTCCAGGATAAGACTCCTATATTAAATTTCACCCATCCAGGGCTCAGGGACCATTGCAGAAGAGGGGGCAAAAAGAGTGTAAGAGCCAGGGAGGAGATTCATGACCATAAGGAAACAGAGCCTTACAGGCTCCTGGGATCTTGGTCATATGAACTCACAGCAACGGTGTCAGCATGCACAAGACCCATGCAAACTCATTCAGACAAAAATCCAGCATAGAACTGTGGAAATGGAAGGCACACCCCAATCTTGGACCAAGAACTACTGGCAGCTGATTACTGCGGGATGAGGAAGGCTTGATCTTCTTTAAAGGACTGACTCTAGATAGGCTGACTAGACCCCAGTGGATGAACTTGCACAGACAATCTCTGGTACACTACTTGACTCAATAAGCCTTAATATATATGACAGTGTGCATGAAATCTGGCAGGGGGACTATGGGAGGAAGGTATACAAATATTATAAAAATATTTTGTACAAAATGCACAAAAATTCAATTAATATATATATAAGATATAACTCAGATTATGAGCATAGAAGGACAATACTATAATGAAAGCTTAAAATATATTTTCAGTAAAATCATAAAAGAAAATGTTCCAACCTAGAGACAGAAATGCCTACTCAGGGGGGTTAAAGAGATGCCTCAGCAGTAACAAGGATTGACTGCTCTTGCAGAGGACCCGGGTTCAATTCCCAACACTTAAATGGCAGCTACAGACAATCTGAAACTTGGTACCAGGAGATCTGACACCCTCTTCTAGCCTCCCCGTGCATTGCATGACATGAGTGCACTTACATACATGCAGGCAATACATTCATACACAAAAAATAAATAAAAACAATGTGTAATATTTTTATTTATTTTTAAGGGATTCACAGTATAAGAGCACAGTTGTTTTCAGATCACATTAACGTTGCTCAGTTTGCCATACAATTAGGTAATTGGTGCTAGCATCCACAGATGAGGGATACTATTCATCGTTTGTTTTTCTGGAACTCTGTTACTTCACTTAGCATGATATCTTCTAGCTCCATCCATTTACCTGCAAAGTTCATGATGTCATGTTTCTTTACTGCTGCATAGAACTCCATTGTGTAAATGTGCCATATTTTCTCTATCCATTCGTCAGTTGATGAGCACTTGGGTTGGTTCCAGCTCTTTGCAATAGTGAAGAGAGCTGCAATAAACAGGGATGTGCATGTATCTCTGAGGTAAGATGAGTCTTGTGGGTACATACCCAGGAGTGGTATGGCTGGGTCAGGTGGCAAGTTCATTCCAAGTCTTCCAAGGGTTCTCTACACTGCTTTCCATGGTGGCTGTACAAGTTTACTTTCCCACTAGCAGTGGATGAGTGTTCCACTTTCCCCACAACCTCTCCAGCACTTGGTATCATTTGTTTTCTTGATTCTAGCCAGTCTTATTGGAGTGAAATGATATCTTTTTTTTTTACATTTTTTTTAATTTATTTATTTTTATTTTTATATGTATGAATGTATTGTCTGCATGCAGGTCTGCGCACCCGTGTCGTGCGATGCCGCGGAGGTCAGAAGAGGGTCTCGGATTCCCCTGGAACTGGAGTTCTCCTGGAACTGGAGTCACAGACGGGTCTCAGCCGCCATGTGGGTGCTGGGGATTGAACCCGGGTCCTCTGCAAGAGCGGTCGGCGCTCTTAACCGCTAGGCCATCCCTCCAGCCCCGTGAAATGATATCTTAAAGGGGTTTTAATTTGCATAAGTATTAGTGACATTGAACAATTTTTAAGATGTTTCTCAGCCATCTCTAATTCCTCTCTTGTGAAGTCTCTGTTCAGCTCTTTGCTCCATCTTTTGAGTGGGTTATTTGTTTTCTTTCTCCTTTGTTTTTTGAGTAGTTTATATATTCTGGAAATTAATGCTTTGTCAGATGTTTCTGTGGTGAAGGTTTGGTTTCCTCCCACTCTGTGGGATTTCTCTTCACTTCCTTGATTATTCCTGTACAGAAGCTTTTGAGTTTAATGAGCTTTCATTTGTCAATTTGTCAATTAATACATAATATTTTTAAAAAGAAATGCCCACCCAGGAACAAGAAATCTATGGAACTCTAAATAGAGAAGACAAGAAAAGAAATTGCCTATGATATATTATAGCTAAAACAGAATAAAGAAAGAAAGGGTACTGAAAGTTGCAAGAAAGAAAGATCAGTTCACTTATAAATGCAGGCCTATCAGAATAACACCTAATAATTGGACAGAAACATTTTTTATTTATTATTTCCATTATGCTGTTCTATTTAAGATGCTTTCCTGTGTGATTTAGCAATGTTTTTACATTTAGATACATAATTATAATGTCTTATTTCCTATATATTTATATTGTACAATGGAAAAATAATTCAAAAATATAGTGTAATGTTTTACACATACAAAATTTTAACTGAAATTTAGTTCTAGACAATTCTTTTTTTTAGTTCTCTCCTTAAATATTTTTATTGAGTTTTTGTGCACTTCATATATGTTAATCCAGTTTAGACTCTCCTCCCTTATCCACACTCCCCACAGCCCCCCCATCATATTTCATGTATTCTATCATTAATGTTAAGTCCTACCTAGTCAAGCATTTGTACCCAGATGTCCCTCAGTGCAACTTCATCCACTGGAGTCCAGTCAGCCTGTCTACTCTCCCTCATCCCTCAGTAATCAGTTACATACTGAGCCAACAGTTCTGTAGCTAGGGCTGGAGCCTACTGTCCATTTCCCGTCTCCTTTGCTGGGGTTTTTTCTGATTGAATCCTCATGAGTCTTGTGCATGCTGTCATCATTGTGCAAGTTCTTATGACCAAGTTCCCAGTGATTTGAAAGCCTCTGTTTCCTAACATCCACGCGCCAACCCTGGCTCTTACAATCTTTCCACCTTCTCTTCCACAATGGTTACTGAACCATGGGGTTTAACATAGGAGTCCTATCCAGGGACACCCTCTGCAGTCTCTTATTCTCTAAAATGTAGCCAGTTGTGACCTTCTGTGTGCATCATACTCTGTTGTATGAGTAAGGTTCACTGGAGAGTTGAGGGATGTATTAGCATTTTCTCTAGCCCATGTTCTGCTTTATTCCATGATACTTACATGTTCCACTGTAGATGTGTCACTTGTGGCTGAGCATATCTCAGACATAGATTCTCTGTGTGTGACCAGTTATAGAGCTCTGTAACAGCCTTCATTTGTTGCCAAAATAAGCTTCCTTGATGAGTGTTGTACAGTATACTTGGTCATAAATATAAGGATCCACCAGGCCTAAGTGCACAGGCTTTTAATTCCAGCACTCAGGAGGCAGAAGCAGGCAGATCTATGTGAGTTCAAGGCCATCCTGATGTACTTAGTGAGTTCCAAGCCAGCTAGGGCTACAGGGAGACCCTGTTTCAAAAGACAAAAAATAAATAAATAAATAAATAAATAAATAAATAAATCCATGTTTAGCATACAGTGAGAAATTTTATTTGTAGAGAGATGTGGTAAAAAAAGCATTTTTTCTCTCTCTCCAGCCAAGTGGTTTTGGTTACATTTACAGTGCCACCCATTGGACAGACACTTTTAAAGCCAGAAGGGCCCAGAGAAATGTATTCCAAATTCTAAAGGATCATAACTGTATATCCAGAGGGTTATACCAAGCAAAGCCATTAAAATAGAACTTAAAACCTTCCTTGATAAAAACATACTAAGGAATTTATGGCCATTAAGCCACCTCTACTGAAGAGTACTTAATTCTGAAGAGAAGGCTAAACACACACAAGAGGTTGCGGGGAATAAATAAACAATATCAGGACAATCAATCAAAAGGGGACTAAGAAACACCCCCAAAAATCTGACAGAAATTAATATACTTTTTTCAATAATAGCAGACTATTAGTAGTCTCAGTCCCCCCAATAAAAAAGACACAAAGTAGCAGGTTGGGTCAGAAAACAAGATCCATCTCTCTGATGTCTGCAAGAAAGAGGCCCAACCAGTCAAAAAGAGATAAAGGAGGTTCCTTCTTCCTCATCAGCAGGACATTACAATTATAATATAAACACAGCAAACACAAGTGCCCCAGCTGTGTGACACCCCTTCCTGGGAGATGTGAGAAAATATCTACTCACCCCAGAGGGAGAACCAACATAGACCAAAGTAAGACAGTACCAAAATCCAGTTTGGGGAGCCAATGTGTCTCAGTGGGGTTACTTACAGGACTATAGGTGAGGGATTACTTACAGGAGCAAAAATTACTCAAGCACACTGGCATCATCAAAAGCCCAACCCAGCATGGGTCACATTCACAAAAGCAGGAAATCCAGAGTGCACTGCACACCTGCAGTGGGTTGACTGACAGACAGGATATTTTCCAGTAGCTCAGTCAGCCTGAGGCTCTTCCAGGGAGCTCTGATGGTTTCCATTTCTTCCCAAAAGCTTGGCTGGTCCTGTTTCTAGGTGGCTTGGCTGGTCAGAGAGTCATTCATCAGTCCTTTGGGCTTGAATATGCTTGGGAAGGAGAAGCTTAATAAACATGATCGGTTTCAGTGACTTCCTGATGCTATCCAGTTGCTTACTTTCCAATTCAGTTTCCCTGAAGGATGGAATTCTTCACCTCCCTTAAAAATCTATTGTTAGCCAGGCATGGTAGCGAATGCCTTTAATCCTTGCACTTGGGAGGCAGAGACAGGCAGATCTTTGTGAGTTCAAGGCCAGCCTGGTCTACAGAGTGAGTTCCAGGACAGATGGGGCTACAGGGAGACCCTGTCTGAAAAAGACCAAAAAAAAAAAAAAAAAAAAAAACTATTGTTAACTGAACTATAGAACATCTTGTCTTCACATGCTTCAGACAGCCTGCTGTTCACCTCCCTTCAGACAGCCTGCTGTTCACCTCCCTTCAGACATCCTGTGGTTCACCTTCCTTCAGACAGCCTGTCTTTTACTTAGCTTCCCTCCTAGAGGAGCATCTTATCTCCAAGGAAATTGCTACACAATAGCACAAAATTTCACTTTTTTAGTTATACTTATTTCATACATCATTTCTCAATCCAATTTAGACACATTCCCCTTTCCATGTATACATATCTTGCATCTTTTTCTGTTTTTTTTTTTATATTTTCCCTTTAATTTTATATTACTTTGGAATATGCATACTTATCCTCCACCCATATAGTGATATTACAAAATCTGAACATAAGTGGTAAGTTAATTCTAGAGCCCATTAAGGGATTCACCTTTTACCCATACCACTTCTTCCATATAAAAAAGAGATATAACATAGATGATGCTTAGTTTGCTTTGCAACTAGGGATTTGGTGCCGGCATCCACAAAAAAAACCATACATTGTTTTCTGGGACTGTATTATTTCACTTACCATAATGTCTTCTAGCTCCATTCATTTACCTGCAAAGTTCATGTTGTCTTCTTTCTTTACTGCTGCATAGAACTCTATGGTGTAGATGTACCACATTTTCTGTATCCACTCCTTGGTTGAAGGACATTTGGATTGCTTCCAGCTTTTTGCTGTTGTGAAGAAAGCTGCAATAAACATAGATGTGCATGTGTCTCTGTGGTATGATGAGTCCTGTAGGTATATACCCAGGAGTGGTATGACTGGATCAGGTGGGAGGCTCATTTTCAGTCTTTTTTTAAAGAGTTCTCCATACTGCTTTCCATAGGGGTTGCATGAGTTTGCATTCCCACCAGCAGTGGATGAGTGCTCCCCTTTTTACACAACCTCTCCAACATTTGGTATCATTTGTTTTTCTAATCTTGGCCAGTCTTACTGTGGTAAGGTGAAATCTTAAGCTGGTTTTAATCTGCATCCCCTTAATTTTCAGCAATGTTGAACACTTTCTGAGGTGTTACTCAGCCATCTTCACTTCTTCATTTGTGAATTCTGTATTCAGCTCTTTATCCATCTTTTGATAGTGTTGTTTGTTTCCTTGATCATTTGGTTTTTGAGTAGCTTATATATTATGGATATTATGATAGTGTACATAAGGGATGCAAAAAAACTCCACCAAGAAACTCCTAGAAACAGTCAACAGTTTCAGTAAAGTGGCTGGATACAAAATTAGCCTAAAATAATCAGTAGCCTTTCTTTACACCAATAACAAACAAATGGAGAAGGAATACAAGGAGGCCCTCCCATTCATAATAGCCTCAATAAAATAAAGTAAAATAAAATACCTTGGAACAAACCTAACAAAAGACACCAAAGTTCTCTACAATGAAATTTTTAAATCCCTGAAGAAGGAGATTAAAAAAGATACCAGAAGATGGAAGGACTTCCCATGCTCATGGATTGAAAAAATTAATATAGTAAAAATGGCCATCCTATCCAACTAATATACAGCATCAATGCAATCCCAATCAAATTTCCAATGAGTTTCTTCTCAGTTTTAGAAAAAGATCCTTAAATTCGTACGGAAAAACAAAAGATTCCAGTTAACCAAAGCAACCTTGAGCAAAAAGAGCAACACGGGGGATAACTATACCTGACTTCAAACTATATTACAGAGCTATAGTAATAAAAACAGCCTGGTACTGGTACAAAAACAGACAAGCAGATCAATTGAACAAAACCAAAGAACCAAACCTGAGCACATGTCATTTCAGCCACCTCATATTTGACAAGGGGGCCAAGAAGACCCAATGGAGGAAAGACAGCATCTTCAGCAAATGGTGCTGGCAAAACTGGATCGTCACTTGTAGAAAGATGAAGCTGAACCCCTACCTTTCACCAAACACAAAGATCACCTCCAAATGGATCAAAGACCTCAATGTGAAACTAGAAACCTTGAAAATGACAGAAGAAAACATTGGCAGTAACCTACAAGACATGGGCATAGGAAAAGACTTTGTAAAATCAGCCGCTGCCTTGGAAACAAGGTCAACAATAGACAAATGGGACCTCATTAAACCCAAAAGCTTCTGTACAGTGAAAGAAACAATCAACAAAGTGAAGAGAAAACCCACAGAGTGGGAGGAAACCTTCACTAATTTCATTTTTTTAAAGCTCTACAAGATATAAACCACTGATCAACTCCAAGAAAGTGGTAGGGGTGACTGAATTGCCCCACTCTCGCCAGAATGTCATTTGTACAAAATTACACAAAATGCCAAAAACTGAACAAAACTTTACCTAAAATATCTCCTGAGTTTTGAAAAATATATCTGGGGATTTAGAATAAATCCACACAGTCTTGTTGAAGATGACTACAAGTGGGTCCAGTCTTCCATTTCTATCTGTATTCTGTTCATTTCTTTTCAGTGCCATATGTGTTTTAGATGTGTGGAATGATGAAGAACAGGAAAGCAGATGTTCTGACTTGTTCTTAGAGGGAACATTCCATCTGTTATCAACAGCTATGCGAGTAGCAGCAGGTTCTATATGCATGGTCTTTATTAGACTGTGGAAGCATTGTCTTTCTATTTCTAACTTGAAATGGTTTTTTGGGGGTTTTTGTTTTTTGTTTTTTGGTCTTTTTGAGACAGGGTCTCCCTGTAGCCCCAGCTGTCCTGGAACTCACTCTGTAGACCAGGCTGGCCTTGAACTCACAAAGATCCACCTGCCTCCTCCTCAAGATTGCTAGGATTAAAGGCATGGACCACGACACCCAGCTGAAGGCTTTTTTTTTTTTTAATTATGATCCAATGTTGAATTCAGTGTTGAAATTTTCCACATATATTGATTGTGTATTTTCTTCTTTATTCCATTGATATGGCAAATTGATTGATTATCAGATGTTGAGCAAGTCCACCAAAGCCTACTTGATATGATGAAGCCATTTCAGGAAAGGAAATAAAATTCAGTTTACTGACTTTCCAGAGTAAGTGGAAAATATGATAAAATCAGAAAGTAACATGATCATATAAGTAATGTTCCAGTTCCTAATGGAAGGTAGATTGACTAGAGTTATTATGATTTTCTTTGCTTCCATATCTATTATATAAATTCTGTGGGTTTTGTCAAATATGTCATTTTTATACAAAATAAAAGACAGAGCCGGGTGTGGTGGCACACACCTTTAATCCCAGCACTCAGGAGGCAGAGGCAGGTGGAACTCTGTGAGCTCAAGGCCAGCCTGGTCTACATAGTGAGCTCCAGGCCAGCTGGGACTAAAGGGAGACCCTGTCTCAAAAATAAAAAAAAGTAATATACTTATGCCTTTTATTATTTTAATGTCCTAATGCTTTATTTTAATCTGTTAAAGAGCCAGGTTTAATGCTGGAAAAACATTCTTTTTTCATCACATCCATTCTGAATCTCAACAGATTCAGCCCAGTTTCAGCATTCATGTGCTACTGTAGCATTTCTACAGCTCAGCCATCTTCCTCCAAGGTATGCATGTGAGTTGCATGTGTAATGGTCAATATCTTTATACAACCACCCCAAGCCAAGAATTGTTATAATTCACTGATCGTGTATATATTTTAAAAGAACCCTGTTCACTCAGTTATGCAAAAATTCACAGTGGGATCTCTAAACCCTCCAACTCTTTGACTAAATATTTTATATACTCTTTACTAAGGGTAACACAAATATGAACCATTTTCTCCTTAATTGTCAATAGATGGCTGCTAAATGTGCACATGTGGTGGACATGCTGCTCTGTCACTTGCTGCTCAGAGGGTTGGAAAGGCAGCTGTCATGCCAATACTAGTGTTCAGATCAGGAGAGCAATCAGCCCAGGCAAGCACAGATTCCATTATTCCATCAGCCTTAACCCTAATCCTGCCATTCCACTGAGAAGGGCTGTGAGAGGCAGGCGGATCCAGGAAGGACCCAGCTGCAAGTTTTCCTGTTAGTTTGCTGGGACTTGCCACTGGCAATGCACCGTGACATCGCCTGGGAAACCCTGGTCCACAGCCTTTATCTATAAACATTAAATCAAGTTGCTTGGTATTTTTTTTCTTATCAACTTAAATTGTTTCTCCCTCTCTTTACCCCATTAGGCCCAATCTGCCATATTCAGACTTTTAAGAGCTGTGCAGGCAGTCTTTACAGATTTTAGCATGGACTAAAATCCATCTGAAATAAAATTATTCAAGACTTTATGCACATTTAGGGATAGGAGTTGTGAAAATTAATGTATTCATTCCAGATTGTATTTAGCTAATGCTTTTCTTCACTTGAACCTAACAGCTAACTGGATTGCAAAACTATTGCATCAGCTTGACTGTGAAGCTTTGTTCTCTTAAAAAAATTCTTTAGGCTCTGGGAGCATGGTTCCTTAAAATGCTATTATAATTTTCTGGTAGTTTTGTAGTTAAAGGAGCTGAGTAGTCTCAGTTAATCTCTTTGACTCTTCAGAGATCTACATACCCTACCCTCTCCATTACCTTAGGAATTATTATTGGATTTAACCCTCTGCTCATTGAATTAGTGTCAGCTACCATTCTTGGTGTACATTTGTTAAATTCAATCTCTCCTATAGGAGAATGCCAGGCAGGGAAACGATAAGTGTATTAAATACTAAGAGAGGGAAGACGGCAGAAATTGGGACTCAGACCCACTGTGCAGATAAAGGGAACTAAGTTCATGTTGCTGCTTCATTTCTTTCAAGAAGGGTACAATCACAGCAGGAAGTATAAGCCTTTAGAGTCGGCCTTCCAGAGTGCAAGGAATGAATACTAAGTGACTACAAATTTTCTTTTTCCTAAAGTGAAGAGATTTTTTTTTTTAAATCAATGTTAGTGCTACTGAGAAAGCAGCCATATGGAAAATTCTGGAACTTCAGGTCTTCTGATTATCCTAAAAGAAAAAAATTACACTATGGCCAATAGATATGAATACTTCCCTCCAGCAAAGCATAACATCTCTGACTGCTGGGTCAGAAATGAGACAGTTAAATGACACTTAGCCACATAGCTCACAATATGGAACCAGCCCTAATCTGCAAAGGTCCATAAGTGTGTTAGAGTATGGTTGCATTGTGTTTTCCTAGGAAGTCTACCTGTCTGTACCAGAGCTACACTAAAAGTGAAGCAACAAACAAATATCCAGAAAAACGTGGCAAAGCATTCCAAATAAGAGTCAAAGGTAGAGCTCAGTAGTCATTCACTTGCCTAGCACGTGCACAGCCCTGGGTTCAAGTCCCTGCATTACAAAAGTAGTGATAAAGTTAACCTTTTGAAAAATTCCAAGTACAAATGAATAAGCAAAGCATTAAAAAATAGCCATCAGAAGCAAAGATCATCTTTTTTGAAAAGATTTATTTTTTATGTGTATGAATGTTTATCTTCATGAATGTATGTGCCTGGTGCTTGTGGAGCCCAGAAGAGGTCCTGGGGACCCCTGGAAGTAGAGTGGTTGTGAGCCATGACATGGGTGCTGGGAATACCACCTGGGTCATCTTCAAGAGCAACAAGAGCTCTTAACCACTGACCCGTCTCTCCAGTCCCAGAGCATCATCTTATTAAAAGTCAAAAAGAAAAAAGCCAAATCAACTTTAATGTAAAAAGTCTAAACTAAAGACCAGTTTAAAAATATCCTGCTCAGTTTACAAACTCTCCCAAAAATGAAGAGATGGTTCACGTCAGAAGCTTTCAGAAAAATCCCCAAGACTCAAGTCCAGAACGAAATACAGATGAGACAAACACAGAAACAGGATCCTGCAAGCCTAAGGCCTAAAAGGAATCAAGGCATCGGGCACATAAATTTAACAATAGGAATAAATTAAATTCAACATAGGCTACCTTTCATTTCATTTGGCGTTTAGCTTGGTTTTATAAAGAATTGGTTCCTCAGGGTGAAATTGTGTTTTAGCTTCAGGAGAAAAAAAAAAAAAAAAAGGGATTCTGGCATCCTAACATAATGTTTCTCTAACACTTGATCCACCACTTCTTAATACAGTGAAATAGTTCAAGAAGGACAAAATCCCTGGGGGAAAGGAGGGGCAGGGGTGTTCTGGGACCATGCTATTTACAGAGCTTCAAAGCCACATTGGCACATGCAAACACAGAAACACACAGGCCAGGACTGAACAAAGAAAGTGAGGAAGACAGAGACAGTGGGGCAGGGGGAGGCACCCTGGGAGCACCTGAGGCTTTCTCACCCCTTCTGAGCAGCAGCTCAGAGAGCTAGGGTCCTCAGAAAATCTGGTCAGGCAGTTTAGAGACAGGGACCTCAGGTCTCTTCCTTGTCAAAGCCATCTGGGGGCCAGTGTCTTCCAGGTCCTTTGTTAGTGCAGAAAGAATCCACAGACAAAAGGGTGAATGTTTTTAACTTTATTATAGGTTTGTAAGTGCGCCCTTAAAGAGAAGGGAAGAATCCTGTATACCAGAGCAGGACCCAAGAACAGGTCTGCTAGTTTGCTGGTTTTGATAGGACTTGTAGAAGACCCCGGGTTGAGGCATGGGGAGTTGAGCTGATCAGTCAAGTTGGCCCACCCACACCCAGGTGCCCATGAGTGTGTCTATCCCCAGTGTGTAGACTAGAGTTTCAATCTCACCCTCACAGCTTCCAGGCAGCTGTGCCAAGACAGTAAGAAACCAAAAGCTAGTCAGTGCCCTTGAATATTTAAACATTTCTGGCCTTCAGCCAGGACACACCCCAAACACTTCCAGCCACTAGACAAGGCCAAGAACTGAGATCTCTCTTTCTAAACTTCCTGACAAGATTTTAATCTCTTGTGCTCATCAGTAAGAAGTATCAGGTTGATGGGAAAAATGTAAGTACATGGCAGGGACATGCCACTTCTGCTCTCACAACTGTAAAAAAAAAAATCAGCTTTTTGAAAAAAGTATTTATTTTCACTTTTATCTGTATGAGTATTTTGCCTGCATGTAAGTGCAGCATGTTAAGCAACGCTTAAGGTTATTGGATCCTTGGAAATGGAATAGGGACAGTTGTTAGGCATCATGTGGGTGCTAGGAATCAAACCCAGATCCTCTGCAAGAGCAGCCAATGTGCTTAACTCCTGAGCCATCTCTTCAGCCCAGAAATTGGTTTCCTGCCAACTAATTTTTCTTAAGAAAGGTGACTGGGAAAGTTGAGATATCAATGATGATATAAACTCTGGAAAAGTTTTTCATTGTTTTTTTTTTTTCTTCTTCTTCCACTCTCTCTCTAGGACTCATGACTTTAATAACGAATAGTCTAACAAAGAACATGAATGAAAAATTGTCCCATGACAGGAAATCAGAGTTAGAAAACAAATACATATCAAAATGTCCATCACCAGGAACAACAATCCATATTTAACAAAAACAAGTTCAAGCATGTTTTTCATTTTAAAATAGCCATGACAGTGGCATTATGGTGACGCTCCAACAAAACTGAACTGTACTATGTCTCCTTTAAGAAGTACAGAGAGATTAAAAATACAGAGAGATTAAAATCCAGCTGTCTTTGGCTTGATTGGTTTTTGTGGCTGTAGGGTCAGAGTTATCCTCCCAGCTGGGATTAAAGGTGTTGTCTTTGGCTTGATTGGATTTTGTGGCTGTGGGAGCGGAGTTATCCTCCCAGTAGGTATTAAAGGTGGGCTTGTGTGACTCTTGAGATCTGAGATCTCCTGAGGCCAGCAGAAGGTACCTGGGTGCAAGCTGAAGAGCCCCCCTCCCCCCCGGCCAACTGGGATTACAAAGAGACATCTGAAGGAGGCAAGCAAAGCAAGCCTTCAACACAGTGAGGAGTCATTTAGGACTCACATTGGAATACAGGCAAGGAGAAGCCCATATGCCAGGATCACGAAGAAGAGACAACACTGGAAAGGGGCAGGATAATCCTGCACAAAGCTTTAGCAACCCTATGGAAGACTCCTGCAGTGGGATCCTTCTGGGGATGCCCCAGGACACAGACATCAGAAACACAATAGGGAACATATTTAAAGAATTACAAGATTACAAAGAACAAATCAAAGAACTAAGAAAAGAGAATGAGGAACTGAAGAAGGACCTAAAGAGAGAGAATGACACAATATGGAAGGAAGCAGAAACACTGAAAAGATCCCATGCCGAAAAAGATAAGGAGACCAACCAGCAAACCAAAGATCTACAAGAAGAGATTGAAAAGCGCCAAAAAGAAGTAGAAATACTAAAGAAATCAGAAGAGGAAATGAAAAAGGAAATCAAACACTCATCCATTCAAGAGGAAAGGAATGGAAAAAGCTTCAGAAGCAGAATGGAGGAAGCAGAACAAAGAATATCAGACCTGAAGACAACACAGAACAACTAAAAACCTGAAGGAAACATTATGAAAAATTTGAAAATACACAAAAGTGTAACAACTAGGAGCTGTGGGGCACTATGAAAAGATCAAACCTCCACATCATAGGAATAGAGGAAGGAGAAGAATCCCAAGAGAATGGTATTGATCAGATCTTCAACAGAATAATAGATGAAAACTTCCCCAAACTAAAAAAGGACAAACCAATACCAATACAAGAAGCACATAGAACTCCAAACAGACAAGATCAGAAAAGAAATTCTCCAC
>VZQC01014995.1:3126434-3153945 GCA_009823505.1 Rhizomys pruinosus | reverse complement strand
CTCAAAAAAACAAAAACAAAAAAAAAAAAAAAAAAAAAAAAAAAAAAAAAAATCCTTAAAGCCACAAAAGAAAACAACAGGACCTATAAGGTGAAAATCTATCAGAATTACAAACTGACTTCACACGTTCAAAAACTTAAAAGAAAGAAGAACCCGGAGCAAAGCATTTCCCAGTGTTTAAGGTACAATAGATGCCAACCCCGGTTACTATACCCCAGAAAAATGTTCAATTATATTGAACGAGAAAAAGAAAAAAAAACCTCTCATGATAAACAAACTTGAAAGAATACAAGTCCAGAAAACAACCAACCACTTCTAGAAATATTGAAGCAATTCAAAGAAAGAAAAGAAAGAGTCAACAACCCCCAGCCTAGAAAGAGAAATCAATAGAAAGCATAACTGCAGAAGTAGTAAACCAAAACCCAAACCACAAAGGTAATTAAGGCAAAAGGAAGCAAACACAAACTAACTTCACGCCATAACCTTAACTATTATATGGACTAAATTCCCAAAATCAAAAAGACATAGACTGAAGCGGATGATGGTGGGAAACAGAATCCACCTATAGCTAGTCAACAGAACACACTTCTTCAACCTTCAATGACAAGCACACCTTAAAGTGAAAGGAAGAAAAAATTATTCCAAGCAAAATGGTTCACCAAAGGAAAGGAGCGATTCTCTATATATAACATCAATTAAAAATAGACTTCAAAGTAAAAAAAAAAAAAAAGAAGAGACATATAAGAAGGCCATTAAATTGTTTTATCAAGGAACACATTCACCAAGCAGATTCACAATTAGATAGTAATAGATATGGCCCCCCAAAAAAATTTTGGTGCACAACCAACTTTATTATAAAGACAATTCTCCAGTGACCACAATCACAGGACTAACCCTAGACACTCATAGTAGAGATTTCAATACCCACCAAAGTCCTCTGGATAGAGTCAACAGGCACAAGAATAAACAGAAATACCAACTGAACTGAACGATATGATACAACAAAATGACGCCTCACAGACATCTACTACTTAGATATTCCACTCCTACTACCAAGAGAATCACTTTCTACTCAGCACCCCACTGGAACATGCCAAAATCGACCACAGATGGACCACGAAGAAGCCTCCCACAATACCAAAAGAGTCCAAATAAGTTTCATGCATTCTATCAGACCACAGTGCAATAAGCTAACCATCAGAGGTCAGCCCTCCTAACTACAAGAACACATGGAGAACTACAAAACACACTCCTGAATAATGAATGTCACGGACGAAAGAAAATCATTGCACTGACATGACATACAAAGCATAACCCATGGAAATCAAGAAAGCATTTCAGGAGTTTATTGCTGGGCACATTAAACAAAGCACAAGTAAGGACAACAACTACAGTAACTAATACACTAGCCGGAAGTAAATGTGCCATAGAACATAAGAGCTAATGATGAAATGCAAGCTTAGGAATGGACAGATGCAGCCCTCTAACGCAACACAGACCAGGAAGAATATAACCAATAAAATCAGAGCAGAACTCAATGAAACAGAAACAAAGAAAACAATACAAAAAATCAATTGGAGCCAAAAGTTTGGTTCTTTGACAGAAATAAACAAGATATGACATGGATCCTTGCCAGTAAAAAGAAGAAAGAAGGAACAAATCACATCAATCAACTATCAATCGAATAAATTTGAAAGGGAAATATCACAACAGACAAAGGAAAAGATCCAGTAATCAAATTATTTTTACTATGTCTGTTTTTTTATTTTTCTTTAGACCATGTTCCGACCCATTCCCCCACCTCCAGGAAGCATCTACATTCTGCCAAGCATGGCTTTTTCATCTCTTCTCGATGTCTATCTAATACTCTCCCATAGGAGTGAGTCTGAGTTCGATGTTTCTATAGCAGTCCACTGTTTCACATCAGTTCTTGTGATGTTCATTCCTATTTGTTGTGTGTGTTGTTGTTGTTGTTGTTTGTGTTGTTTGTTTTGATATGCATTTATCCCAACTGCTTTTGACAAAAGCTCAAGGGGGCCCTTGAACAAGAAACACTTACTACAACTAGGTAATTGACACTAGCATCCACAGAGAGGAGGGAACCATTCATCGCTTGAATTTTTTTTCGGAACTGTGTAACTCTTCACTCGCATGATGTCCTCTAGCTCCAGCCATTTTCCTGCAAAACTCGATGTAGTCTTTCCTTTATATCTGCTGCATAGAATTCCATTGTGTAGATGAACGTTCCCACATTTTCTCTATTCACTCGTCAGTTGAGGCATTTAGGGTGGTTCCAGCGCCTTGCTAAAATTATAAGAGAGCTGCAATAACATGGCCGTGCAGTGTATCTCTGTGGTGCTGCATGATAGTCTTGCCGAAGGATGGTAATGTGCCTATGAGTGGTATGGCGCGTGGGTCGGGTGGCAATTTCATTCCAAGTTTCTCCACAAGGGTTTCTCCATACGGCGTTCCATGTGGCTGCACGAGGTTTACATTACCACAGTGCAAGGGGAGTGGTCCCTTCCCCCACAACCTCTCCAGGCACTTGGTATCATTTGTTTTCTTGATAGCGAGCCAGTCTTATTTGATACAGATGATATCTTAAAGTGGTTGTTGATTTGCATTCTCCTAAAGATTAGTGATTTTGTACATTTCTGGAGTGTTCTCAGAACATCTCTACTTCCTCACTGCTACAGTCTCTGTTCCAGTATCTTGCTCCATCTATGAATGGGTCATTTGTTTTCTTCTATCTTGTTTTTGAGTATGTTATCATATATCTGGATAATCAATGCTATATTAGATGTATCTGCAGTGAGGTTTCCCTCCCACTCTTGGGATTTCTCTTCAAGTTCCTTGTTGTTTCTTCTTGTATTACAGAAGCTTTGAGTTTTATAGAGGTCCCTTTTGTCAAGTTGTTGACCTTAATTCTCTGTGCAAGCTGCTATCTGATTTAAGAAGTCTTGTCCTAAGCCTATGTCTTGTAGTCTGCTGCCAACTTTTCTTCTATCACTCAGAGTTAGGGGTTTCACCGGTTGAGGTCTTATAATCCATCTGGAGTTCACTTTTGTTTTTTTGCACGCGATGAGATGTAGGGGTTTTATTATTATTCTATGGTGATCCAGTTTTGCCACACACACTGTGCTGAAGGATGCTGTACTTTTTACTCATTGTGGCTTCTGGTCGCCTTGATCAATTAAGATGGTGCTGAAATTTTATGTGCCAGATTTTGAGAATCTTTCGATTTTGTTCATTGGTCAAAAGCGTCTGTTTTGTGCCAGTACCAGGCTGGTTTTATGATGTTATATTGTTTTCATATTGTGAGAACCTCGCTGAATCTCTCGTAAGACTCCACACTTGGTCATGTTGGATGATCTTCTTGTTCGGTCCTGTATGCATATATTCCAATTCATGTTTAGATTGGAGTTGGCATCAGTGTTTCTTATGGCGATGGGTCTATAATTTCCTGTTTTAGTTGTCTCTTTGCGTGGTTTTGGCTAATGAGCTGATGTAAGCCTTCATAGAAGGAATCCTTGGGAGAATTCCCTCTGATTGTATCCTTCTAAACGTTTCCGTAATAAAGTTGTGGTCTTTTGAAATTTTTTATAGAATTCTGCCTGAAATCATCTGGGCTGGGCATTTTTTAGTTGTGAGTTTTTATACATCTTTTCAAATGTTCTTCATGGCATTTGGGTCCTGTTAAGCTGTCGATCTCTTCTTGGTTGAGTTCGGTGATTCCAAGATTTCTAGTAATTTATACACATTTCTTCTACGATTTTCAAAACTTGGTTGAGTAGATGTATTTCTTGAACCGCCTTCCCATATGATTTTCTGGATCGTTTTTCCTTGTCTCATTGTGACTATTCGACTTTTCATCACAGAATTGTATTGATTTGGAGTTGTTCCTGACTTTCTTTTTGTTTACTGGGCTACGACGGGTCACTCCTACCCTCACTCTATCCAGTTTGTATATCTTTCAACGCACCACTTTTGGTTTCTCCCCCCACTTTGGTGGGGGGTCGGGGGGAAGACCGGCCCAATGGGTCATATAATCCATATTAAATGTAATATTTAATAACTTAAAGGGTATTTACTTAAAATTTTTTTTTGTAAGAATCATTTGGGATTACAGTATAATGTTCATAGATTTTTGTGTTTGTAGTTTACAATATTTGTAGACATCGCTTTTATCTCTTAGGATGATTTAAACTTAGGATTAAGTTTGCTTCCAGCGACACAAGTTAACAAATACATCAACCCAAAAAAAGCATGGACAATTTAATGAAATTTACACCTTGATTCCTGCCTATAGGTATGTGTAATACCAAATTCCTTTTCAGATTCATGGGTCAAAAAAAATAATCTATAACTAAAAATAAACAAAATTTAAAAACGAAGGGGGGCGATCATTCGTACATTTGTAACAAAAAAAAACTTTTTGGTCAAAACACTTTCAAAAATTAATCTTAAGACTAACTATGGGAAAAGATTCGTATGTTCCAACAGTCCAAACAATCACCAGTACTCGGCAACAAAGGCTGAGAAAAAACGGATACAGCCTTCCATCTAAGGTTGTACCAAGAAAAATGCACAGCAGAGAGTGACCCATCTTACACACTAAGGAAAAAGAAAAGAACAAGAAAAAGCCCAGACCTACAAAGGGCATCAAAAATCTTTGAGACCATAGTGTAAAATCTGTTTACTAGTGAATTCCTAAGAACTTTACTTATAGCAGTGCGCAAAAGTTTTGCAATAAGAGACTCTCCTTATACCTACCATTTTCATAGAACAAAGAAAAAACTGGTGGTAAATGAAGCATATCCTCTAACTGTAAATTAAGAGCGACTGGTACAGACGAGTAATTCTCATATAAACTGGTGAAATTACTGTCATTTTTAATTGACTATATATACATAGAACGTAAAAAGGTTATTCGTCTATTCAGAACCAAATATAATGACCAAGATCTCGCTATTAAGTGGTGCATATAACAAAAATCTATAAATACAGAGAAGGCCATGATGAGCAGCAATGGTTTATTGGCTAAGGGAGATGTTGGCCAGGGGACCAAGCCCCCCCCCAAAAAAGAGGAATAAATGCTTATGCCTGTAAACTGTATGAGCTTGCAATAGAGTTGTGTAATGCTCTGCCCTTCATGTAAGATACATCGTGACAAGCATTAATCTATTCCAGGTCTACCAAAACTAACTCAAAAAACAAAGAAGAAAGAAAATGAAGTTTTAAACCACTCACAATGGAGATCAATCAATCTGAATAAACTTACAGAGGAGGAATGTAGAGTATTTGCTTGCGAAGAAACATCCCTTAGAATATTCAAATCCTCTTAGTTTAAGGAAATGCAAATTAAAACCACTTTGAGATATCATCTTACTCCAATAAGACTGGCTAGGATCCAGCATATAATGATACCAATGGCGGAGAGGTTGTCGGGCGAAAAGGGGAACACTCATTCATGCATTGTGAGGGAATGTAACTTTGTACAGGCCACTATGGAAAAGAGCAGTGTGGAGAACACTTAGAAGACGTAAAATGATCCTGCATATGACCCACCGGTCCGAACAACTCCCTGGGTAATACCCCACAAGACACTCTGTACTGCAAAGTACATGCACAGCTAATGTTTATTGCCGCTCTGTTCTCAATAGCAATAATAAGCTGGAACCAGCCCAGGTGCCCCTCAACTGACGAGTGATGAGAAAATTTATGTAACCTGTTATACAATGGAATTTCTATGCAGCCGGCGGTAAAGAAGTGGACAACATCATGTGAAATTTTGCAGTAAATGGATGGAGCCAGAAGACATTTATGTAAGTGCAGTACAACACCGGTCCCAGACAAAACCAATGCCAAATGTGTCCCTCACTATCGTGGATGCTAGTACCAAACCCAGATATAAATATTCTTGTGGAGGAGGTGATGCATTAGTAAGAACAACATCTGAAAGACTGCAATCAGAAAATGGATTGAAATGGTGACATTGGGAAAGGGGGAGGGGTCGGGTGAGGGACACAGGGCTGTATATTTGATTAATGTATAATTAATTGAGCATGAGTTCAACAAGTATCCCAGTTTTGCCAGACACTACTGTCTACAGGATGACATAGTTTGTTTTAGGACTTAGTAAATTAAAATGTGTATATTAAACAACATGGTCTACAGGCCTCTGATACAAAACAGATAATGCATCTGAGTTAAATGTGCAGAGCAATACTGTTATCCCCAGTTGTTGGTCCACTAAAATGTGTATAACAATAACTGGGATTGGCACATACAAATGTTCTCTATTAATTTCTCTGTTGTACAATATCACACTTCTTACACTTCTCTTTACTAAGATTGATTTAACACTAAAAAATAAGTTGGCTTCCCAGTTCTATAATAAGTCACCCAGAACAGCATGGGTGAATTTGATGACATCTGTGCTTGATTCCCCACCCTATAGGTATGTATAATACAACTGTCTTCTGGAGTTACTATGGTTAAAAAAGGAGGGGGAAGGGGACATACAGATAGCGTCACATGGGGCGGGACAATTCGATCATACAACACCTCTGTAAATTTCAAAATCTTAAAATAACTACGAGGGGAAAATGTTGTATGTTCAAAGGTCAAAATTGTCACCAAAAGCGTGAGAAAAAAAGATACAGCTTTGCAATAGGGGTGGATTACCAACAGTGGGCGAACTGAAGGTTGAGCCCGTCTGAACCTTGAACGGGAGAAAGACAATAAAAGCCTCAGATGTCCACATACAAACATCGAACCCCTCTGTGGGATCCTACTTTGTAACAACTTTTATAAGGAGTCCTAACAAAACTTACCTTTAGGTGCCACAAAGACTTTAATACAACGGCACAGAGGGGACCCTTTCTTCGCCTCCCCTCCATAGAACACGGAGAAATATGATGATGATGAGTCATTCTCCAACTGTAAATTCGAGACAACTATTATAGAGGTAACCTCTTATAAATGGGTTAACAACGCCTTTTTAATTGACTCATAAACATGGAACTGTGAAAAGGAGTATTCTTTATCAGAACCAAATACTACTAAAGATCCCTTTAAGCTGGCTGCATACTTAAGCAATAATATATAATACAGGAGACTCTGAATCACAAATGGATATTCTGACCATCGGAGATGTTGGCCAGGGGACCCAAGCCCCCACAAAAGGTAAAGGTACTTGCTGTAAAATGTATACTGCAAGAGAAGGCGATAAGGCCACCTGCTGCCTTAAAAAGACCTGACTGTAACATGGGAAAGATGTATTGAGACAAACTTAGCAAGGTAGTACAGTTGGCCTGGGATACAGAGAAGTGTTAAGCAAGGTCCACTAACCAATAAACAAACGTGGTCTCCTTGAGATCGAGCAAATCACTCTCCACCCACAATCATGCTACACCTCACCGGCATGGATTATACTGTGCAGCATGGCAGCCTCATGTCTATTATATCCCAACTCTAATTGCCTAGTGGAACTCTCTGTCTTTTTCCTCCTTGGAAGGAATTAAACCTATCGGTGATTTTTGTTTTTGGCACAAGTTCATCCTTCCTCTACCAGTTAGGAGGTGTTTAGAACCCACCAGGCAGCCACTATCATATTTACACAGGAAAAAAATTAATTCACGGATACATAGCTATCCCCAAACATATCGGTGGGTCTTATACCCCAAACGAACCTTACATACCTATTAGTGCTGTTTTATATACCTATGTATCTAATTGCGTTTGCTTAATTAGTAGGATCGAAAGGTGATTCCTGAACAAACTGTCAACACATGAAAGTAAACAGCCAGATTTTTGTGCTTTGTTAGTATGACTAAAAAGGTATCACTGGAAAAGCTGTCAACCCATGAAGGGAAACAACCTGAACAGACTAGAGTCCAAAATGACAACTCCAAAGAAAGTAGACTGTTTTCTTCTCACCCACTTGTGCCCCTTTCCCAAAGCCCAGGGAACAAATTGCAGAAGAGGAGGCATGGTAGAATGTAAGGGCTACGGAGGGGTAGGGGTGAATCATGAGACTACAGCAGTATAGTCTGGACTCCTAATTGATCAACATGCATGTGCATACAAGCTTCTCCAACTGGACTATGGGAACCTTGGGTTGTTCAAAATTTGGACACAGATACTTGCAAAATGCACCAATTACCTAATTGTATGGCAAACTGAGCAACGTCAATGTTATCTGAAAACAACTGTGTTATTATATTGTAGAATCCCTTAAAAATAAATAATAATAATAAAATAAATAAATAAATTACATTACAAATCAAATAGATTTGTAATGTACCTTCTCCCTACCTCCCCACCCCACTAGAGCTCATGTATTATGCCAAACATGCTTTTCATCTTTTTCTCAGTCTCTCTCAAAATTCTCGAGGCAGGAGTTTACTGTTTTGAGCAGAAATTCACCATTTCATTCAGTTCTTTGACTCAGTCTTTGTTGTTGTTGCTGTTGTTGTTGTTATTCCTTCCAATAGGCATCACTCCAAAATATGCACATGTGCATGCCACATATATCATAGGTTTTAGCATCTTTAGCTTATGATTTTGTTTTTAGGCTGAAAGATGTTGTTTTTGAAGTCTCCTCCTTGGCAAGCCCAAACCACCATCAGTTCTGCCCTTGTGTTCCGCACTGGGGTTTGCCCTTCCCATGGTCACCAAATGAGGTCCAGTAAGCACTGCATCCTGTCTTTGGTCTCCATGATACAGCCTGGGTAGTCCAACAATGGCAGTCTATACTCTGAAAAAGTGGAATCCCCAGTAGTAGCTCAGTCCACAAGTTGGATGTCTCAGCAGTCCCATCTGGCACTGAAGTTTTGGAGGATTCTTGGAGAGACATGAGTCTTCAATACATATTGGAAGGTTGAAAAGCTGTGTCTTCTCACATCTTTGAAGGAAGGCAAAAGCAGTGGCAGCCAAAGGGTAGGTGCACTTGCCAATAAGTCAGGCAAAACAACTGTGCTCTTTTGTCCTTTTACTAAGATCTCAAGTTTTACACCTGAAGTACAATTTCTCAGGACTTGCTGTTAATTTATTTCTGGTTATACTTTCCTTTGGGATGTTTAAGGCCACACAGTTAGCCCAGATTAACCAAGGATTTTGTTTTCTCAAGGTCAGTTGAGGATCTGGTCTTCAAGGGTCACTCATTTTGAGTCCTTTAAGGGTTCTCCACACTGCTTTCCATAATGGTTATACAAGTTTACATTCCCACCAACAGTGGATGAGTGTTCCCCTTTCCACATAACCTATCTAGCATTTAGTGTCTTTTGTTTTCTTGATCTTAACTAGTCATATCAGAGTGAGATGATATCTGAGAATGGTTTTAATTTGTATTTTCTTAATTATTAATGATGCTGAACACTTTTTAAGATGTTTCTCAGCCATCTTTAATTCCTCACTGGTGAAACTCTCTACTCAGCTCTTTACTCCATCTTTTGAGTAGGTCATATGTTTTCTTACTTCTTTGTTTTTTTGAGAAGTTTATATATTCTTGACATTAATGCTATGTCAGATCACTGATGAAGATTTCTTCCCACTCTGTGGGTTTTCTCTTTACTTTACTTCCTTGATTGTTTTTTATACTGTAAGAAACTTTTGAGTTTGATGAGATCCCATTTATCCACTGTTGCCCTTGTTTCCTGTGCAGCTGCTACTAATTTAGAAATTCTTCTCCTATGCCTATGTCTTGTAGGTTGCTGCCAACTTTTTCTTCTATCACCTTCAGGGTTTCAGGCATCATGTTGAGATCTTTGATCCATTTGGAGTTTATTTTTGTACAGGGTGAGAGGCAGGGGTTTAATTTTGTTCTTCTATAAATGGTGATCCAATTTTGCCAGTACCATTTGATGATGATGCTATCCTTCTTCCATTGAGGTTTTTTTCTGCCCCTTTGTCAAATATGAGGTGGCTGAAATTGTATGAGCTTGTTTGGATCGTCAATTTTGTTCCATTGGTCAATGGGTCTGTTTTTGTGCCAGTACCAGGCTGTCTTTATGACTATGGGTCTGTAATATAGTTTGGAGTCTGGTAGAGCAAAACCAGGCAAAGATACAAGCAAAAAAGAAAGCTATAGACCCATATCATTAATGAACATAAATGCAAAAATTCTCAACAAAATACTTGTAAATCTCATACAGAGCCACATCAAAAAGACCATCCATTATGATCAAGTCAGATTCATACCAGGGATGCAGGGATGGTTCAACATATGTAAATCAATAAATATCATAAAACACATAAGGGCTGGGTATGCTTTTAATCCTAGCACTTGGGAGGCAGAGGCAGGCGGATCTTTGTGAGTTCAAGGCCAGCCTGGTCTACAGAGTGAGTTCCAGGACAGGTGGGACTACAGGGAGACCCTGTCTCGAAAAGACTGAAAATAAATAAATAAATAAAAAATAAATAAAACACGTAAAGCAATAAGACAAAAGAAGGGAATTAAAGGAGTACTAATTAGAAAAGAAGTTAAACTATTCCTTTTTGCAGATGATATGATAGTTTACCTAGGAGATGCTGAAAACTCTACCAGAAAATTTCTAGAAAAGATTAATAGTTTTAGTAAAGTGGCAGGCTACAAAATTAACCTAGAAAAATCAGTAGCCTTTCTTTATACCAACAATAAACAAGTGGAGAAAGAATATAAGAAGATCTTCCCCCACGCAATAGCCTCCAAAATAATTAAATACCTGAGAAAAAAACCTAACCAAAGATTCCAAAGATCTCTGCAACAAAAATTTTAAACCCCCAAAGAAGGAGATTGAAAATGACATCAAAAGATGGAAAGATCTCCCATGCGCATGGACTGGGAAAATTAATATAGTAAAAATATCCACTTTATCCAAATTGATATACAGATTCAATGCAATCCCAATCAAAATCCCCACGAGCTTCTTCACAGACTTGGAGAAAAAAAAAATCCTTAAATTCATATGGAAAAACAAAAGACCCAGAATAGCTAAAGCAACCCTGAGAGAGAAACGAAATTCTTAAGTTTCATCTGCAGGAAGGCATATCCCCTTTTCTTTTTAAATTTTATTTATAATTTTGTGGTGTGTGTGTGTGTGTGTGTGTGTGTGTGTGTGTGTGTGTGTGCGTTCACAATGTGTGTGTGTCTAAGTGCAGGCATACATGTTCCAGCACTCATTTGGGGATCAGGCAACACCTTTCCAGAGTTGGTTTTCTCTTCCCACCATGGGCTCCAGAAGTTTAATTCAGGTCCACACAGCTTGTATGGAAAGTTATTTTACCAGCATTATCCTCTTTTAATGTAGGAAACACCTAGACTCAGATCGAAAACTATGCCCAAAGTTATAATGAACTATGGATTAGAGAAGTCCTTTTATTTCATATGACACCAAAGACTGAAGACATTTCATCCCAGTCTATATTTAGTTGGCTGCTTTAGATAAGTTTGTAGAGAAAATTTTACGCAAAAAACCAGAGGAGAAAGGTTTCTTCAAATTTTTTGTCTTTTTGAAACAAGGTCTCCCTGTAAACCAAAGTAACCTGGAAATCACTATGTAGACTAGGCTGGCCTCCACCGCACAGAGATACACCTGCCTCTGTCTCCTCAGTGCTGGAATTAAAGGTGTACACCACCACACCTGGCATAAACTGTTTTTTATATGATATTTTTATTAATTCTTTTTTTTTTTTTTTTTGGTCTTTTTGAGACAGGGTCTCCCTGTAGCCCCAGCTGTCCTGGAACTCGTTCTGCAGACAAGGCTGGCCTTGA
Source organism: Rhizomys pruinosus (assembly GCA_009823505.1). Classification (NCBI taxonomy): domain Eukaryota; kingdom Metazoa; phylum Chordata; class Mammalia; order Rodentia; family Spalacidae; genus Rhizomys; species Rhizomys pruinosus. Next base: position 3,142,190 of record VZQC01014995.1, on the reverse strand, counting down.
ACTGACAAAGATCCACCTGCTTCTGCTTCCCAAGTGCTAGGATTAAAGGTATGCGCCACCACAGTACCGCATATCAAGACAGTAAGAAAGACGCTTTGAGAGCGTCTCAGGCTTAGACAAACCCCATGCATCTCAGGTTAAAAGATGGAAGGTCTTAACTCATTTGAAAGCCTTTAATTTGAGATCTCCTGTGCTCCCTGCTCAAACAGGCCATAGAAAGATGTTTCTTCATTCTTAGTCATCAGGCTTTCAAAGGCCCTGCAGCCAGAGTCCTAGAGGGAGCAGCGTGCTGCCAGCAGCTCTAGGTATTGACAATATGATCCCAATTTATCAGGCATACAGAATGCAAGAGACATCCATTCATAGAGGCATCAACCAGATTTCTATGGAAGGCCAGGAAGCCAGGCACTGTGTGTCAGGGTCAAGATCTCTGACAGCCCTGTAAGAGGGTGGGAAAGTAAAGCCAAATATGCAGTGATGCCCCGAGGAAGTTGGAGGTAGCAGGTACATGGAGAGCTGCCAAGGAGCCAGGGAGTACTGCCATCTGCGAGGTGCTGCGAGTCACAGGGTGAGGCCACGGGGTGGGTTACCAACTCCTTGGGGCTTCTCAGCATGCCAGAACATCCCCAGATGTTGGGCATGGAGATGGAAGATTTATGTTTGCCCTTCTGGGTTTCGTTTGCTTTGGTCACATCCTTCCATTCTATGCGTCCATTCCTCATTTTCGGGGAACTGGAAGATTTATGCTGTGCCATCATATTATTGGAAGTATGTCTATTTTTTTTTTTTTTTTTTTTTTTCTAGCAGAAGCTCACAGCAAAGAATTCCAAGAGTCTCAGCGGGCTCTTCAGTTTGGAATTTTGGAGAATATTGGAACTGCTGAGACTATAGGGACTCTTGGAGGTGACTGAATGCATTTTGCATTATAATATGGAAGTGAACCTTCTGGGGGCAGAGGCAGAATGCCATGCTGTAAGGGGTGTATCTTAATCACAAGTTGCCAGGAACTGGGCTTTTGGAAAATCTTGATCACCAACTTGATTGTGTTCATAAGTATCCAAAATATTAGTAAAACACATTTCTGGAAATACACATGAAAAATACAAAAGAGAAGAGATTTTCCTTTTAAATTTGAGTTGGGGGTGCTGGGGAGATAGTTCAGTTGGTGAAGTAATTCAAGATCCTAGTTCACTCCCTAGAATCAAAGCTATAAAATTAAACTGAGCCTGGTGGCATGTGCCTATGATACCAGAGCTGGCAAGGTGGACCCAACCCAGACATCCCAGCCTGTCTGGCAGGTTCTAGGTTGGTAAAGGACCCTGTCCTCTGGCCTCCACATACATGTGCACATGTGTACACATACACACAGGCACACACACACAAGGCTGAGTTTTTTTATGCAATGTTTCTGCTCTCATTTGATGAAATAAATGGAGATGCTTATATAAGCTACAAAACAGAAATTGTTTGATTTTGTTAATTCCCTCTATGAGTTAAATTATCTCATATTTGCATTTTAAGCTGACAGTACACTATATTAAAATGAATGATAATATGTATGCTAATAATCTACATTTTAAATTTTCCCTTTCTTACATGACATTAAACAATAAATAAACACTGACAAGTTGTCAGGGAGACAGAAGAATGGAAAATACTTTATATTTAGTGCCTTGTAATGGCATTTTTTTCTGCTTTAGAAAGTGCTTTGGCACTTTTTTGCAATGGAGGCTACAAATTATGAGTTGATTCTACCTTATGCCAGTGGAGCATGGCTTTGAAATTGTAGGGAAGAGCCACATGTTGGGAAAAGAAAATAATTTTGGAATACACCTACAAGAAAGGGATGGCTCATTTCAGCAAAACTGTCACACCATAATGCCCTGAGCTTTAGCCAATAGAGCACACAGGTTCATGGTATCCAGTGTCCATTTATTTGTTTTCTTTTTTTTTTTTTTTTAATCACATGTGCCTGGCATTTTTTTTTAATTTTTTTTTTAATTTTTAAGGGATTCTACAATACAATGACACAGTTGTTTGCAGATAACAATGATGTTACTCAGTATGTCAATTAAGTAATTAAGTAATTGGTGCATTTTGCAAGTATCTATGTCCAAATTTTGAACAACCCAAGGTTCCCATAGTCCAGTTGGAGAAGCTTGTATGCACAGGCATGTTGATCAATCAGGTGTCCAGACTATATTCCTATAGTCTCATGATTCACCCCTATCTCTCCACAGCCCTTACAATCTACCATGCCTCCTCTTCCGCAGTTTGTTCCCTAGGCTTTGGGAAAGGGGCACAAGTGGGTGAGAAGAAAACAGTCTAATTTCTTTGGAGTTGTCATTTTGGACTCCGGTCTGTTCAGTTTGTTTCCCTTCATGGATTGACAGCTTTCACAGTGCCAAAAGGCATTTAAAATTCACACCCTTTCCTGCAATGTATGATCCTCTCCTTGTGGTCTACTGCCCTTCCTAAAGTTAATCGATGGGCTTGCCTTCCTCTTCCATTAGTTTGGTCACTGATGAAAATACTAAATAGATACATTATTGGACTGAACCCTTGAAGATGAACGTCACTGAGTCATCTTAAGCTAATTCAGCTTAGAACTCCTTTGTAAGCACAATGTTCTTGTAATCAGAGCAGTTATTCAACTGGGGTGTCTGTTGTCATAAAAAAAGGAAAAATTTTACTAAGTCAATATTAATTATAACTATTGTCCCCCACAGTGTCCTCTTTGCTCACCCTGTCTAGTCAACCCATGTGCCTTAACTCAGAAGAAAATTAGATCTGTTTGCCTTACTTCAGAAAGAAAATAAATGAGTCTCAATGGTCTGACTTGTTTTGGTCTTGGTTATAATTTGAAAAATGAAGCTGAGTGAAGACAGCTGACTTTTGCAAAAGAGAGAGCTTGTGGAGAGGGACAGTACCACGTAGTCTCTGCCTCCTACGGACCCTGCTCCTTGGTGGCTTGTCCCAGCCCTCCTTCTCTCCTACCATATTCCCATGTCCTCTAACCAAGGCAAAGGTTTATCAGGACCATGGATAATAAGGATTCTGCTACCAAGAGAGTTTGAAAACTTACTGTTCTTTATGTGAAAAGTGCTCATTTTCTGGCAGGGTGCAATATCAAAGTATCATACACGTAGGAGACAAGATGTCAAGTCTCCAGCTCCTCTTTTTTATTATTTTATTTAATTTAATTTGGCTGACATATACAAATATAAAGTTGTACATATTTATAGGGTCACATGTTTCCTGCATATATACATTGTTTAAAACTTAAATCTGCTGAACATGTCTAGGTTGTAAAACAGGTATAATTTCTTTGTGGTTAAAAATTCCACAGTTCTGAACAAAATTACACAGTTCTTTCTTTGAGGCTTTTGAAATGCATGCAGTATCACATCTATATTGATCCTACTGTAAAATCATACACCAAAGCATCATGCTGCATGTAACCAACTTGGTAGGCATTGGTCAGTTTCATCCACACAGCCCTTTTTTTTTATGTTCAGGGGTTCAGATTTATTCTTTTAATTTTATATTACTCTAAATTATGAATATATATCTTCCATCTATGTATATTAATTATCATGCCTGAACATAGGTGGTAAGTTAACTCTAGGGCTCATTAAGATATCCACATTAACGACACCCGCCCAGAGTCAGTGAAGTTCTGATGAGTCAAGGCACCCTTGGGGGACACATCACCCTCCCTGGGAACTCCCAGCTCAGACTCCAGACACCCGCCCAGAGTCAGCGAGGTTCCTGAGAGTCAAGGCACCCTTGGGGGACACTCCATTCACCCTGGAATTCCCAGCTCGGACTCCAGACACCCGCCCAGAGTCCAGGTGCCCTTGGGGGGACACGTCACCCACCCCTGGAACTCCCAGGTCGGACTCCAGACACCCACCCTGAGTCAGTGAGGTTCCAGTGAGGCAAGGCAGACCTGCCTGGACCCTTGAGGGCCTACCAGTGCTCTGGCCAAAGTGTCAACCCAACCCAACACCACACACACATCATCATCATCATCATCATCATCATCATCATCATCATCATCATCCTGGTGGAGCTCTGGTGCAGAGGACCCAACAGGTGGAGCATTGGTGATTATAGTCTGTGCAGCCAAACTTGAGGTCCCAGAATTCAAAGAAACAAACAGACAAATCCACATGCCAAAGACACAAAGGAAAAACAACATGGGAAAAGTTCATAATAAATCCACACCAAAAGACTGGGAGACTGGATTAGGAAATGGAACCCTTCCCTATGCTGTCTACAAGAAACCCATCTCGCCCTCAAGGACAGACACCAACTTAGAGTGAAAGGAAGAAAAATAATATTCCAAGCAAATTGTACTAAGAAACAAGCAAGAGAGGCTATACTAACATCAGACAAAATAGATCTCAAAGTAAAATTAATCAGAAGAGACAAAAAGGGCCATTACATCCTTGTCAAAGGAACAATGAAACATGAAGACTTCACAATCCTAAATGTTTATGCACCAAACTCTAGTGCTCCTAACTTTATAAACACAACTCTGCAGGACCTCAAGACACAGATTAATCCTAACACACTAATAGTAGGAGACTTCGATACCCCACTAAGCACCTTGGATAGGTCAACAGGATAAAAAATAAACAGAGAGACATCAGAACTGAACAATAGAATACACCAAATGGACCTCACAGACATCTACAGGATATTCCACCCAAATACCAGAGAATATACCCAGAGAATATACTTTCTACTCAGCACCTCATGGAACATTCTCCAAAATCGACCACATACTGGGGCACAAAAGGAACCTCAACAAATACAAAAGGATAGAAATTATTCCATGCATTCCATCAGACCACAGTGCAGTAAAACTCAATATGAACACCAGAATAAGTCCAAATAGCTACAAGAACACATGGAGATTAAACAACACAATCCTGAACAACAAATGGGTCAGGGAAGAAATAAAGAATGAAATAAAAGTATTCATGGAACTGAATGAAAAAGACAATACAACACAGCAAAACCTGTGGGATACTTTAAAAGCAGTCTTGAGAGGGAAATTTATAGCCCTAAGTGCCCACCATTTAAAAAAAAAAAAAAAAAAAAAAAAAAAAAAAAAAAAAAAAACAGAAAGGGATCAAATAAATGATCTAAAACTGAAGCTAAAAACACTTGAGAGGCAACAACAAATGAACCCCAAACTCAACAGACAGGAAGAAATAACAAAAATCAGAGCAGAAATCAATGAAACAGAAACAAAGAAAACAATACATAAACTCAATGAATCCAAAAGCTGGTTCTTTGAAAAAATAAACAAAATAGACAGACCTCTAGCTCAGTTAACCAAAAATAAGTAAATAAATAAATAAATAAAGCAACTCCAAATCAATAGTATTTGTGATGAAAGGGGAAACATCACAACACACAAAGAAAAGATCCTGTAATCATATGGGAATACTTCAAAAAGCTATACTCCACTAAATTTGAAAACCTAAGAGAAATGGATGAATATCTGAAATCCTGGGAATCAACAAAGCTCAACCAAGAAGAGATTAACAATTTAAACAGACTCATAATATATGAGGAAATTGAAGATGTAATTAAAAACATCCCAACTAAAAAAAGCCCTGGTCCAGATGGTTTCACAGCAGGATTCTTTAAAACATTTAAAGAGGTCCTACAACCATTGCTACTCAAACTGTTTAGAAGGATAAAAACAGAGGGAATTCTCCAAAACTCCTTCTATGAAGCCAGCATCACTCTAATACCAAAACCAGGCAAAGATACAAGCAAAAAAGAAAGCTATAGACCCATCTCACTAATGAACATAGATGCAAGAATTCTCAACAAAATACTTGCAAATCACATACAGACCCACATTAAAAAGATGATCCATCATGATCAAGTTGGATTCATATGAGAGATTCAGGGATGGTTCAACATATGTAAATCAATAAATATCATAAAACACATAAATGGGCTGAAAGACAAAAACCACATATTCATCTCAATTGATGCAGAAAAAGCCCTTGACAAGATTGAGCATCCCTTCATGTTTAAAGTCCTAGAAAGAATAGGACTGAAAAGAACATTCCTCAACATGATCAAAGCCATATATAGCAAACCCACTGCCAACATCATCCTAAATGGAAAAAAATTGGAACCATTTCCCTTAATGGTGGGAACCTGGCAAGGCTGCCCCTTATCACCACTCTTCTTTAACATAGTGCTTGAAACACTAGCTAGGGCAATAAGACAAGAGAAGGAAATTAAAGGAGTACTAATCAGAAAAGAAGTTAAGCTATCCCTTTTGGCAGATGATATGATAGTTTACCTAAAGAATGCTAAAAACTCCACCAGAAAACTTCTAGAAATGATTAAGAGTTTTAGTAAGTGTCAGGCTACAAAATTAACCTAGCAAAATCAGTAGCCTTTCTTTACACCAACAATAAACAAGTGGAGAAGGAATATAAGAAGACCTTCCCACTCACAATAGCCTCAAAAAAAAATAAGATACCTGGGAACAAACCTAACAAATGATACCAAAGACCTCTACAACAAAAATTTTAAACCCCTGAAGAAGGAGATCAAAAATGACATCAAAAGATGGAAAGACCTCCCATGCTCATGGGTTGGAAAAATTAACATAGTAAAAATGTCCATTTTACCCAAATTGATATACAGATTCAATGCAATTCCAATCAAAATCCCTATGAGCTTCTTCACAGACTTGGAAAAAAAATCCTTAAATTCAAATGGAAAAACAAAAGACCCTTTATAGCTAAGGCAAACCTGAGTGAAAAATGCAATACAGGGGGGATTGCCCTACCAGACTTCAAACTATATTACAGGTCCATAGTCGTAAAGACAACCTGGTACTGGCACGGAAACAGACGTGTTGACCAATGGAACAAAATTGAAGATCCAAACGTAAGCTCATACAATTTCAGCCACCTCGTATTTGACAAAGGGGCAAAAACCCCTCAGTGGAGGAAGGATAGCATCTTCAGCAAATGATGCTGGCAAAATTGGATCACCATTTGTAGAAGAACAAAATTAAACCCCTACCTGTCACCCTGTAAAAAATCAACTCCAAGTGGATCAAAGATTTCAATGTGAAGTACGAAACCCTGAAGTTGATAGGAGAAAAAGTTGGCAACAACCTACAAGACATAGGTGTAGGAAAAGACTTTCTAATCAGACAGCAGCTGCACAGGAAGTAAGGTCAACAATCGACAAATGGGACCTCATAAAACTCAAAAGCTTCTGTACAGCGAAAGAAACAATCAAGGACGTGAAGAGAAAACCCACAGAGTGGGAGGAAATCTTTACCAGCCATACATCTGACAGAGCATTGACATCAAGGATATATAAGCTACTCAGAAAACAAAGAAGTAAGAAGACAAATGACTTACTCAAAAGATGGAGTAAAGAACTGAACAGAGACTTCACCAATAAGGGAGTAAAGATGGCTGAAAACATCTTAAAAAGTGTTCAACATCATTAATAATTAAGGAAATGAAAATTAAAACCACTCTCAGATATCTCATTCCAATACAACCAGCTAAGATCAAGAAAACAAAAGACAACAGATGTTGGAGATGTTGGAGGGAAAAGGGAACTCATCCACTGCTGGTGGGAATGAAAACTTGTACAACCACTATGGAAAGCAGTGTGGAGAACCCTTAAAAGACTCAGAATGAGTGTACCACCTGACCCAGTCATACCACTACTGGGTATATACCCCAAATACTCATCCTACCACAAAGATACATGCACGCCCATGTTTATTGCAGCTCTCTTCACAATAGGAAAGAGCTGGAACCAACCTAAATGCCCCTCAACAGATGAGTGGATGACAAAAATGTGGTACATCTACACAATGGAGTACTATTCAGCAGTAAAGAAAGATGGCATTATGAACTTTGCAGGTAAATGGATGGAGCTCAAAGCCATTATTCTGAGTGAGGTAATTTAGTCCCAAAACTAACAAATGGGGAATGGTTTCTGGATGCTATGCCCCAATTGAAAGAAAAGCTGAGCAATGTTAATGTTATATTTCTTTCTATCTGACAGCTCCTCTTTTTTAATGACTCATTTACTTTATTTTATGCATCTGAGCATTTGGTGCATGTTTGTATGATTACTACCTCGGTGCTTGGTATCCTCAGAGACAAAAAGCTGGGGTAGTATCCCCTAGAACTGAGGTTACAGATGGTTGGGAGCCTCCACCTGCCTTCTGGGAACTGAAATCCAGGTTCTTTGAAAGAGAAGCAAGTGCCTCTAACCTCTGGGATAGCTCTCCAGCCTCAATAAATCACTGTAATTTTATAAATGGAAAAATGTCTTTTTCAGTCAACTCATGTCTGCTATCACTAAGTTCTTGAGTCTTCTCCTCATAAATAGCACCTGACAATTCTATAGAGAAAACCATAATAAAAATTGTTTATGATGATGTACAACAAATTATTTTATTAAAGTTAAGGCAGGACACACAAATTGCTATGGTCCTAATCATTAAAGATAAAAAACACTAAAGTGGCTAGAGACATGACTCACTCTGCTCACTGTTCCTCAGGAGGACCTGAGTCCAGGCCCCAGCACCCACGTGGGGTGGCTCACAGTCACCTGCAACTCCAGCTCTATGGGCTCTGACATCCTTTTATGGTCTTCATCTGCACCAGCAAACAGATGGCATACATGCACACAGGCACATACACATAGATAAGAAATAAAACCTTAAGGGGCTGGAGAGATGGCCTAGCGGTTAAGAGCACCGACGCTCTTACAGAGGACCCGGGTTCGATCCCCAGCGCCCACATGGCGGCTAAGAACCGTCTGTAACTCCAATTCCAGGAGAACTCCAGTTCCAGGGGAATCCGAGACCCTCTTCTGACCTCCGCGGCATTGCACGACACGGGTGCACAGACCTGCATGCAGACAATACATTCATACACATACAAAAATAAATAATAAATAAAAAAAAAATTTTAAAAAAAGAAATAAAACCTTAAAAGAACCATTAGGTTCGTTTGTTAGGACTCTAAATAATTCACTCTCTTAAAACTTCAGTGCTTGAGCAATCTGCACACTGAATAGGAAGTTTTAGCAATTCACCTTTAAACAGTGTTCGTCTTTGTTCCTATTCCTATAAATATGATTATTAACAGAATATTATCCTTTAATTCTGAAAAATCTTGTTTCTCAAATTTTCCTTTCCCTCCAAATTCTCAAATACATCTGACTTGCATTGGCACAACTGTCTAGATGAAAAGTGGCTCTTGGTGGATAGGACAGCCAGGCTGCACACACTCCATCCCCAGTTTCCCAGGTGGGTTTCTGGCATGCAGGCCTGTGCAGGGCCATACCAGCTCCCACCGCCTAACGCTGGAACCATACAGAGGAACTGTGTGAGTGTATAGAAAGACAGCCAGGCTGCACGCACTCCACGCCCAGCTGCCCAGGTGGGTTTCAGGTGTGCAGGCCTGTGTGGGCCCCTCTTGGCACCCACTGCTCAATGCTAGAACCATAGAGAGGAACTGTGTGCATAGATAGACGGACAGCCAGGCCACACACACTCCATGCCCAGTTGCTCAGGTGGGGTCCAGTGAGAGCCAAAGGAACAAAAAAAACCCCACCTCCTCACCCACTACTCAAGCTACTGATACTGTGGTGGAAAGTATAAACTTCTGGTACTGTGTTTACTGTGGTAGAGAGGATCCAGCAGTGTCAGTGATTTGAGGCTACATAGACAAAACTGAAGAAGAAAGCAGCAGGAAACAAATTGAGTCACCAACCAGTCCTCCATATTAACATTTGAGATTAGCAACAGAAGCCAAACAAACAAAGGGGGGGAAAACAACAACAAAGACACAACAGAAAAACAACAATATGGGAAAAGCTCAAAATAAATACCCACCAAACTCAACAAATCTTGTAGAAGATCCCAACAACAAGATCTCCATGTAAACAAACCAAGACACCAACCTTAGAAGAACAATTGTAGATATATTTAAAGATTATAAAATACAAATCAGAGAACTAAAGGGAGAGAAGGAAAAACTCATGAAGGATCTAGAAGGAAAGAATACTAAACACCAGAAAAAAATTAAAAGGAGAAATTTACAAACGTAGAAAAGAACTAGAGGAAGAGAAATACAAACTCTGAAAAGAACTAGAGGAGGGGCTGGAGAGATGGCCTAGTGGTTAAGAGCACCGACCACTCTTACAGAGGACCCAGGTTCGATCCCCAGCACCCACATGGCGGCTGAGAACCGTCTGAAGCTCCAATTCCAGGAGAACTCCAGTTCCAGGGGAATCTGACACCCTCTTCTGACCTCCGCAGCATTGCACGACACGGGTGCACAGACCTACATGCAGACAGTACACTCATACGCAAAAAAAAGTAAATAAAATTTAAAAAAAAACTTTAAAAAAAACTTAAAAAAAAAAAAAAAAGAACTAGAGGAAAAGAAATACGAACTCTAAAAAGAACTAGAGGGAGAGAATGACAAACTCCAGAAAGAAGTGGAAACATTGAAAAGATCTCAAGCTGAAAGGAAAAAAGAATCTGACCAGCAAAGCAAGGAGCAAAAAGAAGAGACTGAAAAGCTCCAAAAGGAAGTGGAAATACTGAAGAAAGCACAAGATGAAATAAAAAAGGAAATTGAACATTCATCCAATCAGCAGGAAAGGATAGGAAAAAACCCTCAGAAGTAGAATGGATGAAGCAGAAAAAAAGAATATCAGACCTACAGGATAATACAGCATAGCTAGAAACCTCAAATAAAGATTATGAATTTTTTTTTAAAAAACACAAGAGTGGAACAACCAGGAAATGTGGGAAACTATGAAAAGACCAAACCTCCGTATCATAGGGATAGAAGAAGAATCCCAAGAGAATGGTATTGATCAGATCTTCAAAAGAATAATAGAACATTTCCCTAAACTATGAAAAGACAAACCCATAGAAATACAAGAAGCAGACAGAGCACCAAACAGACAATATCAGAAAAGAAATTCCCCAAGTCATTATCATAGTTAAAACACTAGGTGCTCAAAACAAGGACAAAATACTGAAAATCACAAGAGAAAAACAAGTTACATATAAGGGGAAACCATCAGAATCATAGTTGACTTCGCGTTACAAACTATATAAAGCCAGGAGAACATGGACCAAAGTATAGGACTAATATACCCAGCAAAAATGTCAATCATACTTGAAGGAGAAAGAAAAATCTTTCACAACATAGACAAAATGAAAGAACACATGTCAAGAAAACCAACATTTCAGAAAATACTCAAAGCAATTCAAAGAACAGAGGAAAGGAGCAACTATCCTTAAGCAACCCAAGAGAGAAATTAGCAAAAGCATAACAGAGTAAATAAATACCTAGACCAAGAATGCAAGCAAAAAATAAATTGAAAGGAAACAACATGCATCTTTCAGTAATAACCTTAAATATTAATGGTCTAAACTTCCCAATCAAATGACATAGACTGGGAGAATGGATTAGGAAAAAGAATCCGTCTATATGCTGCCTACAAGAAACCCATCTCACCCTCAAGGACAGACACCACCTTAAAGTGAAAGAATGGAAAAAAATATTCCAAGAAAATGGTACCAAAAAGCAAGCAGGAGTTACTATTTTAATATCAGAATAAATAGACCTCAGAGCAAAATTAATCAGAAGAGACAAAGAGTGCCATTACATCCTTATCAAAGGAACAATTAACCAAGAATATTTTACAGTCTTAAATGTTTATGCACCAAACTCTGGTGCACCAAACTTTATAAACACAACCCTTCAGGACCTCAAGACACAGATTAATCTCAACACACTAAGAGTGGGGAACTTCAACAAACCACTGAACTCCCTGGATAGGGCAACTGGACAAAAAACAAACAGAGAGACATCAGAACTTAACAATACAATACACCAAATGGACCTCACAGATATCTACAGAATATTCCACCCAAACACCAGAGAATACTTTCTACTCAGTGCCCCACAGAACATTCTCCAAAATTGACCAAATACTGGGACAAAAAAGAAATGTCAACAAATATGAAAGGATTGAAATTATTCCACGCATTCTACCAGACCACAGTGCAATAAAGCTCAATATTAACACCAGGGTAAGCCCTACTAACTATAACAACACATGGAGACTAAACAACACAATCCTGAACAATGAGTGGTTCAGAGAAGAAATAAAGAATGAAATAAAATCATCACTAGAACTAAATGAAAATGACAATACAACACAACAAAACCTGTGGGATACATTAAAGTCAGTCATAAGAGGGAAATTTATAGCCCAAAAATGCCCACATTAAAAAAAAAAAAAAAACAGAAAAAGAACAAATAAATGATCTAACACTGCAGCTAAAAACACTTGTGAAACAACAAAAAATGAACCCTAAAGCCAACATACAGGAAGAAATAACAAAAATCAGAACAGAAATCAATGAAATGGAAACAAAGAAAACAATACAAAAAAAATCAATGAATCCAAAATCTGGTTCCTTGAAAAGATAAACAAAATAGACAAACCAGTTAACCAAAAGAAAGAGCAACTCCAAATCAATAGCATTAGTGATGAAAGGGGAAACATCACAACAGATAAAGAAAAGATCCAGATAATCATACAAGAATACTTCAAAAACCTATACTCTACTAAATTTGAAAAGAGAAATGGATGAATATCTGAAACCCTGGGATTCACCAAAGCTTAACCAAGAAAAGATTGACAGCTTAAACAGACTCATAATACTTGAAGAAATTCAAAATGTAATAAGAAAAAAAACTCCCAACTAAAAAAAGCCCAGGCCCAGATGGTATCACAGAAGAATTCTATAAAACATTTAAAGAAGTCTTACAACCATTACTACTCAAACTTTTCGGAAGGATACAAACAGAGGGAAATATCCCAAATTCTTTCTATGAAGCCAGCATCACTCTAATACCAAAACCAGGTAAAGAGAAAAACAAGAAAGAAAACTATAGACCCATATCATTAACGAACACAGACGTTAAAATTTTCAACAAAACATTTGCAAATCGCATAGAGACCCACATCAAAAAGATTATCCATCATGACCAGGTTGGATTCCTACCAGAGATGAAGGGATGGTTCAACATACATAAATCAATAAATGTCATAAAACACATAAATGGACTGAAAGACAAAAACCACATGATCATCTCAATTGATGCAGAAAAAGCTTTTGACAAAACCCAGCATCCATTCATGCTTAAAATCCTAGAGGGAATTGGACTGGAGAGATAATCCCTCAATGTAATCAAAGCCATATACAAGAAACCCACAGCCAACATCATTCTAAATGGAGAAAAATTGGAAGCATTCCCCTTCAAGGCAGGAACATGGCAAGGCTGTCCACTATCACCACTCCTCTTCAATACAGTGCTTGAAATGCTTGCTAGGGTAATAAGGCCAGAAAGCAAAATTAAAGGAGTACTAATTGGAAAAGAGGAAATAAAACTATCCCTTTTTGCAGATGATATGATAGTTTATGTAAGGGATGCTAAAAATTCCACCAGAAAACTCTTAGAAACAATATTTTCAGTAAAATGGTTGAATACAAAATAAAACTAGAAAAATCAGTAGCCTTTCTTTACACCAACAATAAGCAACTGGGGAAGGAATAAAAGGAGACTTTCCCAATCACAGTAGCCTCAAAAGAAATAAAATATCTAGGAATAAACCTAACCAAAGACACCAAAGACCTTTACAACAAAAAATTTTAAAAACCCTGAAGGAAATTAAAATGGCATGGAAGATGGAAAGATCTCCCATGCTTGTGGATTGGAAAAATTAATATAGTAAAAATGTCCATTCTGTCCAAATTAATATACAGATTTAATGCAATCCCAATCAAAATCCCCATGAACTTTTTCACAGACTTAGCCGAGAACCGTCTGAAACTCCAATTCCAGGAGAACTCCAGCTCCAGGGGAATCCTAGACCCTCTTCTGACCTCCGCGGCATTGCACGACATGGGTGCACAGACCTGCATGCAGACAGTACATTGATACACATACAGAAATAAATAAAAAAATTAAAAATAAAATAAAAATAAAATGTTTAAAAAAAAAGAAAAGAAAAGAAAAAAATCCTTAAGTTCGTATGGTAAAACAAAAGACCACAAATAGCTAAAGTAACCCTAAGTGAAAAGAGCAATATTGGGGGGATTACATTAGCAGATGTATTAGTCACTTTTCTGTTGCTGTGATAAAACACCATGACCAAGGAACTTATAAAAGGAAGAGTTTATTTGAGCTTACGATGGACGGTTCCAGGGAATTAGAGTCCATTGTGGCAGGAGGTGTGGTGGCTGGAGCTGGAGCGGCAGGCTGAGGGTCACATCTCGCAAAGAGCACAGGAAATAAAGAGAGAGCAACTGTAGACCACGAGGCTTGTTAAAACTCACTAAGCCTGCCCCCAGTGACACACTTCCCCCAGCATGGCTACACCTTCTAAGACCTCCAAAAACAGTGCCACCAACTGGAGACAAATGTCTGAATAATTACAGCCTATGGGGGACACTCATTCAAACCACCACATTCCACTCCCTGGCCCCCATAGGCTCCTGACCATATAAAATACAAAATGCATTTAGTCCAACCTTCAAAGTCCCCACAGTCTTTACCAGTCTCAATGCCATTCAAAAGACCACAGTCCAAATTCTCCTCTGAGACCCAGGCTAGTCTCCCAAACTGTAAGCTCCTGTAAAATCAAAAGAAAAATTACGTACTCCCAACATACAGTGGAACTGAATACACATTCCCATTCCAAAAGGGAGGAATAGAGGCATAGTGAGTAAATACTGGACCAAAACAAGACCGAAAACCAGCAGGGCAAATGCCAAGTCTAGTAGCTCCACATACAACCTCTGGGACTTGACTTCCAAAGGGCTTAGATGGCTCAGCTCTTCCAGCTTTGCTTACAACATACATCTCTTTCTTAGGCCAATACCACTCCCTGTATTCAGCTCTCCTTGGCAAATATCTCACAGGTCTGGCATCTCGAAAGTCTTCTTGGGGTCTCTGCTGCCAACCAGGCTTCACATTCGCAGCTTCACGCAATGGCCAATCAGGGCCTACTTTATGCAGAGACACCCCTGGAGCACTCTGCCTGACCTTGGCAGCTCTCTGAAACCATGGAGAAAGAACTGATGACCCCTTCACTCTTGCAAACTTCATGCCTCTAAAGCCAGCACCACATGAATGAAACTGCCGAGTTTGGCTGCAATTTTTGGATGGACCCTGGCCTATTTCAATCACATTTGCAACTTTTCTCTGCCCTGGACTTGTTGGAGGATTAGCTGGGTGTGGTCTTGCCCTGAAAGTATTGATTCTGTTGTTTACTTGTAAATCTCGAGGCCTCTCCTTAATTGGTTTAATCTCTTTATGAAGGGGAGCCTTTCCTTCACATGCCTTGGCCCCACCTTTAATCTTCCTAGCAGTTATCAGATCCAAACTGTACATTCTGCATTTCTTTCTGCCCCATCTGCTCTTCTTCACTGTAGATTTGCACAATATTCACCATTAAAAGCCACGCCACCATTTCTACATTAGGCTGTCTTGAAATATCCTCCGCCAAAGACATCAGTCCATTGCTTTTCAACTTAGCATCAGGCAAGCATTTGGGCTGCGGGCAAACTGCTGCCAGACTCTTTATCAAAATATCCCAGTTGCTGCCTAAGTCTTTATTTTCCCCTGGAAC
>VZQC01014995.1:2951487-3124576 GCA_009823505.1 Rhizomys pruinosus | reverse complement strand
AAAAAAAAAAGAGAACCATTGACCAATGGAACAAAATTGAAGATCCAAACTTGAGCTGATATAACTTCAGCCACCTCATACTTGACAAAGGGGCCAAAAAAGCTCAACGGAGAAAAGATAGCCTCTTCACCAAATGGTGTTGGCAAAATTGGATCACCATTTGTAGAACAAAATTAAACCCCTACCTCTCACCCTGTACAAAAATAAAATCCAAGTGGATCAAAGATCTCAATCTGAAACCTGAAACCCTGAAGGTGGTGGAAGAAAATATCAGCAGCAACCTACAAGACATAGGTGTAGGAAAAGACTTCCTAAATCAAACAGCAGCTGCACAGGAAATTAGGACAACAGCTGACAAGTGGGACCTCATCAAACTCAAAAGCTTTTGTACAGCTAAAGAAACAATCAAGGAAGTGAAGAGAAAACCCACAGAGTGGGAGGAAACCTTCACCACTGATACATCTGACAGAGCATTAATATGCAGAATATGTAAAATACTCAAAAACAAAGAAGTAAGAAAACAAATGACCTACTCAAAAGATGGAGTAAAGAGATGAATAGAAAAAATGTTCAACATCATTAATAATTAAGTAAATGCAAATTAAAACCACACTAAGGTATCATCTCACTCCAATAAAACTAGCCAAGATCAAGAAAACAAAAGACACCAAATGTTGGAGAGGTTGGGGGAAAGGGGAACACTCATCCACTGCTCGTGGGAATAGAAACCGGTACAACCACTGTGGAAAGCAGTGTGGAGAACCCTTAAAAAACTCAAAATGAACCTATCACCTGACCCAGCCGTACCACTCCTGGGTATATACCCACAAGATGCATCCTACTGCAAAGATACATGCATGGCTATGTTTATTACAGCTCTCTTCACAAAAGCAAAGAGTTGGAACCAACCCAAATGCCCCTCAACAGATGAGTGGATAACAAAAATGTGGTACATCTACACAATGGAGTTCTATGCAGTGGTAAAGAAAGATCACATCATGAGCTTTGCTGGTAAATGGATGGAACTCAAAGCCATTAGGCTAAGTGAAGTAACAGTCCCAGAAAAAAAAAAAAAAAAGGCGAATGGTTTCCTTCATTTGTGGATGGCAATACCAAATCCTTAGTTGGCAGGCAAACTGGGGAACTTTATTATTATATTTCATTGTATCTGAAAGTAACTGTGCTATTCCAATGTTTATCTCTTAACAGGCTCTAGAATTGTCCTACCACTTGTATTCACACATTGTAATTACCATATATGAATGGAAGATATGTATTCATATTCTATTTATATTCTTTTTAACTGCATGCAACTTTACTGTTAAAATGTGAATCTTTAAATGTGTTTAGGAATTAACCCATAGTTTGTTTTCAGAATTTGTAATTTTGATTTATGTGTGGAGTGTATACATGCATATTTTAGAATAATATAAAATTAAAGGGAAAAAAATGAGAGAGAAAAACATATTCAGAAAAACTGACTAAAACAGTAAACTTGTGCATCAAAAAGATTGTAAAAGACTGAGAAAAAGATTCAAGACAGGATTTAACATGTATGACAGAATCCATGAGCTCTGGCAGGGGGCATGGGGACGTAATGGGTGGGCATGGATGAGGGAATGAGTCTAAATTTGATTAAGAAATCTTGTATGAAATGCACTCAATAAAAATTAACTTTAAAAAAAAAAAGAGCCGGGAGTGGTGGCACACGCCTTTAATCCCAGCACTCGGGAGGCAGAGGCAGGTGGATCTCTGTGAGTTCAAAGCCAGCCTGGTCTACATAGCAAGCTCCAGGCCAGCTGGGACTAAAGGGAGACCCTGTCTCAAAAAGACAAAAAAAAAAAAAAGTGGTTCTTAATTATGCAATTGATGTCTAGAACAACCTGGTCCTTCTGCTTGTTAAATTCTTTTAAAGTGTTTTATTTTTCCATATTAGTGAGAGATGATCTCAGGATCTGTGTTAACAATACAGTCATTTCTAGACCTGACAAATCTACTGCCAGACACGAATTCAATAAAAGACTTACCTTTTGCCCTCCAAAGCTTTCCACTAAACATAGAGATACCGTCTTTCCTTTAACTCTTATGAATAAGCTGAGAAAGATTGCTGAAATGGTATCTATATCCAAATGCCCTCAACTACAGTTGAAAACAAAATTATTCTTTTTACTTTCATTTATTATTTTTATTTTTTGTGTATGAGCCTGCATGTGCACCCATGTCATGCAATGCCTGTGGAGATCAGATGAAGGTGTCAGATCCACTGGAATTGAAATTATGGATGGTTTTTAACCACCAGATGTGTGCTGGAAACAAACCCAGGTCTTCTACATGAGTAGCCAGTGCTATTAGCCACTGAACTATCTGTCCAGCTCCTTTTCTTTAGTTAGGTCATCACTGGAAAAATATGGTGGGGACAATAGTTAATCAGATGAATGCTAGATAAGCATAGCCTCATTCAGTTCTAGTATTCTGTGGTGCTAGTGCATTTCCCATCTGGGAGATTGTAGAACTGCTTATATATCCTTATCTTCTAAATAGAGTTATGGATATTGTATTAGTCAATTTTCTGTTGCTGTGATAAAACACCATGACCAAAGGAACTTATAAAAGGAAGAGTTTGGGGCTGGAGAGATAGCCTAGCGGTTAAGAGCACAGACCGCTCTTGCAGAGGACCCGGGTTCGATCCCCAGCACCCACATGGCAGCCGAGAACCATCTGAAACTCCAATTCCAGGAGAACTCCAGTTCCAGGGGAATCCGACACCCTCTTCTGACCTCCGCGGCATTGCACGACACGGGTGCACAAACTTGCATGCAGACAGTACATTCATACACATACAGAAATAAATAAAATTTAAAATAAAAGAAAATAAGTTATAAGAAATATTAACCTGGGGCTGGAGAGATCGCTCAGCGGTTAAGAGCAACGATTGCTCTTGAAAGGACCCGGGTTCGATTCCCAGCACCCACATGGCAGCTAAGAACCGTCTTTAACTCCAGTTCCAGGGGAATCTGACGCCCTCTTCTGACCTCCGCGGCATTGCATGGCATGGGTGCACCAACCTATATGCAGACAGTACACTCATACACATAAAAAATAATAATAATAAAGAAGAAAAAAAGAAATATTAGCCTATA
Source organism: Rhizomys pruinosus (assembly GCA_009823505.1). Lineage (NCBI taxonomy): Eukaryota > Metazoa > Chordata > Mammalia > Rodentia > Spalacidae > Rhizomys > Rhizomys pruinosus. Next base: position 3,121,436 of record VZQC01014995.1, on the reverse strand, counting down.
AGAAATAGGTTAATTTCAAAACATGTTTAGGGATTGACATTTTAACAGTAGAGTTGCATTCAGGTAAGAAGAAATATTACTTTACATTCATAACTTACATATCTACAACTTTTATTTGTTATTTTTTAATTTAATTTTTATTGATGCNAGATATATATATATATATATATATATATTTCTCTTTCCCAAACTAGGAACTAGATTGAGAAAAAGGGATATTTTTAAATACTGGATATAGAATAATTTTTCTAATGTGATCAAATGAGCTATTTTATTTTCCTTTTTCGAAGTTAACTATCAAAATCTATTTTTACATTGGATTTCAATGAGAATGAAGAGTAAATATTTGAATTCAACTTTCCTGGCATTAAGCTAGAGAATTCGGTTCTCTGAACACATATTTTCAGGTAAGTCGACCTGGCCAACTTTTCAAGCCATTGTCAATTTTCTTATTCAGATTATAATGCAATGTTCTAATGCTTCAGGGTTTTTTTTGTTCTGTTTTTTTATATTTTATTTATTTTTGTGTGTGTGTATGAGTGTATTGTCTGTATGTATTTGAGTGCACCCATGTTGTGGAATGCCTGTGAAGTTCAGAAGAGAGTGTCAGATTCCCCTGGAATTGGAGTTACAGACAGTTGTTAGCTGTAGTGTGGGAATCAAACCCATGTCCTCTGCTGGAATAGCCAGTGTTCTAAACCACTGAACCACCCCTTTAGTACTGATGCTTCAGGTCTTGAATTTTTTTCCTCTTCTTAATATGTAAGCTAGAAACAAAACTACACAAAACATTAGTTATCCAGAGCAACTATTATCTGAGTTTTGCTCAGGGCCTGCCAATCCAAGGCACTTTCAAGTTGACACTTCTGCTTCTTATATATGTACCCATTATTTATGGCCCTGCATTCTTCTGAAATGTGTATTATTTTTGTAAAATATTTTGCTTTAAGAGAGGGCAGATGAACTGAGTTCTTCACCAAATACATGACATATTTAACAAAAAACAAATATGTTATGAAAGCATTAATTGATTTATCTAGAAAGATCTCTCAGTGCTGAGCCTATTACAGTTACTTGTTTAAAGAATTTTCTTGTTGAAAATATTTCATCAGGAAAATAATTTCAGTGGCAAAATGTGATGAAATATGAATAGTTTCTTAGCCTTTTGACTCATTTTCCCATGAAAATTAGTTTTTTCTAGACTATAATGACTTATATGTTTATAATTATTCAATTTTAATTGAATTAAGTGACAGAAAGAATATGACCAAACAAAGTACTCTATTATAAATTTATATTTAATAGCCAAGAAGTAGCTCATATTGGACTGCAACTATGGTAGCAATTTTAAATTCCTATTAACTTCTGAAGACATATTTTTTTACAAGTGGCAGACATCTTAGCAACAATCTTCAGTTATCACATCTCCATCAAAGCAAATACTTTGGAAGCTGATATTCCTTTTACTAACTGACCAAAGTCAATAATACACTCCAATTATAGCTGGATGAACCTGACAGTTCATATCTTCTTTCTAAAGGTTGTCTGCCTCTTTGAGTACCTGGTACAGACAAGCTGTCAGCACTTTATTAAAACCTTGGTTGCTTTCTTATTGTTTAGAGGAAGAAGTATCTGTCTGTTGGATGAGCCAAAGTGTGTGTTCTTCTTATGTAGAATGATTTCTTTTATCTTGAATTATTTCTCCCACCATCTAGGATTTTAAATTTTAAAAACAAAAGTATTTTCAGATACTTTTACCATAATAGTACTTGAAATTACAAGATATTGTAATAATCACTAACCAATAAAACATTTGAGATACTATACTCAGGATTTGATGATTTGCCATTAATTAACCACCAGACATTTGGGAGAATTTTTTTTTTATGATACATTGCTTTTAAAACATCCATGAAATTATTTTGCAGTAAAAACCAGGCAATCTTCAGAAGGCAGCAGATGACTGTGTACAGAGTGTAATTTCAGTGTCTTATTATGCTTTTGAGGAAGATATATTGGCTAGAATTAGTGGAAAAAAAGACTTTCTAATCTTCCCCCTTCTAACTTTTTAGCACTAACATATATCAATATAAAATTATATATAGCTCTTTTTTGCTTGAGGATTGTTTTTATATGTGTTTGCCTTGGATTTTTTTGACAAGAATTTGCATAGCATACAAATCTGAGCAAATAGAGAACTTCCATTACATATAAACACACATATTTTAGTTGTATGTGCACATACAGAAAACACACCTATGCCACTGATGTTTCAGGCTAAGCAAGTGTTAGCTTTAGCTTGAATTATTTATCAAAATACAAAATGAAAGGATACTAGCAGTAAGATATGTTTATGAGGGATGTGACAAGAATGACCCTAATTATCTGAAGATTAGCTTGTCTACTTCTGGAATGGTAACCCACTAGAGAGATGAGTCTATTTCTATTTTAACTTAATAAAAACTAAATGAAATTAGAACCTTAGGTTTTGTGCTGTTCTGGCATATTTCTTTGTGTGCTTGTATGGGGGTGGGGGAGGCCCATGTGCTCTTCTTGCATACGTGTGGAAGCAAAAGAACTATGGATGTCTCCCTCTATCATTCTCCATTTTACTCTGCAGGACAGGGTCTTTCACTGAATCAGAAGCTTGCCATTAGGGCGAGACTAGAGTTTCTGTGATCTACTCAACCCTACGGTTATAAGCACTGCAGCCATGAGGACAGTGTTTCATAATGTCTATCATCTCAGAAAAAAATTATATTAAATAGTACTGATCTAGATTACATTTCCATCCATAGAGGAAATGTCCATGTTAAGATGTCATTTCACTTTAAGATACCTTGTGACACATATCTCGCAAATCTAACTCAAAATGACTTAAATATTTGCATTTGGACCCTCTGACATGCCAGTCATGAGACTGAGTGACTCTACTTCAGGACAACTAGATCCAGTGTCTTGGTTCCTTTCTTCACAGATCCTCTCCATGGTTCCTACTTCGGGGTTGGCTTCATGCTCAACATTGCTACCTCCAGGCAAATAAATAAGCAAACAAACATGGTGATACATGCTGGGTCTCAGCAGTCAGCAGACTGAGTCAGAGGCATTCCAATGGTTTCAAGATCAGCATGGTGAGTACCAGGCCAGCCTTGGACACAAAATAAGACTCTATCTTGAAAACAAACAAACAAATGCATAAATAATAAATGCCAGTGTTAATTCCCAGCTTCATATCCACATGTCTTGATATAAAGGAGGAGAAAGAAGTATTTCTGATCTCTTCTGAGTCAGCAAAGTACACACCCTTAAGCTCTAGACAGCCTACCCCAGGAGTTGGTTGACTCACACAGAGTCCCAGTTCCTTCCAGAAGGAGGGTCTGGCAGGTTGCTTGGCAAGACCTGTAATCCTGCAAAAGGGGGACAGTGGTGACTTCAGGGCCAACTGAGACCCACCCCATGGGGTCATACTGTACTCACCCTGAGCACAAAGGAGGCCGCTTCCTGAAATATCAAGGATATCCTTGTGAAAAGTCAAAGAGAGTGATGAGAGATGAGCAGAGAAATAACATCTACTTTAGAAAGATCATATTTCTGGATATATTTTACAAGTTGTGTATATTTATTAAGACTTCCTTTGAAATGAGACAATTTAGGATTCAGTGTTCCTACCTACTTTCCCCAAAACATTCAAGCATAAAAATAAACACCAGAGAATATTCCCTGAGTAGAAAATATATTCTCTGGTGTTTGGGTGGAATATTCTGTAGATGTCTATGAGGTCCATTTGGTGTATTGTATTGTTCAGTTCTGATGTGTCTCTGTTTATTTTTTTGTCCAGTTGATCTATCCAAGGGGATCAGTGGGGTGTTGAAGTCCCCCACTATTAGTGTCCTGGAATTAATCTGTGTCTTGAGGTACTGCAGAGTAGTGTTTATAAAGTTAGGTCTACCAGATTTTTGTGCATAAATATTTAGGACTGTGAAGACTTCATGGTTAATTGCTTCTTTGATAAGGATGAAGAATGGCCCTCTTTGCCTCTTCTGATTAATTTTACTTTGAGGTTTATTTTGTCTGAGAGTAGAATAGCCACTCCAGCTTGTTTCTTGTTACCATTTGCTTGGAATATTTTTTCCCATCCTTTCACTCTGACGTGGTGTCTGTCCTTGAGGGTGAGATGTATTTCTTGTAGACAGCATATAGAAGGATTTTGTTGGGGCTGGAGAGATGCCCTAGCTGTTAAGAGCACCAACTGCTCTTGCAGAGGACCTGGGTTCGATTCCCAGCACCCACATGGCAGCTGAGAACCATCTTTAACACCAGTTCGAGGGGAATCCAACACCCTCTTCTCCTCTTCTGACCTCCACAGCATTGCAGGACATGGGTGCACAAACCTACATGCAGACAGTACATTCATACACATAAAAAATAAATAAATAAATTTTTGAAAAAGAATTTAGAAGGATTTTGTTTCCTAATCCATTCTCCCAGTCTATATCTTTTGATTGGGGAGTTTAGACCATTAATATTTAAGGTTATTATTGAGAGATGTGTGTTGCTTCCTGTCCACTTATTTTTTGTTTACATTCTTGGTCTAGGTTTGTATTTAGTCTGTTATGCTTTTTTTTTTTAATTTCTCACTTTAATTGATTAGGGATAGTTTTTCCTTTCCTCTGTTCTTTGGATTGCTTTGAGTATTTTCTGAAGTGTTGGGTTTTTTTATACATGTATTCCTTCATCTTGTTTATGTCATGATTTTTCATGTCAAAGATTTTTCTTCCTCCTTCAACTATAATTGATATTTTTGCTGGGTATAGTAGTCTGGGTTGGCATCTAAGGTTGTTTAGCACAGGGAATATTTGGTCCACATTCTTCTGGCTTTTGTAGTTTGCACCAAGAAGTCAGCTGTGAATCAACCACATACTGGGACACAAAAGAAATCTCAACAAATACAAAAGAATTGAAATTACTTCATTTTTTTTACTTCATGTATTCTATGAGACCAAAGTGCAATAAAGTTCAATATGAACACCAGTATAAGCTCTACTAGCTACAAGAGCACATGGAGACTAAACAACACAATCCTGAATAATGAATGGGTCAGGGAAGAAATAAGGAGTGAAATAAAGGTATTCATGGAACTGAACAACAACAAAAAAACAACAACAATACAACACAACAAAATCTGTGGAATAAAAGCAGTCTTAAGAGAGAAATTTGGGGCTGGAGAGATAGCCTAGCGGTTAAGAGCGCCAACCACTCTTGCAGAGGACCCGGGTTCGATCCCCAGCACCCACATGGTGGCCAAGAACCGTCTGAAACTCCAATTCCAGGAGAACTCCAGTTCCAGGGGAATCCAACACCCTCTTCTGACCTCCATGGCATTGCACAACATGGGTGCACCGGCTTGCATGCAGACAGTACATATATACATATACAAAAATAAATAACATTTTTAAAAAAAATTTAAAAAGAAGAAAAAATTTCATAGCCCTAGAGTACCCACATCAAAAAAAAAAAAACAAAACAAAACCAAAGTTTTTTTTACAATATTGCTGCTTAAAACAGATGGGAGACAACAATGAAAGAACCCTAAATGCAACAGACAGGAAGAAATAACAAAAATCAGAGCAGAAATCAATGAAATAGAAACAAAGAAAATAATAAAAGAATCAATGAATCCAAAAGATGGTTCTTTGAAAAGATAAACAAAATAGACAGACCTCTAGCTCAGTTAAACAAAAGAAAGAAAGAGCAACTCCAAATCTGAAATCCTGGGGACCAACAAAGCTTAAGCAAGAAGAGATTGACAGTCTAAACAGACCCATAACATATGAGGAAATTAAAGATGTAATAAAAAAAAAAAAACTCTCAACTAATAAAAGCCTGGGCCCTGGTGGTTTCACAGCAGAATTCTGTAAAACATTTAAAGAGGTCTTTACAACCATTATGACTCAAACAGTTCAGGATACAAACAAGGGAATTCTCCCAAATTCCTTCTATGAAGCCAGCATCACTCTAATACCAAAACCAAGCAAAGATACAACCAAAAAAGAAAACTATAGACCCATCTCATTAATGAACATAGATGCAAAAATTCTCAACAAAATACTTGCAAATCGCATACAGACCCTCATCAAAAAGATCATCTATCATAATCAAGTTGGATTCATACCAGAGGTTCAAGGATGGTTCAACATACATAAATCAATAACTATCATAAAACACATAAATGAACTGAAGGACAAAAACTACATAATCATCTCAATAGATGCAGAAAAAGCCTTTGACAAAATCCAGCATCCCTTCACGTTTAAAGTTCTAGAGAGAACTGGACTGAAGGGAACATTCTTCAACAAGATAAAAACCATATACAACAAAACCACAGCCAACATCATCCTAAATGGAGAAAAATTGGAAGCTGTAAAGAAAGATGACATCATGAACTTTGCAGGTAAATGGATGGAACTCAAAGCCATTATGCTAAGTGAAATAGCACAGTCCTAGAAAAACAAACAGCAAATGGTTTCCCTCATTTGTGGATGCTAACACCAAATCCCCAGTTGAAAGGCAAGCTGAACAACATTATTGTTATATTTCTTTTTATCTGAAAGCAACTGTGTTGTTATAATGTAAATCTCTTAAGAGACTCTAGAATCAGCCTATCACTTACTTTCATTCTCTGTGATTACTGTATATTGGTAGAAAGTATGTATTCATATTTTAGAATAATATAAAATAAATGGGGGAAAATGTGAATTCCTAAACATATTGTGGATTTAACATACAGTTTATTCTCAGAGGTCATAATTTTGATGATATGTGATGATATGTGATTATATAGGCATATGTTGGAGCAATACAAAGAGGAGGGAAAAACAGCAACCTAAAGACTGGGTTAAAGAACTGAATGATACAATTAAACTCTGCCCAAAAGGACAAGGCTCTGGAGGGAAAAAACTTTGGAAAGACTGAGGGAAAGATGCAAGACATTTATGGCAGAAGGCATAAACAGGGTTGGGATGGGGGCAAGGAGGGGGAATGTGCCTAAATTGGACTGAAAGATAATGAATGAAATACACAATTCATCAATAAAAGTATTAAAAAGAAAAATAAATAAAAATAAACAACAGATACATCTCTACTTGTAAATTAGGTGTGGATCTGACATTTGAGTGGGCAGAAGAAAGACAGGCAATTGACAAGGGTTGTGCTACCATAGAAGATAAATAAAATGCAGTATAAAAAGGAAGATCTTCTATGTGGGAGAAATATAGAAAGAGGAATCCAATTGAGCATATCTAACAGGAATCCTATACCAAGATAGAACTTTGGATGTTTATATTACTTTATATTTTTAAATTTTCTTTATGTGTATTCATTGCACAATGTACTATGCTAAATAAGGACATTTTCATACAAGTATATACTGTATGGTCAGCACTGCCTCTTTCCTTCCCTCCCTATGTTCCTCACCCCTCTCCATCCTGTAGTCACCTCTGTTCCCCCAGACAGCTCCATGTCTGCTTTCATCATGTATACAGATTTTATGTGTCTATATAAAATCAAGGAACCACAAATGAAAGAAAACATAACATTTGTCTTTGAAACTGGCTTAATTTGCTTAATATTATTATTTACAGCTGCATCTATCTTTCTGCAGACAACATAACCAGTCTTCTTTATGAATGAAAAAATTCCATTGTGTATGTATATTCATTTTTTATCATTCCTTTCTTGTTGGATGCCTAGGTTAATTCCATAGTTTAGCTATGGAATAACACTTTAATAAACATTGATGTGCAAGTATGTCTGTGATATTTTGGCTTGGAGTCCTTTTGTAAATACCCAGGAGTTGATAACTGGATCATATAATAGATCTATCTTTATTTTTACTTTTTAAGAATCTGCGACACTGATTTTCATAGTGACTGGGCTAGATTATATTCCCACAACAGCATATAAAGATTCCCTCTTGTCCACATCCTTACCAGGATTTGACATTATTTTCTTAATGACTCTCATTCTAATTGGGGTAAGATGGAATCTCAATGTAGATTTAATTTACATTTCTCTATAGGATGATGAGGTTGTTTTTCATGTTTGTTGGCTATTTGTATTTCATCTCTTGATAACTTAAAAAATTGATAGCCTATTTATTGTTGTTTGATTTCTTGATACTTAGCCTTTTGAGTTTATGGAGATCCTAGATATTAGTCCTGTAGGACATTTAGCTAGCCAATATTTTCTCCCATTCTATAGTCTGTTCACTTGATTAATTTCTTTGCTATATAGAAGTTTTTAATCTCATGGGGTCCCATATGTCAATTTTGGTCACATTTCCTGAACAAGTGGAGTCCTATTCAGAAAGCTCTTGCCTGGGCTTCTAGCTTGAATTGTTTTCCCTTCCTTCAGAACCTAAGGATTAGGAGAACCTAAGGGTTTCAGAGTTTCAAGTCTTACATTAAGGTCTTTGATATGTTCGGAGATGGTTTTTATAGGGTGTGAGTACATGCATGTAGTTCATTCTTCTGTATATCCAGTTCTCCCAGCACTGCTTGTTGAAGGAGCTGTATTTTCTGCAATGTCTATTTTTGGCATCTTTGTCAAAAATCAAGTAGCTAGAATTTATAGCTGGGTCCTCTATTCTGTGCTATTGATCTGTGTGGGTTTTGTGCAACTTCCATGTTGCTTTAATTACTATGGCTCTGTAATATAACTAGAAATCAGATATGACAATACAGCATTATTCTTTTGTTCATGACTACATTGACCACCCAGGATCTCTTGGGCTTCCATGTGAATTTTCAGATTGTTTTAGTCCCAAAGTAGATCTTTAATTTTCATTATGTTCACTTGTTTATGGGGGGCAAGATGCACACATGACAAAGTGCTCAGACAGAATCCAGAGTGCTGGTCCACTCCTCCCACTGCACATGTCTTGGAAATCAAACTTGGGTAGTCAGGCTTACAGGAGGCATTCTTCACTGGCTGAGCCATCTTGCCGGTCCCAGAACTTTAATAATTCTCCCATGTAAAATCTAATTTGTATTGTCTAGTAATCTATAAAATATACATATAGAGTGTGAGTGTGTGTGTGTGTGTGTGTGTTTGTGTGATTTTTTAGCAAATTCTAGAATCAGTGGTAGAACAAAAACTCAAAGCAGACAAAATGTTAAATTTATCCCAGGTCCCTCCAGCAAAGCCAGTGGCTCTGAACCAAAGCTCAGCTCCTGCCTATGTTGTATTCAATCTTCATTATGACAATGCAGATCTTGATGAGTGACAGACATGTTGGAAGCTTTACACATTTATATTTGAGGATGATCTTAATTTCCCACTTATAAAATGCCTCACTTCAATAAATACTTTCACATCCATAAAGTCTGATAACAGCTATCATATAAAAGCTATACAATCTACACATACCATTGGTGTTCACTATAACTAGAATAACTACTTGCCTTTCACAGAAGAGTAAACTAAGCTCGAATGGGACTTTATTGACCACAGTCACACAATGCAGAAGTAAAAAGGAGACTGTCTGCACTCTGACACGCCAGGACTTGTGCCTGTCATGCTATATGGTAACAACTCTCATTATTTTACTGTAGCTTGCTTCAAATTCATACTTAAAGATAAACAGAATATGATTGAGTTGAGAGGCACATAGTTATGGATGTGGGTACTTTGAAATGGAGTGTTCACTTAAAGTGTATATGAAAGAAATAGAAAAATGCTACTTTTATTTTTGCAAATGATAGATTGTACACTATCTGGTGATGAAGACAACAGAAAAAAAAAACTTAATCCTCCGTGGATAGGCACCCTTAATTTTTTTTTCACTAGTGACTCCTTTCAGACCAAGAAATGTTTAACAAGGCCCAGGTACACAAAATAGGTACATAGTGAGAAGTAGCTCAGGTGGTAGTGCTTCCCTGGCATGTTCAGTGTCCTGAGTCTGATTCCCAGAACTGCAGAAAACTGGTTTAGTGGTGCACACCAATAATCACAGCACTTGGGAGGTAGAAGCTAAGAGGATCAGGAGTTCAAGGTCAGACCCAGGCCACCCCAGGAAAGCTGGGGCTGCATAAGACCCTATCTCATGAAAAGAATTACCAGAGATTTATTTTAAATCAATACTTTGGTAAAATTTTACTATTTATTAATGATTAATGCAAATTTGCATACTAATAAGATGTATATTCTTCTATATTTTTACAAAAAGAATTAAATCTTGACTGTTTAATACTCTGGGACATAGAGCATCTTCAACATTTTTCAAGGTTGATTGATATTTTGATTCATTGATGCTGAGAATGAAGCTTCACACAGACACAGTACAAAATGAAAGAAGTATGTATAGGGCTGTTTCAGAAATTATTGGAGCCAAATGTGGTGGCACACACCTTTAATCCCAGCAATTGGGAGATAGACAGGCTCTGTGAGTTCAAGGCCAGCCTGATCTACATAGTGAGTTCCAGCCAGCTGGAGTTACATGGAGACCCTGTCTCAAAAAGACAAAAAAAAAAAAAAAAGAGAAGAAATTGTTTGAAATTCTGTTGTCCTAATACCAAGGCAAAGAAGCCAAACTTATTTAATGAATTTTTATGAAGCCCAAGTCAGAAACTTTAACAGCAATTTTTGAAATCAGTGATTTTCAACACAAAGATAGACTAACTTGATTCCTTTGCGCCGATGGATGACAAGAGGAAATGCTGTCTTTGTTTCTGTAATTAGACTGTCATCTTAGGAGTTAAGACGGTGCACCTCCAGTAAAAACTGCAATTCAGGACACACAATGCTCTAGATTCTGAGCTGAGGTGCTGCAGGCAGGATGCATTGGTGCTATGTGCATGACAGTGTGTGCACTGCAACATGTGCATGAGGTGTGTTCAGGACACAGGTGACCCTACATTGGTGAGGATGCAGAAACACCTCAGGTGTGTTACACAATTGGCTTTGAATTAATTTTCACTCATTGCAAATTCAGAAACCTTTTATTGTTGTCACAAGTTTTTCAAAACCCAGCACACACATTCTGTGAACATGCTGTTTAAGGAACTGGCTCAGCCTGGAATGGAGAGGGGCTCACAAAGCTCATCCATAACTGATGAACTATTGGTAGTTGATGGCTACTGGGGGTGGGGCTGGCATATGGGGGGCTAAGTTTTCCTCAAGGATGTGGCCCTGATAGCTAGTCCATGCCCTACACTCAGTCACATATGGCAGTACTCTGACTAGGTGGTTGAAGAATAGAGTACATCAAATTGGGAAGGAGAAGGGTTAATGGGAAAATGTGGAGAGGAGGAAATAGAAATTGATTTCATCAAAACACATTTTATTCATGTCTGAACATCTCAAACAATAAAACAAACACACAAACAAAACAGGGCTCTTTGAAAGTTCCATAATCCAGCAGGGAAGGACGATGGCCATGGGATTTTATGTTTTGGAAATCTGGTGACTCCTCCTCTACATACACAATCTGAATGGATACTCTACTCTTAAAGAAATTACAGAGTAACAAATACAGGATTCAAAAGTCATAGCATAGGACCAAAAACAGCAAGAGAACAAGAAAGAGAATAATCACGGAAGTAAGTGCAAGTGTCAGGGGTCTTCTGCCCGCCAGTCAGCTCCTCTCAATGTGCAGACATATTATAGACACAAGAACACTTTCTTGCAATTGGGAATTATAGAACAGCTCACTATGGCAATTCACATTTTCTCTATACACATGTCCTGGAATAACCATACAACTTGAATATAAATAAAGCCAAGGGCAGACACTAACACAAACACTTCTAGAATGAGTCCTCTTGCTTTACTTCAGAACTGATAGCTCCTCCTCTCAAACCTGCTTGCTTTTTCAAGATCCTAGTTTAATTTTCAAGGTGTTTATTCAGGGGCATTCACAACATCAGGTCTCTCTAAAGAGGGAAAATACCGTGTTATATTAATGTTATGAGATCAAGTTCAAATTCTGAAGTCACGCCTTTCTCCTCTCCTCTGATGCTGGGCTTCTTCCTGGGAGGTTTTCAGTTCAACACAACCTAATGCTCTGCATCCAACAGGTGAATTGACATTTTAATAAAACCTAAGTTCCCACAAAATCTTTTTATTGTAACTCCTTGATATATTTATAAGGGTCTTAAAGCTGTGGACATCTGTTATCCTATCACCTGCTCCAAAGACAGGTGGTCCACATGCAGACATGGAGCCTGGCATAAATTACACCCATTTTCCTTGTGTCAGTTCTACTCATATATTTTTGTGGGAACAGTTAAGCATGTCTAACATTTAATATTAGTAAGAATTTTATTTACATTAGTTGAAAACTAATAGTTTCATGTCTAACGAACAAAAACAAAAACAAAACAAAAAACAGAATTGAAAAAAAAAAAACCTGGTAGGTCCTTTGGAGCTACTTTCCCAGGACTCTCAGGGAAAGAAGACATACTTTGCATTTGTGATTATTTTTTGTTCAAATCTTCAAGAATTGGTGTCCTACAATGGGGGGAATATGCCCTGCATTGAGAGAGTCAACACAAACTATCTTACTTTGACCTGCATTACCATTAGGCTTAACTTGTAAACCTGGGAATTCTATTTTTGACACATTAAAAACACATCAAGGAAAAAGGGATGGGTAAGGGAAAATGGAAAAAAGCTCTGTTAAATGTCTTAACACACTTCCAAGACTATTGGAATGTTCTATGGTACTCTGGGTTCTCTATTGGCTGCATTAGTACCAATTGATTTCTCAATTGCTTGAAGAATAAAAGTCAAATTCTTTAGCCTATCAGACAGTCCATCAGGAATCCTAACACATTCTAAGCAGCCCTATTTCATATCAAACTGCAGAAGTTAGAGCAAGACTTTCTTATCTACCTGTCCAGTCAGTCCATTCCCTCAAACCTGACTTCCTTTTCCTGTCTAACAATCATCATATTAGGCATAATCTAAATGACACCTTTTCTAGAAAGGCTTCACTGAGGTCCAACCTGCAAAGCCAGTCTTCTTTCTGATCTAACAAATGTAGACACCTTCTTTCCTGGAACTTACTTTCTGCCTTGTAGACATTTACATATATGATCTATTTTCCCTATTAAAAATTATTTGAGGGGGGCTGGAGTGATGGCCTAGTGGTTAAGAGCGCCGACTGCTCTTGCAGAGGACCCGGGTTCAATCCCCAGCACCCACATGGCGGCTGAGAACCGTCTTTAACTCCAGCTCCAGGGGAATCCGACACCCTCTTCTGACCTCCGCGGCATTGCACGACACGGGTGCACAGACCTACATGCAGACAGTACATTCATACACATAATAAATAAATTTAAAAAAAAATTATTTGAGGAAGCCCGGCATGGTGGTGCACTCCTTTAATCCTAGCACTTGGGAGGCAGAGGCAGGCAGATCTTTGTGAGTTCAAGGACAGCCTGGTCTTCAGAGTGAGTTCCAGGAGAGCTGGGGCTACAGGGAGACCCTGTCTGGAAAAGACCAAAAAACAAAACAAAACAAAAAATTCTTTGAGGAAAGAATATATATACATAAATATAAATGATGAACGAATGAATGAATAAACATACATAAATGCTTTTTTTTGTGGGGGGTCTTTTTTGAGACAGGGTCTCCCTGTAGCTTCGGCTCTCCTGAACTCGCTATGTAGACCAGGCTGGCCTTGAATTCACAAAGATTTGCCTGCTTCTGCCTCCCAAGTGCTAGGATTAAAGGCATGTGCCACCATGCCCAGCCCATAAATGCTTTAAAAGGTAAGAATTAGCAGCATGCAATAATTACATCATAAGTTCTCAAGCAGAGGCAGTCTATTGCAAGGACCTTCTTTGCTGCCAGTTATCATAGGCTGTTTAAAGTTAGAAAACTGCATAGCAACACTGAATACTATAGAAATGCACTTTGCTCAGTAATACTTGAGTTGTTGCAATATTAGATTATCCATGTGGTTGTTACAGAAAATCCTTAACTGTAATTGATGGTTGTTGCTATAATAGTATATTGCCTGTATTTCTACCTCTAGTAATGGGCTTTATGTACTAGATTTCAATATCCTTGAGCCTGGGCAAGTAAATAAGCCTTTTTACAAAGGAACATGGTTTACTTGCACAAAACTGATCAGATATGAGAAATCATTAATGCCCTCGAAGTGGTTTTTGTGGGTGTGAAACAAATGGTGAGAATTTGAATTGTTCCCTTATTATAGTGTTGAAATTAAGTCTACTTAATCTATCAAATCATGTTCATGCCCTGATTTTATATACTTGTATCTGTCAATAAACATTGTGATACTTGAAAAAATAGACAAAAAATATATTCCTCTTTTAGTTTGTTTTGAAAAAAAACAATAAATATTGACATAATGACAATAGTTTCTTGTAAAGGGATCTTTATTGCTTTAGTGGAATCCAGTCAATTTCACCCTTCTTATTCCTTAGAATGAAGGAAGTAAACATATTTGTTTGTCTAAAAAAAAAAGTAAGAATTACCATTGGGGGCTGGAGAGATGGCTCAGTGGTTAAGAGCACTGACTGCTCTTGCAGAGGACCAGGGTTCGATTCACAGCACCCACATGGTGGCTAAGAACCGTCTTTAACTCCAGTTCCAAGGGAATCCGACACCCTCTTCTGACCTCATAACACGGGTGCACCAACCTACATGCAGACAGTACATTCATACACATAAAAAATAATAAATAAATTAATTTAAAAAAAAAGAATTACCATTCATTTAACTTATTCTAATTCTACTCCTTAAGTATGTTTAACCCCATGTGGAATCAGAACTATACCAAGGCAGTGCATGGATCAATTTCCATTATTTCCCATAACAATTGTTTCATTGACTGGAGAAAGCAAGAAGGAAGAGGAATGCCCTTTAATAAAATCTGCAAGGATTTTTTATCTGTTCAAAGCTGGGAAAGCACTGCCAAATTCTTTTTGGATTCTATCAGCAGGCTTTCCACCATTTTAATTTAAATGAGTCATCCAAAAATCTATGGCCTTTAATACACCCACTTCACAGGGATATAAAATTCAGTTTTTCTTTATGTAATTTAGTTGATGGTGCCAGATAATGTCAAAAATGTTCTGGTTAATAGCTGTTTCAAGCTTCATAGAAATAAGCAAACAGAAAGTGGATAAATTGGTTTTTACAGAGATGTTTGATGGAAGTGCACAGCTGGATCCCTGGCAGCAGCTGTGGCCACCTCAGGACCACCTGGTCCCACCGCTACCTGAAAAACACACTCTGAGCTGGTTGTGTGATCACCCCTCAGCAAAATATGTATTTGTAATTCTCTTGCCTATATGAAGGCCTAAAAATGTGTTTGTTCTTGTTTCAAAAAGCTTAGAGGGTGCTAAATAATCAACATAAGAGTCAAAATAAAAACCACAGCACCACATCATTTTGAACATAGAGATTGCCAACAGGAAAATCTGATTTAATTCCAGGGAAACGTCAAAAACTAATCAAATACTGAGAAATCGCCACATCTTATTTTATGATACCTTATTTCTTATATCTACTGATGTTAGTGTAACATAATATAAAAATAAATGAATATGAATGTGCATAACTTCAATGGCTTTTAAAAGTTTTTCATGAAATCCTGGAAAATCACAGTATAAGGAAATTAAATTGCGTATCTTCTTTTTGTACTTTAAGAATTTTTCTCTTTCTCTTTTCCATAGGACATAGTGGGAAAGCTTCACCTTTGAAGTCCAATAGATGACCTGAGATAAAATTCTACCCTCCTGTGCTCTGCCTAAATCACTGCATCAGCTCTGGTTCTGCCTGTCTCAGAATGTTGAAAAAGTTCAAGAAATATACGGGAAGAGCCTGAAGCAGGCTCCATGGGACTCCTCTTTCATAAAATGTGAACTTCACTTACATATGAAGTGCTAAATCTTAGAACTTCTAAAATAATGCTGGAATTTAGAAAACAAGATAAAACTATCATACTTGACTGGGGGAGATTTTTAGACAACTAACTGCTCTTGACCAAGGAGATGGGGCTCCTTGAAAACTCCTTGAGATGCTACCCTTTTCTGAAGGACACAGAGTTTACATAAAAGGTAACAACATTTGTTTTTATGCCACCACAGAGGAAACCGCAGAGCCATGGGAATATAAAAGTTAAACAATTTAATATTTCTGAAAATAGGGTCAAGGTACCAAAATATCCCTTTTGTGTTTGAAACAAATTTATAAGTTGCTACTCATAAAACAAACATCCTAGAAAACAGTAAAAGACCAAGTCACATATTTATAAAATATCAAATCAAACAAACAAAAATAAGTAAATTATTATTTTTAAATGATACTTGAACATTCAAACAAAAAAATTGGACTAGGCTCAGTAATGCAGTACTTAGGAAATAGAAGCAGGAGGATGCAGAGTTCAAGTCATCGTCAACTACACAGTGAGTTCAAGGCCAGTAAAAGCAAAAATTTAACTAAGCAAACATGTACACACACACACACACACACTATTCATCAAGAATGTATGAAAGCCCTGTGAATAGCTAACTATGGAAATTTAGAAGCCTCCAAACAATACATGCTTATAGCTGCTTCTCTTGGCTGCCCATGAGAACTAGATAGTGAGATCCTATTGCTTAAAGTGATATACTTTGGGTACAAGACTTAGTGAAATAAAGTTAAATCTAGGTTAGAACTTTCCTCACTGCTGATATTTCTAAATTTGCTATTGGGGGAGAAGTCATCATCAGTCTAACCGAGCAATGCTACAATACCAACTTGTCAGACCAGATATGCCCAATGGTGCAATAGCGGCATAACAGCTCCAGGAGTAACCAACTGCTGTCTAGATCTAAGGCCTGCTGCATGAGATGAAATATATGCCTGGCCAAAAGCCTATATCTATGTGGTAGAATCTACTACTGAGGTTTTGTTAAGTGGGCTTAAAATTAAACTGTCTTCTAAATGCATCTATACCCATAACCTAGTGCAGCTTCTGGTCTTAGAGAAGCTTCATTTGGCAGTGTTCATAACCCAATGGAAGGCTGAGAATAAGGACCTTCTGGGTGCTCACTCAGCCTACATCTATATATTCTACTCCAAGGCATGGAAGAGGGGGAGACAGACTACAAGACCTGGAGAATGGGGAAGATACTATAAAATGCTGTCCTCTGGGCATGGGCATTGAGATCATGAACACACAGTAGCTATGACCAGCTACATAAGTGTTGCTATTCCTTTGGGAGGCAAGAGCATCATGCAGCCCTTTCCTCCCTCCAACCCTAAGACAAAGTGAGGTATGATTTCACCAAGCCAGAGATTTTATTAAGCTTATAACAGAGCAACAGGTGAGGGGGTCACTTATAGACATGTAAGTGCTCCCCCAGACCATGGCTACACAGGAAAGTCTCCATCCAGGCACCAATCCTGACATTCCAGTATCTGTACAAAATGGTTCAAAGGCCTCTCCCCAGCTTCCCCTGCTCTCCAATTCCTCCCCAAAGGGAACTTGGGCTAACTGGTTGCTTAGACGGTGAGAGCAACTCTCCTCACCCCTCTATTTTTTTCAGAGTGTGAAGAGTCAAGTTTTGTGAGGCAAGCTGTTGTCCATAGCTTGCCATTCAAATGTCCATATTTTGCCTCAGGGAGGTCAGTTCTTTGCAATAATAAGATATAAAGGCAAGAGGGAGACTAGTAGTGCAGAAGTGGACCAGCAGGAATGGGGGACAAGAGAATGTAACAGAAGGAGAACAGAAGAATCACAGTTGAGATCCAAAATCTCTCCCACTTTTAACACTCTTTGCCATTTTGAAGTACATCTCCTTCACCCCCCCAACTCGAAGTTCAACCCTAGTTCCTTCTGAATTAATATGAATTGAAGTCCAAATCTAATCGACAAGTGTGAGGGTAACACTGGAGCTGTTCCATTTAACTCCAAAAGAAACAGCTTAGCCTGATCGACTTACACTTATGCAAAACTAGTTTTGTTGTTGTTGTTGTTGTTGCTGTTACTGTTGCTGTTGTATATTTATCTCTACATTGCTTATTTTTCTTTATTGGAAAGCATCTTTTCAAGGGCCCTTGGCTCACAGTCTCCCCTTCTCAGGATTTCTCACCTACTTCATCTTGATTCATCATTCAGAACACATATTAGTATTTCTATTGCACAGGAGTGAGTATGCTTTTAGCTTATATTACTTTTCCAGCAATAAACTATTCAAAAGTATAAATAATCTTAGATCTTCTAAAGCTTCAAATGCCAAATAAGCTGAATTATACTGAAACATGCTCAGTGTCAATATATACTGTCAACATATTCAGAAAGATATTGAATACCCACTCACCTATAATCAAGGCATAGGCTGCCAAATTCCTTTTCACTTGTTTTAAACCAGGGCTTATTGATTCATAATTATATACAACAAAATTCACACTTTCAAATGTATAATGTTTGACAAATATATACATATATACCACCATAATCATGAACTAGGATATTCCTATCACTTAGGAAGATGCTTCTATTTCCATTTGTCATCACAACTTACTGGACCAACCTACTTGTGCCATTCATTGTCTTTGTTTCTATCTCTGTAAGTTTCCGTTTTCTAGATTGTAAGCACAACTGGAGTCATACAATATGTAATACCCTGAATCTTATTTCACTTCCCACAATTTCTTTGAGATTTATCCATGTTATCTCAGGTAATTGCAATATATTCCTTTTTCATTTCTAAGTAGTTTCCCATTTTACAAATATAGCATACTGGCCTGGAGAGATGGCCTAGTGGTTGAGTTCACCGACTGCTCTTGCAGTAGACCTGGGTTCGATCTCCAGCATGCACATGGTGGCTGAGAACCGTCTTTAGCTGCAATTCCAGGAGAATCCGACACCCTCTTCTGACCTCCAAGACATTGCATGACACGGGTGCATGAACCTACATGCAGACAGTACACCCATACACATAGAAAAGAAAATGGATAAATAAAATTTAAAACATATATATAAACAAATATAGTATACTATATTTTCCTATTCACTGCTCAATCAATGGTAATCTTGTTATTAGAATAAAACTTCCATGGGAACTAGAGAACAATCCTTTGTGTGGATCTGTTTGCATTTCTTTACGATGAAGATCTAGAGGTAGAATTGCCAGATCATATAACTATGTCAATGCATTCTTGTCTGCATCCCATAAAATTTCCATTTGTATCTTTTAGCATTATCAGTCTTTTGGGTTCCTTTAGATGATCTGCTGTGGTTTGAATGAACTCCAAGTATTTGGACACTTTGTCCCTAGTTTGGAATGTCATACAGCCTTTAGGAAGCATGACCATGCTGGAGGAAGCGAGTCACTGGGGGTGGACTTTGAGAGTTCTTAAACCTTGCAGGCTTCCACTCTATCTATGTTTCCTGTGCCTTCTTGAAAATGTAATCACCTGGCTTTCTGCTCTGTCCACTTCCTTCACCTCCCCACCATTATGGAACCATAAGCTAAATAAACTCAGACCTTACCTGAGACTAAATTGAAAAGTAATAGACTAATTTCTTTGATGGAGGAAATTTCAAGACAGCCTAATGTAGCATTGGTGACATGGTTATTAATGGTGAATATTATGAAGATCTGCAATGAAAAAGACCAAGTGAAGCAAAAGGAAAAGCAGAATGTTCAGTTTGGATTGAAAAAAAAAAAAAACACTAGAAAGATCAGAGTCAAGGCATGTGCTGAAAGAAAGGCTCTTTTTGATAAGGAGATTAAAGCCTTAAAAGAGAGACCTAGAGATTTTCACTTAAACAGTGGCAAAAGTACCTTCAGGGCAAGACCATACCCAGCTAAGCCTCCAAGTTGTGAAAGGAAAATTCTAGAGGGACTTTTCTGCTCCTTGAAAACCACAGCAGAGAAAATCTGGTCAAGATCCATCCCAGGCTGGCAGCTGAATTTGTCAGTGTCATTCACATGGTGCTGGCTGTAGAGGCATGAAAGACACAAGAGTGGAGGGGTCATTGGTTCTTCTATAGTTTCAAAGGGCCACCAAGCACAGGAAGTGGACAGCAAGGGTGTTTCTGCATAAAGAAGGTCCTGACAGGGCTTTGGGTGAAGGTGTGAAAGTGAAGCCTGGCCGGGCGTGGTGGCGCACGCCTTTAATCCTAGCACTCGGGAGGCAGAGACAGGCGGATCTCTGTGAGTTCAAGGCCAGCCTGGTCTACAGAGTGAGTTCCAGGACAGCTGGGGCTATAGGGAGACCCTGTCTCAAAAAGACAAAAAAAAAAAAAAAAAAAAAAAAAGAAAGTGAAGCCTGGTCACCAGTGGAGACCCCAAAATGCTGCAGATGCCAGAACCCAGAGACATCTGCCAAGGAGGGCTGCATACAGGGAGTGGTAGAAGCCCAAGAGAGAGATGCATGTTGCATGCAGCAAAGCTGGAGGGCTGAGCCATCTAGGCCCTTTGGAAGGAAAGTCCGAAAGATGGAACATGGAGCAACTGGATTTGGTGTTTACTCTGCTGGCATTTTATCAAATGGCCCTCTAAATTTATATTTATCTATCTATAGCTTAGTGCAGCTCTCAAACCTTGTCAGAGGTTTTTGTGCTATAAATGTTGGTTAACACAGAAACTCATAACTAGTCAAAGTTCAGAAAATAAGTGACGTTAGAATGCTCAGCGACAAATGGTGTATCTATAATGTACTCCCTCCCTTAGAAACCATCACAGAACAGAAGGTCGAAAGATTGTGTGACCTAGAGTTTGGGAAGGACCACTGCAAAACAATGTCTTGTGGGCATGAGGGTGCCACTCCAGTCATGAACTCATAGCGACTATGGTGCCTATACAAAATCCGCACAAGTCAACATCCTAGAGTGGAGTGGGGAGGATTTAAAAAACCCACCGTAACCGAGGACAACAGACAGCTTCTAGAGGAGACAGTGTCGGTTTCCTTGCATGGTGCGGCTTCTGGCACGTCCACCATTCAGTGGACAGCGCCACTCTCGGAAGTATACAGCACCACAAGTCAGAGTCAATAGATAAGTAAAACAATATTAATAAAAGGATCTGAGGTTGGAGAAAGGGAGGTGAGGGTGAGTTTGAAAGGAGTTAAGAGAGGAATTGTGAGTGATCAAAATTAAAGTACATTCAAGGAAATTGTCAAAGAAGTAATAAAGTATTTTAACATCATTCAACAGAAAAAAAAAAAAAGAAAGAAAAAAACACAATGAATTGGAGGGGGGCAGAATGGAGAGTGGATCAGAGAATAGTTAGAGGGATTAATGGGGTGAATACAATCAAAATGTAATTGGATGCATGCAAGAATTTCTCAAAGAACTAATAAAATATATTCTTTTATTTAAAAAGCAACAAAAAAATGATGAGAATTCAGAAACTGAATCACCATTCAACGCTGACAGGAGGGTAAACTTTAAACAGCCACTGTGAAAGTCAGGGTGGAGGCTTTCTAACCCTAAAGACACAAGGACCTGATGATGCATCTATTGTACTGCCCTAGCTTCCTTTAATTGCTACAAGGAGTGCCCTGACCAGAAGCAACTGAGGAGAGGACAGGGTTTATTTTATCTTAACCACTCCCAAAAATGGCCCGTTTCTTGAGGGAAGTCATGACAGGACCCCAAATGGAGGAAAGCTGCCTACTGGCTTGCTCACAACTACCTTTATTTTATCAGCCAGGTCCACTTGCCTAGAGGTGCTACTGCCCACATTCTTAAATAGTTTACCAGTTAAGAAAATGCCTCACAAAAATCCCCACAGTCCAATCTGGCCAAGCTATTCCTTAACTGACGATGATTGCTCTTCCCAGATTATTCCAGATTGTGTCAAGTTTAAAATTAAAACTAACTGGTATACTCCTTGTCAACTTGACACACAAACACCTCACTGTTAGACCATAACATTTCCTGATGCCCAAGAGCTCACATTAATATCACAATATAAAACAGTCCAGCTTCTGAAAATCTCATAGTCTCTAAAAAGTTCCACACTTTAAAAATCCAAGGTCACTTTAAAAATTCATTTTCTTAACTGTGACCTCCTATAAGTTAAAAATAAGTTACAATGAAGGTAAGACCCTGTTTCTAAAGACAACACATACTTTGGACATAGAATTTGGAGCAACAGATCTGGAACTGCCCTGGAAGTCACTTCCCCTGAAGCCTAGCTTTGGAAAGCACCATGGAAGCAAATCAATCGATGGTCAAATCCCAGCTTTTAGGGCAAATAACCACATCAGTTACTGGAACAGAAACGGCATTAGTGTAGTACTGGCACTTTTATCTTGGGAGTAATCAAAAGTTACCTAATTACACTTAAAGCCCAGTCAATGGGAGGAAACTCATGTATGGTGCTGCAAGCATACCCAAAAACAGATAGCTAGAAAAGTCATAGATCATAGAAAAAAACCCCAAGACTATCACATCTCTAGACAAATTAATTTCTTACTAGTGCAAAACATGTATTCTTATAGGCGAGTATCCCAGTCACCACTTACCAAAGAAACTTCTTGTGTGTGTGTGTGTGTGTGTGTGTGTGTGTCTGTGTGTGTGTGTAATAAAAATGCTTGTCATTCTAAAAAAATAAGTCACATGCTTTCTTATGCTAGGAGAGAAGAATCAGGACACAGTTATAATCACAGTTATAATCAGAGCAAAGTGATCCTTTTTTGGTTCATAAGCACAATGATTGGGTGTTGACACCTATGTGTGATGTGTGCTATCCTCAAACCTTGTTATACATAAGCATGTTACCTGTCTGACATGGAAAGCAAGTCAGATCAAAGCAAAACCAAAATCCACACTGTAAAAAGCTCAGTGTCTGACATCTTGGACTTGCTCATGAGTGTCTGGGCTCCACAGGGCTTGGTCACTCCCACCTCCCCGGCTCTGCCATCCACAGCACACACAGCTTGTCTGGTCATCTCAGACCAGTTCTTCTCCACACCTGCTGGTGTCCTTAGTGTTCATCTCCACTCCACCTAAGGCTGTACCTTCACCAATGGTTTTTCCTGGCTTATCCAGGGACGCAGACCTAGCAACACGGTGCCAAGTCTCAGCTTCCTGTCATGACCCCTCCAATCCTGGAGTTTCCAGTGTTCCTGAGGCTGTTTCTTCACCAAAGATCTCTACTGTGCTCTCTTCAGGGAGACTATGACCCTGCCACCAGTGCTCAGCCTCAGCTACTTTCCATGATGCCTTAATGCCCTCAAAACCACTGCCATGTGGAAGACTCATACATTATTTGCCAAGCTCTACTGCCAGCTTAATGTGCAGCCTTGGCACCTCACGGGTGATGGCTTCTGTGTGCTGACCCTGAGGAGCAACTTCCCAGACTTCACCTCAACAATGCTGATCTCGTATTTCTACTCCAGCTATCCAGTATCCATTGTCCCAGTAAACCACAAAACTTTTCACTTCTGCAGATTCTTCACTCAAACATGTCATGTGAATTGCCTTTTAGGGAATCTCGAACTTCCTCTAAAATGCCACAAGCAGACCTTGATCACCTGCCTCTCTATCAACATCCCTGTTCTCCGAGCTCCCACAGAGCAGCCCTAAGCTTTGGCTTCTCCAGCCTAAAGTCCTACAACCTTCCATACTTCTTCCAAAAATAATATGGCCAGGTCCATCACAGCAATATTCCACTTTCCTGCTACCAATTTTTGTTCTCATTTATTTCTCTTATTGCTATGATAAAACACTGAGACAAAACAAGGGGGAAGGGTTTATTTTTAGCTTACAGGTTTTAACGCATTACCAAGGGAAGCCAAGGCAGGAACTCGAGGCAGGAGCTTGAAGCAGAGACCAGCACAGGAATGCTGTGGCTTGCTTCCTGTCTTCAGCTACCTTTCTTTTTTATTATTTGTATTTTATTTGCATGACTGCATTGCTTGCATGTGCGTAACTGCGTTTGTGTTCTGCAATGCCCAGGAGATCAGGAGAGGGCATTGCATTCCCCTGAAACGAGTTACGGATGGTTGCTGGTCATCATGTGGGTGCTGGGATTCGAACCCAGGTCCTCTGCAAGAGCAGTCATTGCTCTTAAATGTTGAGCCATCTCTCCAGCCCCTTTAGCTTCTTTTCTTTTCTTTCCTTTTAGGTCTTTTCGAGACAGGGTCTCCCTGTAGCCCCAGTTGTCCTGGAACTCACTCTGAAGACCAGGCTGGCCTTGAACTCACAAAGATCTGCCGGCCTCTGTCTCCCAAGTACTAGCATTAAAGGTGTGCGCCACCATGCCTGGCTCAGCTTCTTTTCTTATACAGCCCAGGGATTGTACCACCAACAAGAGGCTGGGCCTGCTTGCATAATCAGTTAGCAGTTTTAAAATGCCTCTCACACATGCTTGCAGGCCAGTTTGATCAAGGCATTACCACAGTTACAGTTGTCTCTTCTCAGATAACTTGACCATAAGTTGTGTCTGCTCTACAATAAAAACTAACTACTGTACATCTATACCCAAAAGACTCTAAGTCCTACAACAGGAATATTTGTATATCCATGTTTATTTATTGTTGCAGTATTCACTCTATCCAGGAACTGGAATCAAACTAGAGGCTTATTAATGCTCATCAATGAATAAGCAAAGAATATGTGCCATATATAAACCATAAATGCTATTGTTTATATATGGTACATATTCCAGGGGAATGCCAAAAATAAGAATAAAATGATGAAATGTACACACTATGCTAAGCAATATAAACAAGACTGAGAACAACAATACCTCATGCTGTCTCTCGTATGTGGAGTATAGATTTAAAAGTAAGTGTGGGGCTGGAGAGATGGCCTAGCGGTTAAGAGCGCCGACCGCTCTTACAGAGGACCCGGGTTCGATCCCCAGCACCCACATGGCGGCCGAGAACCGTCTGAAACTCCAATTCCAGGAGAACTCCAGTTCCAGGGGAATCCGAGACCCTCTTCTGACCTCCGCGGCATTGCACGACACGGGGGCACAAACTTGCATGCAGACAGTACATTCATACACATACAGAAATAAATAAAATTAATAAAAAAAAAAAAAAAAAAAGTAAGTGTGTGTTGGGTGTGGTGGAGCATGCCTTTAATCCCAGCACCAGGGAGGCAGAGCCAGGTGGATCTCTGTGAGTTGAAGGCCAGCCTGTTCTACAGACCAAGTCCCGGGCCAGGGGCTACAGGGAGACCCTGTCTCAAAAAAAAAAAAAAATCCAAAAAAAGGATGTGTGTGCATATGTATGTGTTTATGTGTCATGAAACTAGAAAAGATGTCATAGGAGAGGAGAAAGAGAAGGAAAAACTTAGGGTAATAGAATACAAATACATGTGGCAGGAAAGCAGAAAGAGCGACTAAGGAAGGAAGGAGAAGTAGTCAGAAGGGGACAGAGAGAAGGGGGAGGGCAGTGGGCAAGGGAGAAGAATTAAAACAAATACAATTACACCTATGTATGACATAGCCATAATGAAACATTATTTTGTATTTTGTATTTGTATTTTGTTTTTGTATTTTGTGTTTGTATTTTGTATT
The DNA here is from genome assembly GCA_009823505.1 of Rhizomys pruinosus. Classification (NCBI taxonomy): domain Eukaryota; kingdom Metazoa; phylum Chordata; class Mammalia; order Rodentia; family Spalacidae; genus Rhizomys; species Rhizomys pruinosus. The sequence continues at coordinate 3,095,931 of VZQC01014995.1, read as the reverse complement.
CCAACTTTCAAAATTAATATAAAATATTCAAACACGTATACTAAAAGTAAAAAGCTAAAAGAGTAATGTAATAAAATAAATTTCACATGTCACTTTGGTCTAAAACTTAGAACTTTGCCAATATCCAGAATTGGATTTAGATATAGGAAAATGATATCTGAGAGGGCTATGGCTAGATGCCAACTTGAGAGGGAATTGATGTTTAAAACTGAGCTATTCTGTGGGCCTGAGAATAGGAAGCAATCATAAGTCTGGAAGCCTAAAGTCAACCTGCCTCGGGCCCAGCGTGGAGAGCAGGGAGAGCAGCTGGACTGGATGCTGAGCAGCCTAGGCTACAGGCACCTCAGCTGAGACAGTGACGTGGTGCTTCCATCCTGCGCCAGGAGCCGGACTCACTTTCTGAGAATATAGTAGGTATATCAATCTCTGGAACTATTTATCTTCTGTAGAAGGTGCACTGCTGTAGAAACCAAATTCTGACCTTGAGGAGACTACTTGAAGTCCATAGCTGCTTCCTTCCAGAAGAGCGATTAATGCCTGGCATTTGGATGTGGTCCTAACAGGATTTATTAACAAACTGGACACAGAAGGGTGATATAAGGAAAAGGAAAAAATCTGGAATCTGTCTGGAATAATACTTGAGTAGGATTGTTAACTTTCTCTGGAATCAAAGAAATGAGGGAGAGCTTGGGCCACAAAATAGTACTTTCTTTTTTTTTTTTTTTTAATTTTAATTTATTTTCGGTATGTGTATCAATGTACTGTCTGCATGCAGGTCTGTGCACCCGTGTCGTGCAATGCCGCGGAGGTCAGAAGAGGGTCTCGGATTCCCCTGGAACTGGAGTTCTCCTGGAATTGGAGTTTCAGACGGCTCTCGTCCGCCATGTGGGTGCTGGGGATCGAACCCGGGTCCTCTGTAAGAGCGGTCGGCGCTCTTAACCGCTAGGCCATCTCTCCAGCCCAAATAGTACTTTCAAGGAGAGCAAGGATCAATAACATTTTTCTGAAAATTGGCAGTTAGCTTCTAGTTTATGGTTCATGTTGTCACTTAAAACTCTGAATTGGGGCTGGAGAGATGGCTCAGCAGCTAAGAGCACCGACTGCTCTTGCAGAGGACCCAGGTTCGATTCCCAGCACCCACATGGTGGCTAAGAACCGTCTTTAACTCCAGTTCCAGGGGAACCCAACGCCCTCTTCTGACCTCTGTGGCATTACAGGACATGAGTGCACCAACCTATATGCAGACAGTACACTCATACACATAAAAAATAATAAATAAAATAAAATAATTTTTAAAAAAGAAAAGGTGTTATATAAAAAAAAAAAAACCTCTTTGAATCTATGTGGGCCTGCTGGTGCATGTTTTTAAACCCAGTACTTAGGAGACAGAAGTAGACAGATCTCTGTGAGTTCAAGGACAGCCTGAACTACATAGTAGTAAGACACTGAAATTAAAAAAAAAATATTCAAATCAGCTGTTATGAGACTGCTTTAGATACAACATAAATGACTGTGTTCTAGTAAAATTTTATTTATCAACTTTGATATTTCAACTCCATTCAATGTTTATTTGATTTTTTTAACCACTTAAAAAGTACAACCCAAGCTTATTTGCCTTACCAAAACAGCAGATGGGATTTAGTCTGCTGTAGTATGATGACCCATGATCTACAGTCAAGGCTTGCATCCCACAGGTCCAACATGGTGCTGTATAGACTATCTGGTAATTCTCAGAACTTGAGGATGTGCCTAGTATTATCTCCATTGGGATAACTAGATGAGTGAGGCTTGGAGAAAGAAAGCCTCCTTTCCAAAAGTACTTTCTTGCCTACCAAGTATAACATTTGTTACCAAACTGACAACACCTCTATTTTACCAAGTAGGTTGACTTCAATGCTCTGAACCTCTCTCAGTTTTTTCACAAGACTGAAAATGATAACAATATATATCTAGCTTCCCATGGTTATTAGAGAACCCAGGCAGAATGACATACTTTGCAAAGCATGTTATAAATAGTTGTGCTTTCATTTCTATTTCTCTCCTGGGAAAGCCACATGGGTGATCCCTTATTTCATTTGGGTCTTTGGTCCAGAATAATAGTGTTTATTTTCCTACAACCCATTCGCCCAACATGTGCTTTATCTCAAATCACCTTGTAAGTAGGTTCACTTGGGTGTTTATTTTCAAATGACAGCTGTAGAATGAGGAGATTCCCAACAATTTCATGAAAGAAACATAGCCTTAGTCCACTTAATGTTATACTAAAGTAATTAATAATTTATTGACTTCAGAGAAATCTCATGGCTTTATTGCAATTATCAAGATGTACCAATAAGGGAAATATTCCAAGAAATATAGTTTTAATATTTTAAATATTTTTATTGCTTTCTGAAAGGCTCTGAGCATGACAAAATGCGCAAATTCCAACCACATGCTGCACACAGGACATGGGCAGATTAACACTTGCTTTCCATCACCTGTACCCTAGACAAAGGGAAACACTCCCTTCTCCATGCTTGTCTTCAAGGTGACCTCACTTGGTAAGCTGGGCCCACCTTTGCCCAATATCATACTTCTAAAAAATTAGAGAATTATGATTGTTGTAGTAATAGCTCATTTGTGTCTAGACTTATTTTTATCTAATAAGAAGTGAAAAGAAGAGAAATAGTATGCTCAAAGGCATAGAAGTATATATGCAAAAAAGAGAAGAGTTTTATCAAAGGGGTAGCAGAAAATATGACAAGGAACAAAAAATAAATTATTTCACCAAGGATAATGGATAAAGTACTCAAAACTTAGGGAGAAGCCTGAATTCTAAGATACTTTCTACCTATATCACTCCAAATCTCTTTAAAATTGTTCATATATATATATATATATATATATATATAGTATAATATAATCTTCCTGCTTCCATAAGCTATTTGTAAAGTAATTAAACAGTTTCTAATTTACTGTCATGATTAACCTACAAGTTTCCATAAAGAATTTGCTTATATCCCACATGCTGCTCTTCTTATAACCACAAACCTGATACCCTCTACTAGTGAATCATTCCTGTCAAGTTTTACATAAAGTTATATTTTCTTTCATAAGATGTTCTTTGAAGTCCAGCATATAGTTTGATTTTCATTTGCCTTGACAAAGTGTTCTCTCTGAATGTGTGTGTGTGTGTGTGTGTGTGTGTGTGTGTGTGTGTGCATGCCACATGCCACATGCCACAGGGCACTTATGCAGGTCAGAAGATACTTTGATGAGTTGGTTGTCATCTTCCACCATGTGGATCCTGACAAAGTCAGGTCAATCAAATTCAGGTGGTCAGACTCCCCTACACAAACAAAGTACTCTATAGATAAATAAGTGGAAACATTTTGTAATGGATATACTAAATAAAGATTATAAAATGATTATTCTTTTTATAATCATTAAGAGACAATATAGTATTAATAAACTAATTCTTTTGGGGAAGAAATTATAAACATGAATATAAGAAGACAGTTATTTTATTTGGGCACTTTCTATTTCAAATTCTTTTGTACATAGCATTTGGGTCCATGCTAAAATTGAAATATTTCCTCTAACTTTAAGAATTTGTGCTTGGGGACTCAGTGAGTAAGAGCACTTGCAAATCAAGCCTGAATTCAATCTCTAGAAAGCACATAAAGGTGAATGGAGACAAGTGACTACACAAAGTTTTCTTCTGACTTTATACATACACTATGCCATACATATACCTGCATTTACATATGCAAATAATAATAATAATAGAATTGGTGCTTTTAAAATTCACCAACCATTTTGTAAAACTAGCTTCCTTAGATTCTACTTAGTACATATAAAAATTAAATTTGTAATATGCATTTTTGTGGGAAAATTTAATAGCTTAACAGTTGACCTTTGGAAAAACACATTCCTATGAGCACCCCCATGTAGTAGCCTGTACGCTGAGAATTACTCAGTGTGCCTGTGCAGAGCTTGTCCCTCATGGACCTAACCTGCCCTAGACAGGCGACCATATAAATACCTGAGTCACAGACCTGGGCCAATCACAAGGCAACATGATGACTGCACTAAAAGAGAGCGGACTGCCCCCAATAAACAAGTCCGTGGCTGCTCGCCTTCTGCCTTCTCTCACCCAACTCCCTTGAGAGTCATCTCTCACCCCCTTTCGCTCACAGTAGGACTAAGAATTTCCCCAGCAGGCCAATTGGATTGACAACACCCCCATTGTCCTACTAGCTTTGTCAGTCTAAAGCCTGCCAAGTTCACAAAGTGTAGTACATAAACACCCATGTACTTTCATAAAGAGAATGTGACAGTTTTTAATCATTCCTTTAATCACCCCAACATCTGCCAACTTTTTTATTTCTGAGAGCACTGAAACTCTTAGCGTGCCCTTCCCCAAGAGCAGGTACAATAAACAGCGCACTTTCTGATTTGGTCCTCATTACTTTCAGTTGAGTGAAGTTGCAACAGCTTTGACTGAGATCAACTGGGAAATCCCTCTCCCCCATATCGAACATGATGAGACCACAGGGGTGCTTGGAGTCCTGAAGGTTTTCTAGCTATTCCTCCAATAATTTTATTTTTTAAAAGGAGAAGGATCTGAAAAGGACAATTAGAACTCAAAGGACAAAATTTGTGGAAGGGAGATAGACACAAACATACAAATGAAAATAAATAATGGGAACTATAAGAATTCATCAACAAATTAGATGCCCACATTTAAAACAGCAATTTTCATTGTAGATTAACTGTGTAGGATGAAGTATTTGAGACAGCTTGCAAATCAGATAGATTCTAAGAGTTTTCCTACTGGGGTTTGGCTTAAAATAAATCCTTCCTGAGTAACCTGAAATTCCAACTTTAAATAATCAATTGTATCGATTTTTCACTTTTGTTCTGCGAACAATAGGCTGTTCCCCAGGTCACATACCCTTGCCATTTGAGTCAAAGTCAATAAAGAATTTATTTATTCATTAGACTCTATAGAAGTGGAACATGCTGAAAATTTCATTAAAATTTTCTATGGCAAATATCAAAATGTTTATGTGGGTTTTAATGTTCATGGCAAATCTGTATTAGGAATGCCATCAAGATAAACTTAGATCTTGTAAGAAACTACTTTTTTTTAATTTTCATATGTGTATGAATGTATTGTCTGCATGTAAGTTGGTGCACCTGTGTCGTGCAATGCCGAGGAGGTCAGAAGAGAGTGTCGGATTCCCCTGGAATTGGAGTTAAAGACGGTTCTTAGCCGCCATGTGGGTGCTGGGGATCAAACCCGGGTCCTCTGCAAGAGCAGTCAGTGCTCTTAACTGCTAGGCCATCTACTGCAGAAGAGAAGTAATGTAAAAGTCTCTAGCAATATCTTTGGTCCTTCTGGCTTGATTGTGAATATTAATTTGTCCATTATAAGCAAGTAGCATCATTAATTTCTTTATTTTTTTTTATTTTTTCACATTACGTCTTTTTTATAAGATATTCATATTGTAACATCACAGTTGCTTTCGAATAGAAAGAAATATAACAATAACATTGCTTAGCTTTTCTTTCAATTGGAGGATTTGGTACTAGCATCCGCAAATGAAAGAAACCATTCCCTGTTTGTTTTTGGGGGATTGAGTTACTTCACTTAGCATAATGGCTCCATCCATTTACATGCAAATCTAATGATGTATTTCTTTTTTTTTTCCAACAAGGAATGAGATACTTTTTAGTTACTGTTCTCACTTCTGCAGCAAAATATGGGGAAGAAAAGAAGGGTTGATGCTGGCTTACATTTTCAGGGGATGCATTCCACCACTGTAGGCAAGGTATAGTGGTTTAAGGTTAATCACAGGCATGTTTATCTTCACAACCCCACCCACAAAGATCTAAATGCATTATAAAAAAAATAATTAACACCCAGAGGAATGGATGGATTGTTGTCAGCAATTTCCCTGAATTGACACAGTCCCTCCTCGTTGTGTGTTTTTCTTCAAGTCTTTCAAAACAATGATTATGTTTAAGGTTTCTTTTTCCACATGGTTTACATTGAGTTACTTTCCAGTATGAAATTTTCATGTATTTCAAGGTTATTATACAGTGTAAAGGCTTTGCCAAATTGTTTATATACATCGGGTTTCTATCCAGTATGTTTTTCTTGCCTTTGGAGATGACTATTACATCTAAAGGCTTTACCACATTGTTTACATTCATACAGTATGTATGAATTTTTCTCCAGTATGTGTTTTTTCATGTCCTTGAAGACCACTGTTCCATCTAAAAGTTTTACTATACTTTTTACAGTCATATGGTTCATCTCCAAAATGTTTTCTTTCATGGACCAGTAGAGAAGTAGGAAATGTAAAGGCCTTGCCATACTGTTTACATTCATATGGTTTTTGATGTATTTCTTTAATGTTGCATAGAACTCCATTGTATAGATGTACCACATTTTTGTTATCCAGTCCCCAGTTAAGGATCATTTGGGTTGGTTCCAACTCTTTGCTATTGTGAAAAGAGCTGCAATAAACATAGATGTGCATGTATCTTTGCAGTAGGATGAACCTTGTGGGTATATACCCAGGAGTGGTATGGCTGGGTCAGGTGGTAGGCTCATTTTGAGTCTTTTAAGGGTTCTCCACACTGCTTTCCACAATGGTTGTACCAGTTTACATTTCCACCAGCAGTGGATGAGTGTTCCCCTTTCCCACAACCTCTCCAGCATTTGATGCCTTTTGTTTTCTTGATCTTAGCCAGTCTTATCAGAGTGAGATGATATCTTAGAGTGGTTTTAATTTGCATTTCCTTAATTATGAATGATGTTGCACACTAAGATGTTTCTCAGCCATCTTTACTTCCTCATTGGTAAAGTCTCTGTTCAGCTCTTTATCTTTTGAGTGAGTGGTTTGTTTTCTTCTTTGTTTTTTGAATATTTTATATATTCTGGATGTTAATGTTCTGTGAGATGTATCTATGGTGAAGGTTTCCTCCCACTCTTTGGGTTTTCTCTTCACTTCCTTGATTGTTTCTTTTGCTGTACAGAAGCAAAAATTTGATGAGGTCCCATTTGTCAACTGTTGACCTTCCTACACAGCTGCTGTCTGATTTATAAAGTCTTTTCCTACTCCTATGTCTTGTAGGTTGTTGCCAACTTTTTTTTCTATCACCTTCACAGTTTCAGACTTCACATTGAGATCTTTGATCCACTTAGAGTTGATTTTTGTACAGGAAGAGGGGGAGGGGTCTAGTTTTGTTCTTAATTGGGCTAGAATCTGTCTATCTTGTTTATCTACTTTGAAAGCATAAGCTTTTGGGTTCATTGATTTTTTTTTTTTGTATTGTTTTCTTTGTTTCTATTTCATTGATTTCTGCTCTGATTTTCATTATTTCTTTCTGTCTATTGGGTTTAGGGTCCATTTGTTGTTGTCTCTAAAGTGTTTTTAGCTGTAGTATTAGATCATTTATTTATTTCCTCTCTGGTTTTTTTTTTTTTTTAATGTGGACACTTAGGGCCATAAATTTTTCTCTTAGGACTGCTTTTAAAGTGTCCCACAGGTTTTGTTGTTCTGTATTATCTTTTTAGTTCAGTTCCATGAATATTTTTATTTCATTCTTTATCACTTCCCTGACCCATTCATTATTCAGGATTGTGTTGTTTAGTCTCCATGTGTTTTTGTAGCTAGTCAGGCTTATTCTGGTGTTAATATTGAGCTTTATTGCACTGTGGTTTGATAAAATGCATGAGATTATTTCAATCCTTTTATATTTGTTGAGGTTTCTTTTGTGTCCCAGTATGTGGTCAACTTTGAAGAATGTTCCATAGGGTGCTGAGTAGAAAGTATATTCTCTGGTGTTTGAGTGAAATATTTGATAGATGTCTGTGAGGTCCATTTGTTGTATTGTTTTGCTCAATTCCAATGTCTCTCTGCTTATTTTTGTCCAGTTGATCTATCCAAGGGGCTCAGTGGAGTAATGAAGTCCCCCACTATTACTGTGTGGGATTAATTTGTGTCTTGAGGACCCACAGAATTGTGTTTATGTAGTTTGGTGCACCTGAGTTTGATGCATAAATATTTAGGATTGTGATGTCTTCCTGGTTAACTGTTCCTTTGATAAGGATGCAATGTCCCTCTTTGTCTCTTCTGATTGATGTTACTCTAAGTCTATTTTGTCTGATATTAGAATAGCAACTCCTGCTTGCTTTTTGCAATATTTTTTCCCATCCTTTCACTTTGAGTTGGTGTCTATCATTGTGGGTCTAATGGGTTTCTTGTAGGCAGTGTATAGATGGATTCTGTTTCCTAATCCATTCTCCCAGTCTATGTCTTTTGATTGGGGAGTTTAGGCCATTGATATTTAAGGTCATTATTGAGAGATGTGTGTTGCTTCCTTTCAACTTATTCTTGGTTTGCATTCTTGGTCTAGGTTTGTATTTATGCTGTTATGGTTTTAATAGTTTCTCTCTTTAGTTGGTTAGGGATAGTTGCCCCTTTCCTGTTCTTTGGAATGCTTCGAGTATTTTCTGAAGTGTTGGGGGGGAGGTTGACATGTATTCTTTCATCTTGTTTATGCTATGAAAGATTTTTCTTTTTTTGCTGGATATAGCAATCTGGGTTGGCATCTAAATTCATTTAGCACTGGGAATACTTGGTCCACATTCTTTTGGCTTTCATATTTTGCACTGAGAAGTCAGATGTAATTCTGATGGGTTTCCCCTTGTATGTAATTCGTTGGTTTTTCTCTTGTGTCTTTCAGTATTTTGTCTTTGTTTTGAGCATATAGCATTTTAACTGTGATATGGCGTGTTGAGTTTCTTTTATGGTCTTATCTATTTGGTGCTCTATGTCCTTCTTGTATTTGTATAGGTTTGTCTTTTTTCAGTTTGGGAAATTTTTCTTCTATTATTCTGTTGAAGACCTGATCAATAACATTGTCTTAGGATTCTTCTCCTTCCTGTAGCCCAACAATGCAGATTTGGTCTTTTCATAGTTATCCCACATTTCCTGGCTATTCCATTGTGGTTTTTTTTTAATTTTTCATAGTCTTCACTTGAGCATTTTAGATGTTCCCCTGTTGTTCTGCAGGTCTGATATTCTATTTTCCGCTTCATCCTTTCTGCTTCTGAGGCTTTCTCACATCCTTTCCTGTTGATTAGATGATTGTTCCATTTCCTTTTTCATTTCTTCCTGTGATTTCATTAGTATTTCCATTTCTTTTTGGAGCTTGTCATTCTCTACTTGTAGCTCCTTACTTTGCTGGTATCTTCTTTTTTACATTTTGGCCTGGGATCTTTTCAGTGTTTCCACTTCCTTGCATAGTTTGTCTTTCTCTTCCTCTAGTTCTTTTTGAAGAAACACAAAACATTGTGTTTCTATTCCTCTAGCTATTTCCAGAGTCTGTGTTTCTCTTCCTCTAGTTCTTTTAAGAGTTTGTGTTTCTCTTCCTCTAGTTATTTTCAGCATTTGTCATTCTCTCCCTCTTTCATTTTCATTCTCCCTTAACATTCTTTCCTTCTAAATCCTTCCTGAGTTTTTCATTTTCTCCCCTTAGTTCTCTGATTTGTTCTTTATATTTTTTTTTATTTCTTTGACTATGTCTACAATTGTACTTCTAAAGTCTGTGTCTTGGTTCCCTTCCAGGGAGATCTCATTGTAGGAATCTTCTGCGAACTGGTAGTGTTCGCCATGAAATTTATTATGAGCTTTTCCTATGATGATTTTTCATTGTGTCCTCAGCATGTGGATTTGGTTTTCTTTGTTCGTTTGTGTTTTGGGATTCTGGTGCTTCAATGTTGGTTGTGCAGACTAGATTCACTAACACTATGCCTGCTAGATAGTCCATAACCCAACACCACCAGCTTGAGCGAAGGGGGAGGAGGAGTACTCCTTTGGCCTGTCTGGTACCCTGTTGACTTGCTGTGACCCTGCTACCCCGTCTAGGTGTACCCATGTCTCCGTGCTGTCTGGAATCCGAGCTGGGGGTTCCAGATGTGGGTGCAGGGCCCCCGAGGGTCAAGGCAGTTCCACCTTACTGGCACATCATTGAGTCCATGCTGGTGCTCTCTAGAACCTGAGCTGGGAGCCATTGGTTTCTTTATAATTCCTGGGGGCACAGTATTGTAATCTGACTTCTACTGGTCAAAATACATTGCATAAAATTACATAGAAGCACAAATTACCCACTGTAGTAATATCAAAGTTCAAGAATCCCAAGTTATTAATCATTGCAATTAGCATTCATGTAAATAGAAAAAATTTCATGTTTGAAGGGTCCTCCTTGGCAAGCCCAAACAACCATCAGACCTGCCCTTGTGCTCCACACTGGGGTTTTCCCTTCCCATGGTCACCAAATGAGGTTCAGTATGCACTACATTCTGTCATGATCTTCTTGTACTGGTCTCTGAGATACAGCCTGGGTAGTCCAACAATGGCAGTCTATACTCTGAAGAGGCTGAAACCCTAGTAGTAGCTCGGTCCACAAGCTGGATGTCTCAGCAGTTCCTGTCTGGCACTGAAGGTTTGGAAGATTCTTAAAGAAACATGAGGGGCTGGAGAGATGGCCTAGCGGTTGAGAGCGCCGACCGCTCTTGCAGAGGACCTGGGTTCGATCCCCAGCACCCACATGGCGGCTGAGAACCGTCTGTAACTCCAATTCCAGGAGAACTCCAGTTCCAGGGGAATCCGACACCCTCTTCTGACCTCCGCGGCATTGCACGACACGGGTGCACAGACCTGCACGCAGACAGTACATTCATACACGTAAATAAATAAAATAAAAAATTAAAAAAAAAAAAAAGAAACATGAGTCTTCAGTCCATATTGGAAGGTTGCAAAGCTGTGTCTCATGTCTTTGAAGGATGGCAAAAGCAGTAGCATCCTCAGGATAGTTGCACTTGCCAGTAAGACAGGCAAAACAACTGCTATTTTTTTTTCTTTTTTACTTTTGGTCTTTTTACTAAGATCTCAAGTTTTATACCTGAAGCACACAATTTCTCGGGCCTTACTCATTATTTGTTTCTGGTTATACTTTATACTTTCTTTTTCCATGTTTAAGGCCACACAGCCCAGATTAAACAAGATTTTTGTTTTCTCAAGGTCATTTTGACTCATGCCACTTTTCTGAAAGTGTTGATCATTTTCAATAGTTTTCTGGTGGAGTTCTTGGACTGTCTTATTTATAATATTATATCATTAGCAAATAGGGATAATTCAACTCTTTTCCCTATTTGTTTTCCCTTTATTTTCCTTCTCTTGTCTAGCTAGAGCATCAAACCAGGTGTGGTAGAGCATGCCTTTAATCTGAGCTCTCTGGAGAGTTAGGTTCAGATGAAAGAGAAATATTGCATAATATGGAAGAATGTAAAGAGCATATTTCAGTGACATAGGTGACCCATATTCATCTGTGTCCATTTAATCCAAATTTGTAACTGGAATACTGGCACAAGCCAGGAGTGGACTGGAAATTCACAACATTGTATTTTAAGTTTATAGAAGAATCCTATCCTTTTTAGCCTTTAGTTCCTTTCTTAGTACCATGAGACGAACTTATATTTATCATTAGTTGTGAAGATTTACTAAATACTTAATATCTATACACATGTATATAAGATGAAACCATTAACACAAATATACCTTTATAAAGTATAAACTCTGAGATGTCCTCATAATCCTTGAGTCAGATTTAAAATTACCAAGTAACGCTGGGCGTGGTGGTGCACGCCTTTAATCCTAGCACTTGGGAGGCAGAGGCAGGTGGATCTTTATGAGTTCAAGGCCAGCCTGGTCTACAGAGTGAGTTCCAGGACAGCTGGGGCAACAGGGAGACCTTGTCTCGAAAAGACCAAAAAAAGTAAATAAATAAAATAAAATTACCAAGTATCTTCAAATGTTTAGAGATGTTTTAAGTAGGCTCAGCAAATGTTCGCATATATAAAACATATCTAAACACAAAAATAAATTGCACCCTGCATCAGAAGTAATCATTCCTTTAATTTATATTCTTAAGGACCTGGAAACATATTATAATTTAACAAATTTAGCTTAGATGACAACTTGCTTATAAGTCAATGTGATATCAATTAAATTAATGTTGATTTTGATAATTGTTCTCTTAGCATTAAGCATGAACCTACACATTTAAACAATCCCATAAAATGAATATTGTGGTTAGACACAATGTCATAACAAACTACTTTCAAAACTGAAACCTTAACACCATGAGGAAATTCTAATCAGAGTAAAATATGACACTAAATTTACAACAGTTAAAATAATAATATTTAAAACTACATGGGTTACACAGTATTGAGAGCCTCTAGCTGTGGAGCACATTTTCCTTGTAATTAAAATATTAATATACTAAAAATAATTAATTTTAGTGATAACATTTTATAAAGGTTTTACTAAGTGTTGTATCAATGGTCTGATAGGTCCTTAATATTTTATAACTAAATTACAGAATTCTTAAAAGTCAACAGTGCTTCATACACATACATACACATGTGTACACACACACATACACACACACATGAGATTCTTATCTCAGTGTTTGTGTAAATACACTGCTGCTAAACATAATAAGTTATTTCACTTAAGAAGAGCATTTTCAAAAATGTAATTAAATATCTCTAACTGAATTCCAATCACAACAAGTGATGGAGACTGGAATTACACATCCCACTCAAAGCTGACCATAACCAAAAGTTACAGGGAGATCAAAACAAAGCTAAAAATTAAAAAGTTTTAATTACAGGCAATTCCAATTAAAGGACAGGGTAAAGAATGGGGTGACAATATTTTGTCTTAATATGGCAAGAAACCCTTTAAAGATTAACAATATCAAAACCAAGAAATAGAGTATAAATAGTTTACATGAGTTTGATTCACACGCAATTGTCTACAATTAACTCTGTCCCACAGTAGCATGCAAGAGCTTAGAAAGTTTCAGAGATTAAAACACAAGTACACAGCACACAGTATCAGAGGGAACAATAGCCAGACCAGCAAAACAGCAGTTCAAGGCCAAGGTGTATGTGCGGGGTAGAGTGTCCCATTTGCTCCCTATGAGGAGGAAGGGAGGGGGACAACACTGCAGAAACACAAAGGGCTTCGATTGGGGTTAATGGTGAAACTACAACAATATAGACTGGACACTCATTTGATCAACTTGATTGAACATACAAGCCCCCCCCCCCTGCTGGATGGTGGGACCCATGAGCTGTGTGGGTTTGGGCACAACTGCTTGCAAATTGGTTTTACATGAAGGATGCTTGTACTCACAAATTATCACCTATTGTTAAAAAAAATGAAAACAAAACAAAACAAAAAAGCAGAGAAAGATGCAGAAAACTTACGGCAGAATGCACGATCTGCGATGGGTAGGGGTGGGGTGGGGGGGAAGGGAAGGGGATCTATGCCTGAACTGAATTGGAAAATGATGTATGAAATACACAAAGCATCAATAAAAAAAAAAATAAAAAAAAAAAAGTTCAATGGCAGTCCCATTCTTCCTCCCAACCCCTTACAGGTAAGAGGCCACACTGCCCCAGACCATTGGAGATCAGCTCCTATAATGCACCTCAGGAGAAGTCATGCAACACAATGACTGACCCAAGTGTGAAAGCCCAAATGGGTCTCCAACCAGAGAAACAGAAGTACAGCCACCATGCTCCGGAATTCCCAAGCTCCAAAGATCCACCCAAACCATGCTCAGATATACACATGCCTCTGACTCCCAAGTGCTAAGAGACAGATTCAACAGTGAAGGAAATATTAATACTTTGGGTTAAGAATAAATAAAGCATCCAACTTCTGGCCCAGACTAGGTAAGGCCTCTGCACACCTCTGCGCACCCCAGGTGTCATCCAATCCAGACCAGGGACTGCCCCCAGATCTCTGGAGCCACTCGAACTTCCGGCCCAGACAGTGTAAGGACCCGCAGGACTCTGAACAACCCGGCTGTCATCCCACCTGAACCAGGGACTGTGCCCAGGTCTCTGGAGCTGCTCCAACTTCCGGACCACACCAAGTAAGGCCCTACGCACACCTCAGAGGTGAAGGGATTGGGTGGGCCATAACAGTGATGCTCCCATCCATTCTGGCTTTCCTGGTGGGAACAAAGAAGGTGACTCAGAGCACAAGGTAACAGAAGAGACAGCAAACCTTCCAACCTAGAGGAATAGGCTTTCAACCCATTGAAGAAGCACTTGAATTTTGCATCAGATTATAAACTACAAATCAAATCCATATGCCAAGAGCACAACAGAAAATCAATAACATGGGAAATGCAAGTAATAAATCCCTAACAAAATCTAGCAGTCCAGGGAGATCTCCCAAGACCTCCTGAAGCACAGGTACTAGGGCACGGGCTAAAGAGCACCACCCCCCAACTGGGATTAATAAGGCATCTGAAGGAGGCAAGCAAAGCAAGCCTTCAACACAGTGAAGAGGCATTTTGGACTCACATTGGGAATACAGACAAGGAGAAGCCCATATGCCAGGAACACAAAGAGACTATATGGGAACGGTGCTGGATAATCCCACACCAAGCTCTACCAACCCTGTGGAAGATTCCTACAGTGGGATCCCCCTGGGGATGGCCCAGGACAAAGATATCAGAAACACAATCGTGAACATACTTAATGAAATGCAAGATTATAAAGAGCAAATCAAAGAATTAAGAAAAGAGAAAGAAGAATTCAAGAAGGAAGTGGAAACACTGAAAAGATCACATGTTGAAAAAGATAAGGAAACCAGGCGTAGTGGCTCACACCTTTGATCCCAGCACTCGGGAGGCAGAGGCAGGGAGATCTTTGTGAGTTCAAGGCCAGCCTGGTCTACAGAGTGAGTTCCAGGACAGCTGGAGCTACAGGGAGACCCTGTCACAAAAAGACCAAAAAAAAAAAAAGTGTCCCTCTAGTGATACAAATATTTTTTGCTTTAAGTCATCATGAAGGGCTAAGATATCACTCAGTGGTTAAGAGCACTAGCTGTTCTTACAGAGGACCCAGGTTCCTAGCACCCACATGGTGGCTAACAAGCATCTGTAACTCTAGTTCCAGGGGATCCAACCCCCTCTTTTGTCCTTCACAGGCATTGCATGACATAGGTACACTTACATACATTAGGCAGTACACTCATACACATAAAATAAAAGATAATTTTTTGGGGTATTTTTGAGACAGGGTCTCCCTTTAGTCCCAGCTGGCCTTGGGCTCACTATGTAGACCAGGCTGGCCTTGAACTCACAGAAATCCACCTGCCTCTGCCTCCCAAGTGCTAGGATCAAAGGTGTATACTACCACACCTGGCCAAAATAATTTTTTTAAAAGAAGATATTGTGAGCTGATGTGGTGGTACACACCTATCATCCTGTCTATTTGAGAGGCTTTGACAGAAGGACCAAAATTTCCAGTCCAGGAACCTGGGAAGATGGCTCAGCAACTATGAGCTCATACTGCTCTTATAGAGGACCTAACACTTATGTTAAAAGCCAGGCACGGGGCTGGAGAGATGGCCCAGCGGTTAAGAGCGCTGACTGCTTCTGCAGAGGACCTGGGTTTGATCCCCAGCATCCACATGGCAGCTGAGAACTGTCTTTAACTCCAGTTCCAGGGGAATTCGACGCCCTCTTCTGACCTCCGTGGCATTGCACGACATGGGTGTACAGACCTACATGCAGACAGTACATTCATACACATAAATAAATAAAATATAGGGGCTGAAGAGATGGCCTAGTGGTTAAGAGTGCCAACCGCTCTTACAGATGACCCGGGTTCGATCCCCAGCACCCACACGGCAGCTGAGAACCGTCTTTGACTCCACTTCCAGGGGAATCCAACACCCTCTTCTGATCTCCATGGCATTGCACGACACGGGTGCACAAACCTACATGCAGACAGTACATTCATACCCATACAAGAATATATTAAAAAATTAAAAATAAATAAATAAAATATGAAAAAAACACAAAGGGGAAAGTGTAATGAAAATAAAGATGGGATGCAAAAAAAAAAAAAAGATGGGATGCATAAAAAAATAAATAAAAGCCAGGTACAGTAGTACACTTGACCATAATCCCAGCACTCCTATAGTGAAATGGGAGGAGACAGAAGATTCCTCAGAAGCTCTTGGGCCAGCTAGCCTGTTAAACACAACAGTGGCCAACAAGAGACATTATCTCAAAAACAAGGTGGAGGGGCAGGACAAATGGCTCCGTGGATNTTGAAAGAATATATGTCCGGAAAACCAACCCTTCAGAGAATACTTGAAGCAATTCAAAGGACAGAAGAAAGGAGCAACCATCCCCAGGCACCTAGAAAGAGAAATCAATAAAAGCATAACTGCAGAAGCAAAAACCTAAACCAAAACCGCAAACAGATAATAAGGCAAAAGGAAGTAAAACGAATCTATCAGTCATAAACTTAAATAACAATGGACTAAATAGCCCAATCAAAAGACATAGACTGGGAGATTGGATTAGGAAACAGAGCCCATCGATATGTTGTCTACAAGAAACACATCTTACCTTCAAGGACAGTCACCACCTTAAAGTGAAAGGATGGAAAAAAATATTCCAAGCAAATGTTATCAAAAAGAAAGCAGGTGTTGCTAATTTAATATCAGACAAAATAGACTTCAAAGTAAAAGAAATCAGAAGAGACAAAGAAGGCCATTACATTTTTATCAAAGGAACAATTCACCAAGAAGATTTCAAAATTATGAATATATATGCACCAAACTGTTGTGCAACAAACTTTATAAAGAAAATTCTCCAGGACAACAAGTCACACACTAACCCAAGTACACTCATACTAGGGAACTTCAATACCCTACTGAGCCCTTTGGACAGGTCAACAGGACAAAGCATAAACAGAGAGATATCTGAACTGAATGATACGATACACCAAATGGACCTCATTCTACCAAATATTCCACCCTAATACCAGAGAATACACTTTCTACACAGCACTCCATGGAACTTTCTCCAAAATCGACCACATACTGGGACACAGAAGAACCTCCACAAATACAAAAAGACTGAAATAATTTCAAGCATTCTATCAGACCACAGTGCAGTAAAGCTCAACATCAAAACCAGGAGAAGCCCTACTGCCTACAAGAACAGATGGAGAGTAAACAACACACTCTTGAATAATGAATGGGTCAAGGAAGAGATAAAGAAAGAAATAAAAGAATTCCTGGAACTGAATGACAATGACAATACAACACAATAAAACCAGTCCTAAGCAGTCCTAAGAGGGAAGTTTATAGCCTTACGCACCTATGTTAGACAAACAGAAAGAGCACAAGTGAATGATCAAACACTGCAGCTAAAAACACTTGAGAGGCAACAACAGATGAACCCTAAATGCAACAGTCAGGAAGAAATAACAAAAATCAGAGTAGAAATCAATGAAACAGAAACAAAGAAAACAATACAAAAAAAAAATCAATGAATCTAAAAGTTGGTTGTTTGAAAGAATAAACAAGATAGACAGACCTCTAGTCCAGTTAACCAAAAGAAAGAAGGAACAACACCAAATCAATATAATCCATGATGAAAAGGGAAATATGACAACAGACAAGGAAAAGATCCAGAAAATCATACAGGAATACTTCAAAAACCTATACTTTACCAAGTTTGAAAACCTAGAAGAAATGGATGAATATCTGAAATCCTGGGAATCACCAGAGCTCAACCAAGAAGAGATCAACAGCTTAAACAGACGCATAATACATGAAGAAATTGAAGATGAAATAAGAAACCACCCAACTAAAAAAAGCCCAGGCCCAGACAGTTTCACGGCAGAATTCTATTAAACATTTCAAAAAGACCTACAACCATTATTACTGAAATTGTTCAGAAGGATACAGAGGGAATTCTCCCAAATTCCTTCTATGAAGCCAGCATCACTCTATTACCAAAACCAGGCAAAGATACAACCAAAAAGGAGAACTATAGACCCATCTCCCTAATGAACACAGATGCCAAAATTCTAAACAGGATTCTGGCAAATCGCATACAGACTCACATCAAGAAAATCATCCACCATGACCAAGTTGGATTCATACCAGACATGCAGGGATGGTTCAACATACGAAAATCAATAAACATCATCAAACATATCAATGGACTGAAGGACAAAAAAACCACACATCATCTCACTCTGATGCTGAAAAAAGACTTTGAACAAAATCCAAGCTCCTTCGACTCTGCTTAAACAGTACCTAGAGGAATGGTATTGGACGGATCATTCTTCAATGTAATAAAAGCCAAATACAAACAAATCATCACTAAAACGAGGAAAAGATTAGAAGCATTTCCTTTAAAGGTAGGAACTCGGCAAGGCTGCCCCCTGTCACCAATCTCTTCAATTATAGTGCTTGGAACACTTCCTGGATAAAGGAAATTAAAGGGCACTAATTGGAAAGAGGAGTCAAGTATCCTCTTTTGCATGATGATATATTAATGTTACTTTAAGGTGATGCTACACAAACTCCCCCAGAAAATCTCCTAGAACCAGTTAACAGCTTCAGACAAAGTGGCAGGATACAATTAACCTAAAAAAACTCAGTGCCTTTCTTATACCAACAACAACAACTGGAGAAGGAATTCAAGGAGACACCTCCACTCTACAATAGCCTCAAAAAAAAAAAAGAAAAATAAAAAACCTAAAAAAAAAAATAAAAAAAAAACAAAAACTATAAAAAATTTTTAAGCCTTAAAAAGAAAGAAATTGAGAGAAGACATCAGACCATGAATGGAAAGACCCCCTGCTCATGGATTGGGAAATATTAACATTGTAAAAGTCCATCTACCAAACGATCTTGTATAGATTTAACACAATCCAATTAAAAATCCCCAAAGTCTTCTTCATGAGGCTTGGGGGAAAAAGTCCGTCAATTCACTTGGGAAAACAAAACCCGAATAGCCGAAACACCCGAGGAAACAGATCAATCCAGGGCGGGGATCTCTATCAGACTGCACACTATACTACCAGGGCTTATAGTAAATATAACAGCCTGGACTGGCACAAAAGAACAGAGGACCTGTTGACCAATGCAAAACAACTACCAAACGTATCCAAACTTGAGCACATACACATTTCAGCCATCTCATATTTGACAAGGAGGCAAGAATGACACAATGGCGAAAGACAGCGATCTTCAGCAAGTGGTGTTGCGCAACACTGGCTCAGCATGTAGAAAAATATTAAAACCCCACCTCTCACCCTGTACCAAAGTCTGAACTCCATGATGGATAAAGACCTCAACGTGAAACCCAAACTCTGAACGATAGAAGAATAAACAGAAAAAGTTGGCAGCAGATCTACAAGAAATGGCCATAGGAAAAGTCTTCCTAATCAGACAGCAAGCTGTGCTAAAGTATTTAGTTGAAAATGGACCTCATAACACTCAAAAAGCTTCTGTACATCAAACAGAAAACAATCAAGGAAGTGAAAGAAATCCCTACACGAGTGGGAGGAAGACTTACACTGCGATACATCGACAAAGAATTGATTTCCAGAATTCTATCAAATACTCACAAAAAAAAAAGAAAGCAAACAATGACCCACTTCAATAGATGGAGCAAAGAAACTGAACAGAAACTACAAGCAGGAATTATTTGAGGCTAGATCAACACCTTATAGTGATGTGAGTGCTAGGAGGATGGCCTAGTGGGTTACCGTTCACTTTGTTTTTTTTTTTTGAGAGTACCCAGGTTCGATTCCGCCAGCACCACCATTGGCCGAGAAAACCATCGGAAACTCCAATTCCGAAAGTAACTCCAGTTCCAGGGGAATCTGCACCCTCTTCGACATCCACCGGCTGCATGACACGGGGGCACAAACTTTGCAAGTAGACAGTACATTTACACATAGCATAAATAAATAAAATTATAATAATAATCAAATTTCTAAAAGACATAGTTCAAACACACTAATCATTATAGGGAAATTGGGCAAATCAAGAAACCACTCTAAAGATATTGTCTTACTCCAATAAGAACTGGTAGGATCAAGTAAGAAAATGTACCAAGTTGCTGAGAGAGTTGTGGTGGAAAGTGGACAACCAATCATCCATGCTGGTGGTACTGTAAATTGTACACCAGTATGGGAAAGCACGTATGGAGCACCCTTGGAAGAGACTTGTGAGATGACCGTGTTATCCACCTGACCCCGTCATGCCACTCCTGGGCTGATTACCTCAAAGACTCACTCCCACCACAGAGTACATGGCACAGCCATATATTTTATTTCAGCTCTCTTTACTAATAGCAAGAAGCGAAACCAACCCAAAGTGCCCCTTAACTGAGATAGAGGAAAATGTGGTACATCTACACAATTGAATTATCTAGCAGCAGTCAAGAGAAGAGACTATCATGAGCTTTGCAGGGAAACTGGGCGGATGCAGAAACATCATTGTGAGTGATAGTACCACAGATCCTAGAAAAACAATATGACTGGTATCCCTCATCCTGTGGATTGACTCAGTGCCAATGCCTAGTTGTACAGTATTCTTGTGCAAGGCGCCCCTTGAGCTTGTCCCCAAGCAGTTGAGGTGTGCATACTGGATAACACCAACAATAACAACAACTAATAACAGAACTGGCATGCATTCAAAGAAACTGACCGAAACAGTGACTTCTGCTCAAAACAGGTCAATTTCCACATGGAGTATCGAGGAGCTGAGAAGAGCTGACATAAGCATGTTTGGAAGACTGCCAGGAGCTCTGGTGGGATGGGTGAGATAGGATGGGGCAGCTCAGGTCTAGATTTGATTAACCTGTACAGAAGTATTATTAAACAATTAAAATTAAAGTTTAAGATAAACGAAAGAATCACAGTTCCACTTCTCCCCAAATCTACATAAACCTCTCCAGCGAGAACACTGTTAAAAGACCTGGAAACGAAAAGTATGCAAGCTGTTTTTTTTTTTTTAACTTTGGTCTGACATTGCCATTGCAACTGTGGAGGGGTGGGGACATACGGAAAGATGTGTCTAAATTGGGTACTGAGAATAATGTGCTCACCAGGAACACCACACCCAAATATTTTATTCATTTTTGTTTATTTTTTTTTTAATTTATTTCTGACTGTGTCATGAACTGACCTGTCTGCATGCAAGTCTTGCCCCGTGTCTTGCAATGCCGCAGAGGTAGAAGAGGGTCTCGGATTTCCCCTGGAACTGGGAGTTCTCCTGGAAATTTGAGCTTACAGACGTTCTTCAAGCCGCCATTGTGGTGCTGGGGATCGAACCCGGGTCCTCTGCAAGAGCGGTCGGCGCTCTTAACCGCTAGGCCATCTCTCCAGCCCCTTATTTTTTTTTTAAAGAAGTTCATTCTGACAGGAAGATCAGGAGTTCTCTCTGTATATTGGCAGTTCCAGGACCTGTTCCCTGTGGGTCCTCTGACCCTCAGGCAGAGGTGGGGATTCAGATGCTATTGCTGACCTCTGGGGATCCCAGGATGGGACCATTCTAGGCTTGCTCAAATCTCTAGCTGTCTATGCTCTGTCCTGTTCTCTCAATAACTGTGACTTGTTAGAACAACAACAAAAAAATTCTAGCAGTCCTATAGAAGACTCCAACAATAATTTCTCCCTGGAGATAAACCAGGACCCAGATCTTAAAAGAACAATAATAGAAATACTCAAAGAAATCAAGGGAGAGAATGACAAACTCAGAAATAAAGTGGAAGCACTGAAAAGATCCCATGCTGAAATGAAACAGGAAACTGACCAGTGATTCAAAGATCTAGAAAGATAGAATGACAAACTCCAAAGAGAACTGGAAATCACAGGATGAAATGAAAAAGGAAAGTGCACACTAATCCAATCATCAGGAAAAGATGGGAGAGAGCCTCAATAATAGACTGGATGAAGCAGAAAGTAGAATATCAACATTGGAAGACAAGGTGAAAGCACTACAATGCTCAAAGAAAGAGTATGAAAAATTAAAAAAAAAATCACAAGAGTGGAACGATCAGGAAATGTGGGACACTATGAAAAGTTCAAACCTCTGCATCATAGGGATAAAAGAAGGAGAATACCAGGACAAAGGTATTGATCATATCTTCAACAGAAAAATAGAAGAAAATATCCCCAAACTGAAAAACTACAAACCCATACAAATTCAAGAAGCACATAGAACACACAATAGATAAGATCAGAAAAAGAATACCCCATGCCATATAGTTAAAACACTAGATGCCCAAAACAAAACAAACTACTAAAGGCCATAAGAGAAAAAAATTACATATAAAGGGAAATCCATAAGTATCACAGCTGACTTGTCAGTGCAAGCGATGAAAGCCAGAAGAATGTGGACCAAAGTATTCCCAGTACCAAATGACTATAGATGCCATATATTACTATACCCAGCAAAAATTACTATACCCAGCAATAATGTCAATAATAGTTGAAGGAGAAAGAAAAATCTTTCATGACATGAACAAGATGAAAGAATTCATGTCCAAAAAAATCAACTCTTGGGAAAATACTCGAAGCAATTCAAAGGTCAGAGGAAAGGAGCAACTATCTCAAAGTAGCTAGAGAGAGTAATGAATAAAAGTATAATTGTGGAAATAGAAACCTAAACCAAGAATGCAAACAGAAAATAAGTCAATAGGAAGCAGCACACATCTGTCAATAATAACCTTAAATATTAATGGTCTAAACTTTCCAATCAAAAGACATAGACTGCGAGAATGGAATAGGAAATAGAACCCATCTCTATGCTGTCTACAAGAAACCTATCCCACCCTTAAGGACAGAACCAACTCAAAGTGAAAGGATGAAAAAAAAATATTCCAAGCAAATGGTACCAAAAAGTAAGCAGGAGTTGATATTTTAATATCAGACAAAATAGACGTCAAAGTAAAACTAATCAGAAGAGACAAAGAGGGCCAATACATCCTTATCAAAAGAACAATTAACCATGATTTCACAATCATGAATATATATGCACCAAACTCTGGTGCACTGAACTTTATAAATACAATTCTACAGGACCTCAAGACATTGATTAATCCCAGCACACTAATAGGGCATGATTTCAGTACCCCACTGAACCCATTGGTTCAGGACAACTGGACAAAGAATAAACAGAGAGACATCTGATCTGAACAATACTATAAACCAAATGGACCACAAAGACATCTACCGAATATTCCACCCAAACACCAGAGAATATATTTTCTACTCAGCATCCCATGGAAGATTCTCCAAACAACCACATCCTGGGACACAGAAAAAAAAGCCTCTACAAATATAAAAGGGGTGAAATAGTTTCAGGCATTCTGTCAGACCACAGTGCAATAAAGTTCACTATCAAAGCCACAGTGATCCCTACTACCTACAAGAACACATAGAGACTAAACAACACACTCCTGAATAATGAATGGGTCAGGAAGAAAATAAAACCATTCCTGGAACTAAATGAAAAAGACAATACAAGGGGCTGGAGATATGGCCTAGCGGTTAAGAGCACTGACCCCTCTTACAGAGGACCCAGGTTCTATCCCCAGCACCCACATGGTGGCCAAGAACCATCCAAAACTCCAATTCCAGGAGAATTCCAGTTCCAAGGGAGTCTGACACCCTCTACTGACCTACGCGGCATTGCACGACACAGGTGCACAAACCTGCATGCAGACAGTACATTCATACACATACAGAAATAAAATAAAATAAAAGAAAATACAAGACAGCAAAACCTATGGGATACTTTAAAAGCAGCTCTAAGAGGGAACTTTATATCCCTCAGTGCCTACATTAAAAAAGCAGAAAGGGGACAAATAAACAAACTTCAGCTAAGTTGAGAGACAACAACAAATGAGCCATAAACCCAACAGACAGAAAGAAATAATAAAAATATGAGCAGAAATCAACAAAATAGAAACAATAAAAAGAATCAATGAATCCAAAAGATGGATCTTTGAAAGGACAAACAAGATAGACCTCTAGTGCAATTAACCAAAAGAAAGAAAGAAAGAGCAATTCCAAATCAATAGAATTTGTGATGAAAAAGGAAAATCACAACAGAGAAAAGATCCAGACAATCACAGGAGAATACTTCAAAAATCTATACTCTACTAAATTTGAAAACCTAAGAGAAATGGATGAATATCTGAAATCCTGGAATTCACCAAAGCTTAACTATGAAGACATTGACAGCTTAAACAGACCAATAATATATGAGGAAATTGAAAAAGTAATAAGAAACCTCCCAACTAATAAAATCCCAGGCCCTGATGTTTTCATGGCAGAATTCTATAAAACATTTAAAGAAGACTTACAACCATTATTACTAAAACTGTTCAGAAGGATACAAACAATAAATACTATTTGCTTATGCAAAGTGTTTTGTATACGCAAATAATATTTAAAAGTTTTGTGGAATAATAGATATTTGAAGATGTTTAGGATACCTAGGTTTATAAGATCTTTGAATACACCATTAAAATATTTATATTTTGATTAGGCATGCAAGAATAAAATTTAAACTAATAATTCTTGTGAACAACATTGAAAAAGGAAAACTTAAGTAGCCACAATTTTAATTGTTTTGAGAAAAGTAACACATGAAGATAATTAATATAATTATGTGATATCTCTCTGCATGGAAATATGTTAGATCTTAACATATGGAAATATACAAAACTCATACAGAGTTTTAAATGGTATAAGGAAATGATGGTCATAGGTAGTAGATGGAGAGAGAAACTTGGAGAGGAAAATAGTAGATTTGAGGCTTATTACAAATGATGCCAGGGGTGAAAGGGAGAGGTTGGGGCTTCCCCAGGTGGGAATCTGATGTGAGGAGAACAAGGGTCCTTAGGAGATAGAAAAACTGGGAATAAGCTGGGCATGGTGGTGCATGCCTTTAATCCTAGCACTCAGGAGGCAGAGGCAGGCAGATCTCTGTGAGTTCAAGGCCAGCCTGATCTACAGGCCAGCTGGGACTTAAAGGGAGACCCTTTCTTGAAAAATACAAAAAACAAACAAACAACAAAAAAATCTGGGAATATATTCGTAGTGAATGGAAGAACCTAAAACCATTTATTTAAAGGTGAGTATGCTGCTGAGTGAAATGAAGATAAGAGAGAGGAATTAAATTTTAAAGGATAGAGAAAAACCAATGAAGTGGAAGGGCTGGGACTTGATATCACATGAGGAATTTCTGCAAGCTATGTAGGCCCCAAATAGGAAAGCAAAGCCAAGGAATACATGGTCTTAAACCAAGAGAGACCCTCTCACTCATCACCCATTTTGACTATGAAAGTGAACCAATGTCTCCGGGGTCTCTTCATTCCTACATTCAAACTGTTCTTGAAAAAGGAACATCTGAAGGCAACAGAAATAATAAGGAGCTATGTCTAGTGCACACACATTGTTAGGCTGTTGCTCAGGGAGTACATGTCTTCCCTGAGCATGGAGTGTGAATCTCCTTGTTCCCGGAAATTTAACATGCTTGCATCCAGTTAGGAAAGCAGCCACCACATGGTCTAAGCACTGCTTACTTGCTGCCCAATAGGACTGAGATCCAAATTTCAGGCCCCTGTGTCTGTTCTCTTTTCCACCAGTGGAAAGAACCCATGATGAAGAAAAAGGAAAGAGCCAGAGAAAGAGAATAGGGACAAAAAACCTTTTAAACCTTTTTTTTTTCTTTAGTTCAGGACTGAGTGGTTTATGGCCCCAAATGCCCTGAGGCAAGCTAGCAAGAGCAATAAAAGACCTGGCCTGCTTAGCGGCCAAACTCTGAGCACCTGTAGGAAATTGTGTATGGCAACAAATAAATGAGTTATTAGAAATTTTGGAGCCCCCCCTTCTATTGAAAAGAATTTTTTGAAAGGAACAGGGGAGCATAAATCAGGGTGTGAGCAAAGCTCAAAGAAGCTCTGAATATGGTACAATTTTCTGGGTATGTTGGCAGTAGTTTTCAAGATCTTTACAAATTTGGAAGTCTAGAGTTCCACCTAGTGGCAATTTAGACTTATTTTTCAGAGGGTACTGAGGCCAAGCAAAGTACAGAGAAACTTTAAAGGGTTTATGTTTGGTTGTTTGCCAGAGGTCTAAATATTGTAGAGAGTGGAATAGGCACTGCAGAGGAGTCAGAGAGGACTACATTAACTAGGAGAAACCCATTGTCAAAGGTAGAGAAAGGGAGAAAAACGCTAGTCAATGGGTCTCAGGAGCACAAATCTTTAGGAAACCAGGTAGAAGGAGAAAGACAAGGTAAAAAATGCAAGCCTTGCTATGCTAACTGGGGTGTTTTACATCTGGTTTATGTGCTGTTTTGGGGGATGGAATTTCTCAGCTTTCACACTGAGACCATGTCCTCCACTGGGTCTCAGGGTGTCCTGCACGTTTAAGGAAATGTGAGGGGCCTCAAGACACTGGGGGATCAGCCCTTGTGTGTGTCTTCCCGGGCGAGCCAAAAGTTCCTTCTCACCCAGGGTATATTTGTAGGGTTGCCAAAAGTTCCTTCTCATCCAGGGTATATTTGTAGGGTTGCACATCCTGGGTGGTGCCCCGCCCAACACCTGCACTCTGTAAGGGTGTAGGGAACGAATGCCCTTGTATTCAGAGCCTCTATGATGAGGCACTCATAAACTTCCTAAGCTAAAGGCAGTAAGGTTGCAAGAAAGCACAGGAAAATAAATGGTGAGGAAGAAGAGAAGGGAGAGAAGAGGACCTAGCAGTCACAGTCCAGTGGGAATTGATTAGCCAGGAGGTGTCCCTGCTTGGTTGGTGTTTCCAAATGAGTTTGCTACACTATGGGTGGTGTCCCACCGACTGAAGCAAGGGGAATGCCTGGAGGCCAAAGAGTTACCTGGCGTTCTGGAATGATTTTGAACAGTGAGTTGGACCCAGGGTGGGACAGGTGACCACCATTCAGAAAGGGAAGGAGAAGAAGAGACGGGGGAGAAGAAAGGAAAGAGGAGTTCAGTAAGAGAATAAACAGTTTCGCTAGACTAAGTCAGATCCATGGTGGTGCAGAACCTGTACCTGGCAGCTGATCTGATCAGAGTCCATGAGCTATGCCTGGCCCAAGGCAGCCAGAGTCTGGATCCTCATCCTAATCATGGCACTAGATGTTAGATTCAGGTGGAGGGGAGACTTGGCACAGAAAGAGAAATATTAAGGACTCGGAAAAGGAAATTGGGTTTATCGGGTACGGACTGGCCTACCTGTGTCAGGATCAGGATGACCAGTGTTAAAATGGTGCTGAAGTGGCAGTTTTAAACCCAGGCATACAAGGAAGTGAGCATACGAGGGGGTGAGGAAGTGGGGGATGTGATGTAGGCCAGCCTGTGGCTGGTATGAGGAGGAGCATCTCCAGAGAAACCCGGGCCTGTGTCCTTGCTTCCGGTGAGGCATGATTGCAGCAACCCTTTCTCACATTGTAGGAAAGCTGCACAGGTTGACTGTTTCTCAAAAATCTGCTTTGGCTGGCTTCCTGGAATCCCTGACTCAGGTGGGCTATGACCTTGCAGGGAGGCAGAGGCAGGAAGATCCCTGTGAGTTAAAGGCCAGCCTGGTCTATCTGCATAGTGAGTTCCAGGACAAATGGAACAGAGAAATCCTGCTGCAAAAAAGACCGAAGGAAAAAAAAAGAAAAAGAAAAAGAAAAAGAAAACTAGCTAGAGCTTCAAGCTATACATTGAAAAGTGCGGAGAGTGGATAGCTCTGTCTAGTTCCCGCTTTTGATAGAAAAGCTTACAGCTTTTCTCCATTTAGAATGATGTGGATTTCCCATCTATAGCCTGTGGATTTCCCATCCATAGCCTTTATTATGTTAAGGTATGATCCCACCCATCCTATTTTGTCTAAGACTTTTATCATGAGGATACATATGGAATTTTGCAAAAGGCTTTTTCTACATCTATGGAGATGATCATGTGATCTTTGTCTTTAAGTCCATTTATATGTTTTATAACATTTATTGACATGTATGTTGAACCATCCCTACATATCTAGAATAAAGCCAAGTTGGCAGTGGTAGACGATCTTTTGATACATGCCTGCCTCTATGTCATTTGCAAATATTTTATTGAGCATTTTTGTGTCTGTGTTCATCAGGGGTATTTTGTTCTATCTTTACCTGGTTTGGATATTAGAGTAATATTGACTTCATAGAAGGAATTGGGACATACTCCCTCTGTTTCTATGTTTTCTTAATAATTTAAGTAGTATTGGTTGTACTTCTTTGAAGGCCTGATAGAATTTTGCTGTGACTCCATCTGAACCTGTTGTGCTTTTGTGTGTGTGTGTTTTTTTTTTCAGTCACAAGACTTTATGCCACTATTTCAATCTCCTCATTTGCTGTGGGTCTATTTAAGTTGTTATATCTTCTTGGTTTAACTTTGGTAGTTTGGTTGAAGCCAGAAGTTTATTAAATTCTTTTAGGTTTTCAAACTTTATCCTTGTCATTTCTGATTTGTTCATTTGGGTCTCTTCTTTCTTTCTTATGGCTAATGAGCTAAGGATCCATGGATTTTGTTTTGGATTTTTTTTTTTTTAAGAACCAGCTCTTATATTTCTTAATATTGTATTATTTTCTTTGTTTTTATTTCATTAAGTTATGCTCTGACTTTTATTATTGTTTGGTCCATTCCTGTTTCTGATGTAGTCACTTAGGGCTGTAATTTCTCTTAGACCTGCTTTTAGTGTGTCCCAGAGGTTTTGTTGTATTGTGTTTTTATTTTTATTTAATTCCCAGAAGTATTTACTTCTTTCTTGTTTTCTTCTTTGACCCATTCATTATTCAGTAGTGTGGTGTATAAGCAACACAACTTTGTATAAATACTAGAGATTTTTTTTGCTATTGATTCTATGCTTTATTTCATTGTGGTCAATTGGATGCACAAAGTTATTTCAACTTTGCTGCATTTGTTGTGATTTGTTTTGTTTCCCAGTATGTGGCCTATTTTAGAGAAAATTTTATGGTCTGCTATGTAGAATGCATATTTTCGGTGTTAGGAGAAATATTCTGCAGATATCTGTTAAGTCCATTTGAAGAATTATGTAATTTAGTGTTGATGTTTCTCTGTTTATATTTTGTCCAGATGAACCCAATTCGTGTTTGAAATAACCTACTATTAATGACTGAATGTTAATCTGTATCTAGCAGTCCAGTAGTATGCTTTTTATGAATCTGGATATGCCAGAGTTTGGTACATGTACATATTTCAGATTGTAATATCTTCTTGTTAATTGTTGCCTTATCAGAAGAAAGTATGTTTCTTTATCTCTTCTGATTAATTTTACTTTGAAGTCTATTTTGTCAGCCATTAAGCTAGCAATGCCTCCTCATCTATTGGTCACATTTTCTTACAATACTTTTCCACCCTTTCACTAAAGAAAAGAAAGGAAAGAAAAGAAAAAAGGCATATCACATAGGGCCAATTGTACTGGAACTCATTATGTAGACCAGGCTGGCCTTGAACTCACAGAGATCCACTTGACTCTGCTGCCTGAGTCCTGGGACTAAAGGAGTACACCACGACACATGGCTAAAAGGCATATCTTTTTTTTTTAATTTTTATTTATTTATTTATTTATTTATTTATTTATATGAATGTACTGTCTGCATGTAGGTTTGTGTACCCGTGTTGTGCAATGCCATGGAGGTCAGAAGAGGGTGTCAGATTCCCCTGGAACTGGAGTTCTCCTGGAATTGGAATTACAGACGGTTCTCACTGCCATGTGGGTGCTGGGGATTGAACCTGGGTCCTCTTCAAGAGCAGTCGGTGCTCTTAACTGCTAGGCCATCTCTCCAGCCCTAAAAGGCATATCTTTTTAAAGGGATTGATGTTGGACATAGACAAAAATGTCATTTCATATCAGGAAAGTTAATATTAACTTTTAGCTCTAAGGACTTCATGCTTCATGCCTTGCAGTTACATAGGTGCTAGACAGTGTAAAAAGTAAGCTTTAAAGCTTTAACAATAGAGAACTTTGTTTTTCTTACTTTAATTCCTTGTTTGCTCAATCTGTAAGCCATTTCATGGCTGATGTAGTTTTGATTCATATCTTTGTTTTTATTCTGGTCATTATTTTCCTCAGTTTCTGTTTTCCTCAGTTTTCTTTTACACTGCTAAGGTGATTTTTCTACACGCTACTAATCTTTGAGTCAGATTACTAGAATCCAGGGCCTCACTGGACTTAGTTTCACTTTGCCCTACAATCCTCTTTTTAGTTTAAACCTGACAAAGAAATCATCAAAGTTTCTTTCTTTACTTGGGCAATCTGTGCATGATACAGTTTCTGTAGACTTCTTAATTGCTACTGTATCGTACTTTTAAGTTTTATACACAGTGTCATTATTTCTCACTAGAAGTCCTCATTTCTAGAAAAGGCAAAAGTGTCAGTTCTATTCATTTGAGGCAGAAGCAGATATCCTAATTGCTAAAAGCCAAAGTCAAGCAGGCCAGAAAAGCAAGAATTAATATGATAAAAGGAATTATGAAAAACCAGGGTCAGCTAGATAGCAGACTTGTCAGTCAGGTCACTGGAACCTTGTCAAGCAGTGAACCTTTCATGAATGGCCCTGCCAGGTTATTAGTCACCATGTGGGTGCTGGGAATTGAACTTGGGTCCTCTCTAAGAGCAGCCAGTGCCCTTCACCACTGAGCCATCTTTCCAGCCCCTTAGCCAAGATTTTTAAAATTACTCATCAATACTCATATTTCTCCAAATAGAAATAAATAGACAGACTGTATTACAACATGACTTTTATGGACCCCCTTTTCTTTTATGACAGTAAAATAAGAAATAAAACTTGAGGGCTAGCAAAATGACTCACTGGTGATCTAAGTTCAATCTCTGGAACCCACATAAAGGTGGAAGAAGAGAACGAACTCCACAAAGTTGTCCTGTAAACTCCATACACACATGTACATGCTGTGGCACATAGGCCCATATACACATACAGAATGGACACACACACACACACACACACACACTCATGTGTGCACACACACAAATAACAGTAAAGTTTAAATTTTAAAAAAGAAATAAGATTTTACTTTGCCTACAAAATTTATGGAATCCTGATTTCTTACAAGCCTGGTTTCTTAGAGCTGCCTCTATCACTAATGATATTTGCTATAGAAGAAAGAAATTTTTTTGCAAAAATAAATATTATATTATATTGTTTTCTGATTTATTCTCTAATATAACTTTTCATTTACTTCTCCAACCTGGAAGCTGATATAATACCACAAAAATAGGACAAATTATCACAAATAATAGTTACAATGATTTGAACATTAAAATTCAATCTTTCCTTTTAGAAATAGCCTCTCTACATGAGATTATGCCTATTCAATTAAACCATCCAGAAGAAAAACTAAAATTAAAACAATAATAAAGTATTTCAAAAACTCTAAATATCAAATAAAACATTTAATTGAATACAAATAACTGTAGACACAGGGGGAAACATACAGTCAGTCTGGTTAAAAAGATTCTTATTGTTATTATTATTGGTTGGTTAACATATCTGCTTCTCTCATCTGCTACCTTACCATAACATGTTCTAGATTCTTTTAAAAATTTTAGTAGCCTTCCTTTCATATATCACATCTAAATGTTATATCAACACAGAGCACAGGAAAAGAACAAAAATCAAGCCCAGATATGATGACAAAGAATCTTAATATAGGCTGGAAAAATGGCTCTGTGGTTAAGAGCACTCTGCTCTTGCAGAGGACCCAGGTTCAGTTCCCAGCACCCACATATTGGCTGACAACCTCAATAACTCCAGTTTCAGGAGATCCAATGCTCGCTTCTGGCCTCCACCAGTACTGCATGCACATAGTGCACTTACATAAATGCAGACAAAGCATTCATACACATAAAATTAAATAAATCCTAAAAAACCTTAAAAAATTATGTGATCCAGGGTCTTGTTTCTTAAAAAATATTTTACTTGTTATTTTTATTTTATGTGTATGAGTGTATTGCCTGCATGTGGGTAAGAGCACCTGTGTCTTCCAATGCCCACAGAAATCAGAAGGACACCATTCCCCTGGAACTGGACTTTCAGACAGTTTTTAGCCACCACGTGGGCACTGGGAACTGAACCAAGGTCCTCTGAAAGAGCAGTCAGTGCTCTTAACCACTGAATCATTTCTCCAGCCCCAGGGTCTTCTTTCTTCTTATCTTTAAAAAACTATTCCCCTCTCCTAAAGACTGTTGCCCTGCCTAGTCAGCCACATCTTTATCAAATTCTAGGATTGAGACTTACTAGAACTGAAAGACATAAGACATTTGGTTTCCTCATGCACAAAATGTGATTGCTGGCCAATAGGGGTAACTTTAAACTGAAGTTCCCAGAAATTAAGCAACATCTACAGAAAAGATCCTACAAGTTGATTGGCTGATTAGAACTGTGTGGCTGTGGAATACTGCAAATTACTGCAAAATACCAGAGCCAAATTAATCGAGCTATCTTTAACTCACCGAATAGCCATTCACTGCCCACCTCTGTGTCTGGATAAACATCATTTTTTGCTAGTAAATCAAATGTTTGGAACACATTCTTAGTCTACTACTAGCTTTCAAGAAACAAAAAACTAAGCCTGTCATCAGGCAGCATCTGAAACTTTCGCATACACTTTGTGTTTCCTGTAATCCACCTACCTGGTGTCCCACCATCATACTGGGTAAACGCTTTGATTTATGGCTTTATTTTGTTTTGTAACTTAAAAAGCTCATGCAACAACTTCCATGTTGGGACCTGTTGTTCAGGCCAGCCTGAATTGTTTATTCCCAGGCCATGGTCATGATTGGCTCAGAGTAAACTCTCCTTTATTCTCTTTGTTGAGAGCTGCATTTTACATCTAATATCATCATTTCCATGATTCTTTTTATTTTTTTAATGCAAAAAGCCTTGCAGTGATTTTCTGTAACTAGAAAGGTCAGTCAAGTGTAACCATATTATCCAAAATTTTAATTATAAAAAACAATAAATGCTACTCAAATTAATGTTTTGTTTCATCATATCATTTCAGTTATTTGCTGACATAAAAAGGCTTTTTTTAGAGTCATGTTTTTAATTTAAATTTGCAAACTTCTCAAGGGTTAACCACTCCTGTACAATCTCAGCACCATTTTCACTTCTTTCCATGACTTAGTATATGGCTTTCTCAAGTTTGTATTTGCAGAACCTTCCTAAATCTTCCATATTTGATATGGGGTCCTTGTGGCTGCTTATATGTCTTTAAATATTTTTCTCCTCAGTTTTCTGTCCTCTTCTTAAGCATTCTTCTGTTTTAATCACATCCTTGTAAAGGGAAAAGATGAAGCAAACCACTATGTAAAACATCTGCTGAAGAATCAAGATTAGAATCCAGGGCTGGGTGCAGCTAAGAAGCAGGTGGCTTGCCCAGCCTGCTGAGGCCCTGGGCTTGACCCCAGCACTGCATTCACAAAAGCTTAGAACCTAGACCTCATTTGTTTGGCATATTTGAGTTAATCATGAAATATAATTACCCGTGAAAGCACATTAATTTCAAACAAAATACCAAATGAAGTTTTAGGTATACAATCTCAGTTTGGTACAATGAATGTAAATGTCATTATACTCAATTTCTAAGAATTAATTGATGAATATTAATTTATTAAACTACCAAAATGCTAAGTAATATGACCATAATCTCCTCCTTTCTCCAAAAGCTGATACATTATAAAAAAGCTAGACTTTCTAAAATTGACCATGTAGCTTATATTTCTCCTGTAATTATTTTAATAAAATTTAATTTGGGCCCGGTGCAGTGGTGCACACCTTTAATCCTAGCACTTGGGAGGCAGAGACAGGCAGATCTTTGTGAGTTCATGGCCAGCCTGGTCTACAGAGTGAGTTCCAGGACAGCTGGGGCTACAGGGAGACCCTGTCTCAAAAAGACAAAAAAAAAAATTTAATTTGGAAGGAATTTATGGAAAACAGATAAAAGTAGTTGCCTAAAGTTTCTTTTTATTGGCAAGATTAAAAATCAACATATGACTCTTCCAAATGCATGACCCCCCTCATCAAAGGCACATGCTTTAAACAAGTCTAGATTCTTACGGATTCTGTTTTTTTTTTCATACCAAGTAACTTATCTGTATATTAAGACTGACACTTTGAATCCCAAGATATTTTTACCAAATAAAAAATTAAATGATTGCATATCTCAACATTCATTTTACAAATACAAAATGGAGATTTCAAAGATAGCTTCAACAGTGTTTTTTGTGATTCTAAATGGTATTTTCTTTCTGCTTTTTCAAAACAGACCAAAAAAAATTAAGTGAGGGTTTATGTGGCACACAAGTGAACACAATTAAGGAAGCCCTCATTGTTGTCTTCTGAATAGACTTGCCACATTGCTATTCAGAGCTTTGTCTAGTGACAGTGGAATCTCAAAAAGAAACTGAATAATATAGCAAAAATCTATTGTGCCACTGAGATCTAATCTTTGTCTGAATGTAATTGCCTTATTAAAAGATTTGCAAGCTTACTCTTTCTGTGATTCTAAAATAAGCCAGGAAAAACCATGGTGTAAAATTGCAACTGTAGTCTCCATGATATGACAGCAGCGTGTAAGTCAAACTGAAATTAAAACCCCACTGCACAGTTCCCAAGCAGGAGAATGGATGCTTCTAGTCCCGCAATTATCCCTGGTGGTATGACTGGCATTTGGAAGACTTTCTTCCCATGAACTTAGCTTAAAGTGCCAGAGGAACTGCTTATGTAAATACGAATATCTCATTTGGATTGTAATTTATGTTGTGTGGCTGTGTCTGCCTCTTAGTACCTGTTCATTACAGCTAATAGATTCTGGATAAGTGCCTTTGTCTTCTCCTCCCATCCCCCTCACCCCCAAACACCTTGCTGTAAACCTTCCTGAGGGAGCACAGTTTCACCATTCAGTGGGAGTGAGGAAGTCGCTGTGCACCCTCATGGCAATCAGCTTTAGTAAACAGCACAAACTGGGACCTTCTGCTGCTGCTGTGGCTTTCCCCTCAACCTGGTCCTTTCTTTAATATATTGAAAGGTTTTCTGATTTTGTGAATGCTTTCCACTCCCTTTATTCCCTTATTCATATATAACAGTAAAACACGGTGCCAAGCATTAATTCACTTCAGTTACAACCTGAACTTATTATTCCCCGGGGAGTTACAACCAATTTCATTTTTCTATAATTATCTCATTTAGGAAACAGTAGCCAGTTTAATATCAATTCAATAAGAGTGGGTTCAGGAAGAGTTAGGAGATAGGATTGGCTGAACATTCATATACATCTTAGCCATGTGTAAGTTCCATGAATTTTTTGGCTATCTATCCAGGTTTGATCAGTTTTGACATATATTATGTAAAAATGTGAAGTATGCAAATTAAACATATTTTAAGTACTTTCTTTGCATTTGAATAGCATGTGATCACTCAGTTCACATGTAGTGAATTGATATCCAGTTGTCTGTCACACTGAAGGTATAAGTTTAGTCTACTCAAAAACCATGACTCATTCCTATGACTACCATGAAGCCTCAGTTTAACACAAAAATTACATTTGACTTCATCATAAATATATGGAAATTTGCATGTCAATTAGATAAGATGGAACTTATTCAACATGCTAGTGAAATTTCAAGAATGGAAGCTTGTTTCTAAGCCTCAGCTGCCCATCACAAAATCATTGATGGTTTAGACTACATAATTGTTTTTAAAATAATTTTATAGCTGGGAGTGATGGTGTACACCTTTATTCTCAGCACTCAAGAGGCAGAGGCAGACAGATCTCTGTGAATTCAAATATAGCCTGGTCTACATAGCAAGCTCTGGGACAGCTAGGGCTACAGGGAGACTCTGTCCCAAAAAGACATAATAAATAATAATAACTTTATTCAAATTATAGATATATGAATAAAAAGACCAAATCCTGGGGCAGGAGCAATGGCTGAAGATTACTTGCTGCTTTGCAGAGAACCTGTGTTCAATCTACAGCGTCTACATGGTGGCTCACCACCACCCATAACTCCATTTCCAAAGGATCCAATGTCCTCTTCTGACCTCTACAAGGCACCAAGCACACAAGTTGTGCACATGTACCTACTCACAACATAAAATAAAACAAATAAATCTTTTTAAAAAAGACAAAATATAATTGCATATAATTTCATGCCCTTGGCCACTCTTAAAATTAGAGTTCCAGACTGAAGAGATGACTCAGCAGTTAAAAGCACTGGCTGCTCTTGAAGAGGACTGGGATTCCATTCCCAGCATGCATATGGTGGGTGGGACTATCAGGAAGTAACTCTTATTCTAAGGGAATCTTGAGTGCTATTCTGGCCTTACAGGTATTGCATGTATGGGTGCACTTACATACATGCAGGCACAATAGTCATATACATAAGAAAAATTGCCAAGGCATAGTGGCACACACCATTAATCCCAGTACCTGGGAGACAGAGGCACACAGATTTCTGTGAGTTCAAGACCAGCCGGTCTGCATATTCATTCCAGGCTGCCTGGAGCTACAGGAAGACCTGTCTAAAAAAAAAAAAAAAAATGAAAAAAGAAAGAAAGAGGCCAGAGAAACCCACTAGAAACCTTTAATACCCAGTGCTAAATTGGACAAGACCTGTCTAAAAAAAAAAAAAAAAGTGTTCAGAAAACCATTCTGTGGAACTATTTTCTCCTTTCTTCTTCATCTTCCTCCTAGATCTTGGGTATTTACAGCTTATATAGGACGTTAGGAGATAGCAAACTAAAGTATATCAAGTTACACAACAAGGGAATATCCAGTTAGTGTCTTTGTACAAGAATGATGTGAATGCTCCCTTACAATAAGATTAGCCCAAATCTGTCAAGCATATGATACATATTGTCTAACTGAGACAAAATTAATGAGATAATATACTGCACTTCTAATTTATTCCAATAAAGTCTCCTGGCTTAGCTGGAAGGATATAAGCCAAGGAAACATCCATCCCCTTAGCCTGTTTCCTCTCTGACTCCATCACAAGATTCAAGCCAATAAATCATGCCCTAATGTTTCAAGCTAGGATCCACAGAGTTCTGATCATGAAAAGGATTATTAATACTTTGCACGTGTGTGTGTGTGTGTGTGTGTGTGTGTGTGTGTGTCTTTCTCAGAGTCGGCCCAGCTGGACTGGAACTCACAGAGATCCACCCACTTCTGGGTATGCCTCCTGCATACTGGGATTAAAGGTATGCACCATCACACCTGGCCAGCAGTTATTGATACTCATACCAACACAAGTGTACACAAAAGTGTCTCGTTAAAAACTAGGATGTATAAGTACCACATTTCCCCCCTAATTTCCCATATCTGTTTCCAGGGCAGAATATACTTTCTCAGGAAAGAGGAAGTGTATAACAGAGGTGATGTGAATCAAAGACTTGACTTGTTCCAGGAGACATGCTTTTGTAGTTGACAGAACCAAACAAGTTTAATATTTAAGGATCTTAATTTTTCATCTGGAGGAATATGAATATTCTATAATATTCTAAGCTTTTCCCCCATGAACTGAAGATCTGAATTTTTAGGAAAGGAAAAATCAGCAAATGTTTTGCTCTTTAATTTTAAGTTTAGTCACTGTGCTGATTAGATTTTGTTACATTTTCTGGGAAAAGGGACTCTCAGCTAAGGGAATTTCCTCAATAAGATTATCTTGTGGACATGTCTGTGAGACATTTTCTTGAGTGATATTTAATTTAGCAGGGCCCAGACCACTGTGCTGTGGCTGAGCAAGTGGGCCTGGGCTGTATTAATTAAAAAGTGACTGAGCAAGCCTCTAGGAGAATCCAGTAAGCACTGTTTCTAATTCTATACCTACCCCCAAGTTCCTGTCTCAGGTTCCAGGTTCCACTTTGGCTTCCCTTGATGATGGATTGCAATGTGTAAACCAAATAAACCCTTTCCTTCCCCTCGTTGGTTCCGGTCAATGTCTTTTCACACAACCGAAAAGAAAGTGAATAAAGTTACATTAAACATAAGAGGGTTCCACATTTTCTTCTCCCAAATGTGAAATATTTGAGAACACATTAGAGATGCCACATAAAGTTGGGTTTTAACTATTGGGGGAAAAATAATTTCTTTTACTAAAATATATGAGCCAAAATAAAAAAAAATACATTATAAGTGATATCAATATTAGCATAAACCTATCAAGCTTTTAATATTTTATAGGGTAAAACCTGACAAGATGACCACATGATTTTTATTTTAATTTCTCCAAATGACTGATGTCCTTCCTCTTCTGAGTTTTTATCCTTTAATGATTATAACTTGAGTAATTATTTTCTCTTTCCCACTTCGGAAATAAATTATAAAATTGTGCATACTTGTTTCTCAATATGTTTTATTGATGCCATACAAGCAAAATAGGTTGGATTAAGGCTGTGATTGAAGGAAGTGACTAAAGAAGATATGTGTGCCTTATAAATTAATTCACTGAAAAAGATGGAACAAACTTCCAAATATCCATTCTAGAATTTTCCATTTACTGACATTTCTCTACTTTCAATTTTTATCTTATGTGATAAAAGTTAGCCTCAGGCCAAGTGTGCTGGCACTTGCCTTTAATCCTAGCACTCGGGAGGCAGAGGCAGGCAGATCTCTGTGAGTTCAAGGCCAGCCTGGTTGACATAGAGAGCTCCAAGCCAGCTGGGACTAAAGGGAGACCCAGTCTCAAAAATACCAAAAAAAAAAAAAAGTTAGCCTAAATGTCCTTAGAATGTATGTAATATATACTTTGTCCTTTGGGCATTGCCATCTTGATCAAAACAGTTGTGGTTACACAAGATTTGTCTATTGAAGAACTTGGCTCATTAGACCCTCACTTGAGGATGGAGCCAGTGCTTCAGCTCTTCCCTGCCAGCTGCATTAATTCTGCCCAAGCTGCACATGGTCTCAGATTCAATATCTTGGGACTTTGAATATTCCTTTCAACAATTTCAATGCCAATATGACTGTAGACATCCCATTGAAAGTTTCTCCTTCAGATCTAATGTCAAAGCCTATCTAATATAGTCCATATATTCATAAAAATTGCAGATATTTTTGAATGAAAAACTGTAAAACGTGAATCACTAAATAAAAAATCTTTAAACATGGCAAATTCTTGGAAATCCTGGCAGATGATCTTTTTAATACTACATATATACTGATGATGGTTCATGCTTATTTGCCTTTGTTTGACCAGAAGCAAGATGTGAATGAAGTGTTTATATGGGCTACCATACAAATCAGATAGAGAAATTCTACTATTGCATTTTAAGCTTTTTCTAGGCATCAAATATTCTCAAACAGATTTTATAATGTATGTTGCCATAAAAATCTAATAGTTTTATGACCTCAGAAATCAATTTGGATTAAATATGAATGCCACCTACACATTTTTAATTAACCTGATGATACTTATAACAATATTTTTAATTTTATGTTTTTTAAATGAAAGCTATATGTAGACTTAAGCTGAAATTATTTCTACTATGTTTTTTTCTTTTAAATGTTTCATCATTTTATTATAAAGTTAACACATAATTATTAAAGTTATAAAATAGAGAACAGTATATGAATAAAATATGCCCAGCATCATAGCAGTAAAAAAACAGTCTAAGTACTGTTTCAGCACTTTTCCTTCTTTATCCCATAGTTTGTTTTTTTTCAAGTTTAATGTTTGAGAATTTTATGTAAGAATATAATGTGTTTTGGTTAAACCCAAGCCCTTAGAGGCCCCCCAGCTCTTCTCAGAGCCCTACCACCACTTTTCTCTCCCAACTTCATATGCTCATCTCTATATCCACTGAGTCCACTTAGGGCTGGCAGTATGTGCACAGGTGTACAGTCATCCACAGGAACAAATATTCTATGGATTTTTTAAAGCTGCTTTTAATTATATGTAAAAATGAATATCTCAAATTTTGTATTTAGTATCACAAAATATCTCTCATATCAATCAAAAGTATTCATGAAACTGATAAGAGTTATATGGACTTAGAATAGTTCATGTTAAACAATAACTGAATGTTAGAATGTGTTAACTAATATCTTCATTATTTATTAATATACATACCCATAAAGTTTTACCATTTAGATATGGCTATCTGATTAATGAAAGATATTTGGCATCCTTGTTTTTTAACTTTGTAAAATAAATAATGTTTGGAGCTGGAGAGGGCTCAAGAGTTAAGAGCATTGGCTGCTCTTGCAGAGGACCTGGATTTGATTCCCAGCACCCACATGGTGACTAACAACCATCTGAAACTCCAGTTCCAGGGGATCCAACGTGCCCTTCCTTGGGCATTGCATGACAAGGGTGCACTTACATACATGCAAACAATATACTCCTACACAATGAATAAATAAATTAATTAATTAATTTTAAAAGTAAGTAAATAAATAAATAATGCTTGATTTAATAACTTTTATACATACAGTTATTGCCAGATATTATGTTATATGCTTAGGAGAGAATTCTAGAATTGAATTACTAAATGGTATGTATATTGCCCAAGACAATACGCATTATCAAATGCTTTTCAGAAATGTGTACCAAGTTCTGCTCAAGAGTATATAAGATTGGCTGTGGCATTTATATTCAAATTATTTTTCTTGTTACAATCTTTTAATTATGCTCTTAGTATATCTGTCTCTAATCCCATATCTTCTTTTTCCTTTTTAGAAAACTTTTTTAAATGTTAGAGAATAAGTTACATAAATGATACTGATACCATTATGTTTCACAAAGTAAAAGTTGCATATTTCATGGTGTTTGACAATTTGAAACCTCCTTTATCACAATTCTCTGTATTTATTACATGAAAATAGTATCTTGTTTAGGCTCACATTTTCCTGGTGAGTAGAGCATGTGTCCGTGCACTAATTACACCTGTTCTTTCACTCCTCATACACATGTGCTCACTTCCCATTTAAGAGAAAGATGCAAATCACTTCTCAAGAGCAGAGAAGATCATGTCCTTGGTCACAATAAATTTTCACAGCCTGCTTACATGCCCATGGAAACTGATTCCAAATGATGTTTTACAAATGAGCACAATGAAAGAAAATAGATTTTTTAAAAAACAACAACAAAACAAAAAGTTTCTCTGGCACACAGTTTCTGTGGACAGCTCAGATCCATGAAGTCCCTCCTCCTTTTCTTTTACTCTCCAGGTGACAAAGACCTCCAGTTCACCAGGTGTATTACTTTCATTCTTGATTGCTGTAATCGTATTCCTCACAAGAAAAGCAATTTAGGGAGGAGGAGTTTAAGAAAGTATTCAGTTCGATGAGGTGGGAAATGCTGGTGAGGTTGTGTCTACATCCAGTAAGCAGAGGGCAGACAGGAAGCAGTGTTGCTCTTTAAAACGTTGACATCAGCCCCCAGTGACCCTCATGGATTAAAGACTGTACAATTTTCCAAATTCCCACCACTGGGTCCATTCTTAAATTCTTTTTTATTTTTTTTTATGTGTATGAATGTACTGTCTGAATGTAGGTTTGTGCACCTGTGCCGTGCAATGCTGTGGAGGTCAGAAGAGGGTTCGGATTCCCCGGGAACTGGAGTTAAAGATGGTTCTTAGCCACATTGTGGGTGCTGGGAATCAAACTCGGTTCTCTGAAAGAGCAGTCAGTGCTCTTAACTGCTGAGCCATCTCTCCAGCCCCCATTCTTAAATTCTTATATGAATGAGACTAAGAACCTTCTAGGGCACAGTCTGTCTCCTGGTTGCAGTACTGTCTTTTGTGTTCGGACATGCTCAAACATGTCATTTTCAGTCATTTTTATAGTTTGTTTGATCTGTATCCAAATAGCACTTGAAATTCAGCTTTTGCATAGTTAATTTTGAATTGTATTTTTATTTTAACTTCTATAAGGATGTGAAATGTCTCCTTTGTATTTTCCCTAATGCTAGTGATTTTTTTTCAAATTCATGTTGACCATTATTCATTTATATTATTTTGTAAAACACACGTTCTTTTGCTTGTTTTTTGCGACAATATAATTTATCACATAGACACATACACAGATAAAGAGACCCAGCAAATGGTATTTCTCCCTGTGATTTTCCTTTTTTACTTTCTTATTGATGATTTTGCTAGATCCAATTTATCATTTTCTTCTTTTACATTTAGTGACTTTTCTTCTCCTTAAGAATCTTTGCAGGGTGGAGAGATGGCTTAACAGTTAAGAGCACTTGCTACTCATCCAAAGGCCCCCACCTCAGTCTCCAGCACTCATGTCAGGTGGCTCATCAACTGTAACTCCAGCTCTATGGATCCCATACTCTCTTTGGCCTCTACTGACACCTGCACACACATGGCATTCACTTACATAGACACAAATATGTACACACAATTCAAAATAATAAAAATAAATCTTTTCTAAAAAATCTTTAAGAATCTTTG
Source organism: Rhizomys pruinosus (assembly GCA_009823505.1). Lineage (NCBI taxonomy): Eukaryota > Metazoa > Chordata > Mammalia > Rodentia > Spalacidae > Rhizomys > Rhizomys pruinosus. Next base: position 3,053,515 of record VZQC01014995.1, on the reverse strand, counting down.
CCCTCTCTGAGTTCACAAAGATATGTTCCTACATTGTTTCCTAAAAGTTTTATGTTTTTACACTTATGTCCATCCAAGATTGATTTAGAGTACAACGTAATTCTGGGAGAAAAGGAGTTGTTTTATTTTTGTTTTCATTTTGTCCTACATCTGCCCAGTTGCTTCAACACCATTTGTTGGAAGGGCTCCTCTTTCTCCCACATATCATGGAAGATACATTGGAGGCAGAGAACCTCCAGACATATTACCAGTGAAGCTACCCTCCTGATCAGAGAAAAGGAAATTGAGTGCTAAGAAACATAGTTTAAAGAACCAGCATAATACAAAGAGAAACGGGTGGGGGGGGGGATAAGATGCATGCACTAACTGATGTGGGCTATGGAGTCCAGAGGAATGGAAGCTCTGTGCTGCCTGCATCTGTAGGTTCTATATCTGGTCTCTGGACCACATCAGAATTCCTTGCTAAGGTTGAGAAGTGACTCCCAGTTACACTAGAGACACTGGGAAGGACTGACATGGCCACATTTTGGCAGTTGGTAAGAAGAGAAACTTCTAAGTTAACAGTGCTTAGACGAAGACACTGAAGGTAGAATAGGTGTCATCAGCAAATGGCTTATTTATGTTCTAGTAATGACTGGGCAGGGTGGCTCATGGCTGTAATTCCAGAAAGCAGGGGGTATACTTACTATGTATTAACAAGCTTCATGAGCCATGTGTTTATTTAATTTCATCTCCCCACCATATTTGTTTTTCTTATGTTTTCATAGCTAGCTCAGCATAGCCCAATATGTGTTCTGATAAATAGTATCTTATTATTGTGTAGCCACAGGCATTTATTTCCATATTGGTTATAGTGATTGCAAAGGCTGACTTGAGTAGTAGCACCAGAAACAGGATAGCCAGCAATTTGGAATTATTTCCTGTATCCTATATGGCACTTTAACAAAAAGTTTCCCAACCCCTGTTCCATAGAGAATGAACATTGACTAACCCATTCACTACTATACCTTTGTTGCAAATTCTTGGACTCCTAAAATTTTAATTGCATTTATTATGTTGAATGTTTGGCACAGCACCCATAGGGAGGCCCATGAACAGCCTGTGGAGTTGGTCCTCTCCTTCTACATTTGTAGGGTTCTGGGGACTGAACTCAGGCTGTTAGACTTATATGGCAAGTGCCCTTACCAACTGAACTATCTTACTGACCCCTCAAATTTTATTTCCTATAGTTTTGTTACTATGCATTGTATATAAAAGTATAGTTAGGCTTTCATATTGATATTGTAGCAACAACGTACCTAAAATCAATTAATGCTTCAGATACTTTATATATATTGCTGCTAACCTAAATGTAAGCACCTTCATACACTTAGGAAAAAAAAGAAAAAAAAAAAAAAAAAACACAGACTCTTTTTTTCAACATTGTCCTGTTTCTCTAAAAGTCTAGCACTATGCTAATACTATATTGGTATGATCATAATAGCTTTAAAATAAATTGCTAAATCAAATGTGGTGAATATTCCAGTGTTACTTTTAAAAGCTTATTTTTACCATTCTACAACTTTTGCATTTTTCTATCAATTTTAGAATCAATTTGTCAATGTCTCAAAAACATGTCTTGTGATTCTGATTGGGATAGTTAGCTATGGATAATTTGTATAGAAATGTATTCTAACAATATTAAGCCCTTTATCATCTATGTCTTCTTTCTTTTTTCCTTAATAATGTCTCCTAAGTTGCAAGTGTACAGATCCTACACATATTTTATTAAACATAATTCTAAGTATTTTGTGTTTCATGATAACTTTCATAAATAGAATTAGGTTCTTTTTTCTAAATAGCTTATGCTGAATGCAGAAATGCAATGATTATGATACATTGAACCTGCTCCATTTGTTTATTCTACTGGTGGTTTTGCAGAGCTCCATTGAGCTCAAGATCTTCACTGATTTTCTGCTTCCATGCTCTAACAGTTTCTGAGAACAGAAAGTCAAGTTGAAAGCTTTTCTTTGTGGATTTTTTTCCTTTGCTTCAATTTTGCTTCATTTATTTTGTGTCACTCTTTACTGGGTGTATACAAATTAGTGATTGTTATGTCTTCTGTATGAACCCGGCTTTTAGCTAAAATATATGCTTATCTACAATGTTCTCTTAAAAAACCTTTCCTGATAATATAGCTAGAGGAGGCTATCTTAAGCTTTTATGAATATAGTGTATTTTTACTTTCAATTTAACTTTGGTGGGGTTTTTTTCCGGGGGGGATTTTTTTAAATTTTTTTTATTTATTTCTGTATGTGTATGAATGTATTGTCTGCAAGCAAGTCTGTGCACCCGTGTCGTGCAATGCCGCGGAGGTCAGAAGAGGGTGTCGGATTCCCCTGGAACTGGAGTTCTCCTGGAATTGGAGTTTCAGACGGTTCTCGGCCGCCATGTGGGTGCTGGGGATCCAACCCGGGTCCTCTGTAAGAGCGGTCGGCGCTCTTAACCGCTAGGCCATCTCTCCAGCCCCCCGGGGGGGATTTTTGAGACAGAGTCTCCCTTTTAGTTTCAGCTGGCCTGGAGCTTGCTTTGTAGACCAGGCTGGCCTTGAACTCATAGAGATCTGCCTGCCTCTGCCTCCCGAATGCTGGGATGAAAGGCGTGCAGCACCAAGCCCAGCTTAACTTTGTTTTTTTTTTTTAAGTTAACTTTGTAGGACTCAAACTACAAACTGTCTTTCCTTGACAAGCAGCAGTTTCAGCATTCGTCATCTCTGTCTCTCCCTCCCTTCCCATCTGAAGTATATATCTGATTATTTGGAGTATTCTTTATACACCTCCAGTTCAGAAGTCAGCCTAGAACTTAAGGTCAGACTAAGTACAGATTTTAGTGTTCTTCACATTATGAAACCCTCTTTTATGACATTTAACCCTTTTATTTTCAAGCTACTATAATTTCAAGCCCCAAACTCTACCCTTATGTAAAGCAATTATTCCACAGTTTTCACTTAAGTTCTGGCTACCCTGCACTGCATAGACTAAGAAGAATTGTTAAAGGACAGGTCTCCAGGAATGTGATTGATATTCAATGTAGTTTACAAATCAAAATTCTTTTGACTAACATTGCTGATATATTACTTCTGCTTTAAATTAAATGCTATGCTCTTAAATAATGTGGCTTTTTAATTTAATCTATAGCTTATAATTATTATATACAAGATGGTTATTCCAATAATTCTTGACTGTTTATAGAGCTAGAATTCAGTAATTTTGTAGATCCGATCGAAATTAGCAAGCAAATTTAAGACATCATTTCCCAAAGTCTATTTCGCGGGACACAGAACATTCCTTAAAGAGAAGAACCCCGAGTATCTGTTAGGTTGTCAAACATTTGGGAACTCTGCTTAGTCTTCCATGCATGACACCTCCCAGATATTTACAATTTTGTATCCATAGTGAAAGACAGTCCAAGTCCTTAAGTAAATAAAATCATTAAACCTTAACACAGCTTTTCATCAATTTAATAAACATTTATTAAGTTGACATTTTAGTGGTCTTCCAGAAAAAAGCTACTATAATTTCAAGCCCTAAACTCTACCCTTATGTAAGGCAATTATTCCATAATTTTCACTCAAGTTCTGGCTACCCTGCACTGCCTAGATTAGGAAGAATTGTTAAAGGACAGGTCTCTCTTTTGCTATAGAACTCTCTTTTGCTTTTATCAATTTTTATCCTCCATGGTCTATATTTTATATATTTTAAGAGATGCCACATTAAGACTATAGTAGTAATATCAAATTTTAATTTCTTCTCCCAGAAATTCATTTCAAAATATTTCTGTTCCAGAGAAGTATCCCTTCATAGTACATAACACTTCTGTGAGGTCAGTTCCCCCACACACCAGGAACCGTACAGATCATTCCCCAGTGGAAACCAGCTGGCTGTCCTCTAAATCAGTTCCACTTACACACTATCTACCCAGGGATTGCTCTGTGTCACATGATGTACCCCACTTCTAATGACGATCAGATCAGACTAACCAGCTATAAATCAGAGGACCCCCATCTTAGATTTCATTAATTTGCTAGAGTGCTACACAGAAGCATTTCCATCTATTGATTTATCATAAAGGATACAGATGGCCATCCAGATGGAAGAGATGCATAGGACAAAATAGGAGAAAAGAGGCACAACGTTTCTGTTTTCCCTGGGTGCACTACCCTCTAAGACCCCATGTGTTCGGTTTCCGGAAGCCATCCACACTCTGTATTTGGGGGAGGCATGAATGATTGCAGTGTTGGGTACTGATGATTAATTCAACTTTGAAATTTTCCCTCCTACCTAGACGGCAGAGTGGTATCACATCCTATAGTTGCCTCCGTTTATACCAACTCTTCTCCTGAAGATATCTGGGAGTCTACCAAGAGTGGTCTCACTATTCTGAGCACCCCTATCACTTAGGAAATTATACAGGTTTTATGAGCTCTGTGCCAGAAACAGAGGGCAGAGATCAATATGTGTATTTCTTATTATTTCAAAGCCCATAAACACATCTCGTTTGTTTTCTACCTCTATGATTTTATGTAGAGCAATTATATTAATCAATATATTTCTTTTCTAACTAGTGAATTTATATTCCTCAATTATTTTACCGCAGAGGCCAATCTTATTTTATTGTTAATACTTGAACTGGCATCCCACTGAAATCTGGGAAAGTTCATAAAATGTTTTCCCACAAGTATAGCACATTGTGGGAGAGCATTCAGTGTAACAATGAGCAGAACTGCAGCACGTAAAACGAAACTCACTTGTCTATTACTCTAAGTGTTCCTTATGGATAGTCAGGTAGAAACTGATGTAGTTAAGAAGGAAATGATTAAAGGTAATGAAGGCACCAAAAATACATAAGTACATCATTATCAACTTCATGCCAAAATATTTGACAATTTAGATGAAACCTTTTAAGTTTCTAAAAACACATTAATTACATATTAACCCATGTGAAAGCATGGTGGTCATGATCTGTCCCTTACGAAGCTTAAGGTGACAGATGATTGCATTCCACATGATTTTTTTTAAGCTATTTTCTGAGTATGGTAAAAAAACAAACAACAAAACTCCCAGAGCTTGTCCCTGCTAGGTAAGCTCAGGGACACAGAGCTTCACCCAGCCCTGGGAAAATAAGAACATAGAGAGAGCTTCCTTGTTGTCCCTATTGCTACTAAAGTAATTTTGTCTTTGGCCACTTAGATTCTTTCTCTTCTCATTTTCTAATAAGAATCCCTGCTTTGCCAGAGCTATTCTTTTGTGATGCAAAAGTGTAAGCAAGAGAGAATGGGGAGAGGTAGCCGGAGGGAGGCCTAGACCACCGTAGTCACATCTATTTACATAACAAAGAACGCCAGGAGGGGCCCCGAGATGGAAGAGCTGGGTGTCTGAGAACATTTGGGGAGTTTTTAAGTAAACTCCTTCAGAGAAATCACAAGGTTAGTCAAGGCTATTTGAGAAAGCATAGTTTGGGGGCATGAATTTGTTTCTCCACCTTGATACATTGAAAAGAAAGGCTAAAGCGACTTTCTGGTGAGTATTGTGGTGGTAACTATTACCACAGTGCCTGTCTTTTCTGACTTATCACAACTCAAAAACGGAGCAGTGTAGAGCACTATAATGACCATTTTCTATTTTTTCAGTAAAAAAATAAAGAGAATATTACTTATTTAACCAGAACATCAGCGAGAAGTGTGTCTTTGTAAGCTGAGAGAACTTGGTATGATTTCATTTTCAAAGAGTAAAACTGCCAAAAATGAAAACAAATCGTGGGGAGTGGGGTCCATGTTCTCAAGGCCACCTTGTTTCTGCTGCCAGGCACACACAATGCTTGTGTTAGACAACTTGAACCTAGACATGAAGCCTAACCCTTTCTCTAAAGTACACACACACACACACACACACACACACACACAATGTTCTATTACTACAATGTAGTCACAGGGTTTCCCCAACCTTCTAGAAGCCCTTGCCCTCCTTCTTCTGTCTCTTTTCTTATGGAGAACAACTTTCTCTCTTCTGATGACAAAACAAACTTGATAAATATATCATGTTTCAGATACTTTGCTGGTTTCCCATGAAGGGACAGATAGAGGCTAGTGGAATTCTCCACTTTGCGAAATAGTTTTGCAGATAGCAACCCCTCCCTAGGTTAGCAAATAACAGAAAACCACAGTCAGTTATAATTCCAAGAAGAACCACCCTGAGGGCCCTGGCCCCAAGGCACCTGCAGACTCAGGCCTGCCGTGTATCCCTGCCTGTCACACAGGAGACCAGGGTTCAATTCCTGCCCTGCTCTAAGTGTATAAAACCTGTATGCAGAGGTTGCTAGGGGTTCGCCTCTCCCCACTGTTGTACAGGCAAACCCCAGTGCACCGGAGTAATAAACCTCTTGCTTTTGCAGGGAGACTTGTCTCCGTGTCTCTCACTCAGGGTTCTCTCCAGGGTAAGGCTCAATTCGGGTCTTACACCCAGGTATCACACTACTCACAGTACCCTAATGAAAGCTAATGCCATGCTTCTTACAAATGAACAAACTAAAAGATCTAACAATTTTTCCATGTTCACAGAGCTAATGACAGAAACAGCTGATATTGAAGTAATACAGTCTGTAAGACCTATCCTTTGAAATAGCACACCAGACTGCTTCCTACTATACTTTCAACAACCTTGGCACAAATACAATTTATGTAAAATGAGCTTTTTATCCAACAACTCTTCTCACCATGAAAGGAATTCTAAATCCAATTATTGAACTTTTTCTAAGAGAGTTATGTGAATTGGTTCTGAAGATGCCTTGGGTAGAATCTGATGAAGCAAAACTAGGTTTAATGCACATGTGCTTTCCCTCTAAGTGGGGTTGGGTGAGAGTCAAAAACCTTAGGTTTAAGGCTGGGAAGGGAGAAAAGGCCTAATGTAGTTGTTAATTGTTTTGGAATTGTTCCTTCTCTGCTGGCAAAAAAGGCTTCCACTGACTTCCAGGCTGAGAGGGCTTCTTTCCCAAGCTATCTTCTGTCTTTTCAGTCTGTCTCAAAATTGGTAGTACAGCAGCGAAAATGTCCCTGAGAGAAAACTGGTCAAGAGACTGGACTATCTGGCCTCAATGAAGATGCAAGTGTCCTGTTTCCTCAGATCAACCACCTGACCCTAAAAGCACCTCTAGGAAGAAGGGTTTACCTTAAATCATGCTAAAGAGACCGGCCAAACGCCTAAATCTTCCAAGGTGCACGCCTTTAATCCCAGCATGGGAGGCAGAGGCAGACAGATATCTCTGAGTTCAAGGCCAGCCTGGTCTACATAGCAAGTTCCAGGACAGCTGGGGCTATAGTATAGAGAGACCCTCTCTAAAAGAAAAAAATCTTTGGGAAATTGCCTTGATTGCAAATAGAGAAACAGGGAAATAATGTATCCTACCTGAATATTTTTGATATGCACAGCCTGTTAAGTAGAAATCAAAACCAAGAAATGCAGAAGCAACAATAATTAGGAATTAGAAGAGCGAGAAGTTTCAGAGTTAAGATTTTACATGAGACCTCTGAGGGAAGACAACCTTGAATCCAAGATCTAAGATTCAAGATAAGTGTCAGTTCCACTGATGACTTAAACCCAAAGCAGGCAGCTGCAAAGAACCTGAGAATGGGAATCAAATGGGCGATTGGGACTACACCAATCAGGTTTGGAGTTTGGGGAATTGAAATTAATTAAGAAATTTCCTGACTGCAAAGTAGAGGCTAGCATTTGAACTTTGAGCTCTGTAGGACAGGATGACAGGGCAGTGAGACTCAGCATGATTTCTCTGTCACAATCTTGGGACAAAATTTCCTCTTATTTGGGAAACCTGTTTTTTATCTGAAGGCAGTTGATTAGATGAAGCCCTGTATTCGTGACTTTTCTCACTGAGGTGACCACAGACCTGACACTAAACACTTTAAGGACAGAAGGCCTTGTTCTGGCTTACAGTCTGGGGAAGGCCAGCAGGTCACACTGCATCAAAAGCAGGGAAGCAGCAAGAGAACAGGAAATGTCACAAGCTGTAAAATCCCAAGGTCTGCCCTCCCATGACCAAGTCCAGAGCGGGAGGCTCCACCTGCTAAACATTCCACATCCTTCCCAAACAGCACTGCTTCCTGGAGAACAAGTGTCCAGCACATGAGCTTGGGCGCTCATTATCTGGGGCAGTCTCCTCAACTTTTGTGAAACATTAATCACATGTACAAAATACATTCTCAGCAGTATCTGAAATAATATTTGGGCAAAGAACTGGGCAGCCAAATTGACAAGTAAAATGTAACACATTAGAGTCTAGACTGGGCTATCAAGGTGAAAGATTCATGGTGAAACAAGGGGGGGGGGCATGCTCCAGAGAATGCTTGGTACAAAGGAAAGAACAACGATAAAGACTAGTTCCCTCTGAGAAGCTAGTGAAATGGAAACAGTGCAAAAGTTAGGAGTGTGCTCTCAAACGATTAAGTGAACATTCTCTGGGAGCTGTTTCAACTGCAGATCTCTGCCTGTCTCACTACGTATCTGTGGGAATCTGCATTGGAATTCCATCATCCCAGGTGAGGCGGATCTGCATGCAGATCACAGCAAGATGATAACTGAGGAGTGACTGAAGCTCGTGACAGCCACTCAGCCCATGGTGGAAAAGAATATGCATTCCTGAATGCAAACTCAGCAAGGACAAGCTACAGCCACTGAAATGACAGAATGACCAGCTAGACCTAAATCATGTCATCCCACAGAATGAAGATAAGCGTCGAAAAAGAAAGGGAAATGATAGGCTAGATAGGCCAAGCAAATTTAATTTCAGAATAGCCGTCTCTGAACATACAAATGGAATCAGAACAAATGGTCGTTAAAAGCCAATTCCGGATATGGCCTGCCCCCCCTTCCTATGCCTGTGTTTTTCTTTCATTTGTTTCTGTTAATGAAGTTGGAACATATCTCAGAGAAACAGAACAAAGTAACTGCAATGCTAAGTGAACAGTTCGTTCTCTGAACCCACTTTTCCAAACTGCTGTTTTGGGGAGTGGAGGGGGGAACTGCATTCTTTTTGCCAAATGAGAGGCTCATTAGTTTGAAGGTCTTATGTAGGGTATGGTATCAGAATGCAAGCCTACCAAACACAAAGCTTCTGACAGAGAGAAGACGAATACAAAATTGTAACCAAATTACTGTTGATGATTGAGAACAAAATCAAACTTTCATCTTATAAGGCAAAGCATTACTGCCATCAAGTCTTTGAAACTGCTCACTTAGCTATGCAAGGAAAAAAATAAAATTTTTTTCTCCCAGGGCTGGAGAGAGGGAGAGCACGGGCTTGCTCTTCCTGAGGACCTGGCTCAGTTCCCAGCACCCACATGGTGGCTAACAACAACTGTAACTCCAGTTCCAGGGGATTGAACGCCCTCTTCTGGCTTCCATGGGTTTGCAGGAAGAGTGTACTTACATACTTGCAGGCAAAACACTCATATAACATAAAATAAAAAAAACATTTTTATTAAAAAACTCTCTCCCTTTAACTGTAATCTAGTTCATATTACGTTCCAAGGACCTCCACCCAGTTTCTTACCATTTAGAATCATGGAATCATCTCAAACCTCTTTATCAATGGCCTTGATATTATACCCATTCATTATCCATAAATGAAACAAACTCCCTACACAAAAGTCTGCCACCCTGTGTTCTAAGCTTTGGGCAATGGAAAGAATGGTGCAGAGCTCCTGCGTGCTTGGCCACACTTATCTGAAAGTCCCTCCATTCCAGACTCAGTTTTTCCTCCCTCTACTTTTTTTTTTAATTTTTTTTAATTTTATTTATTTCTGTATGTGTATGAATGTACTGCCTGCATGCAAGTTTGTGCACCCGTGTCGTGCAATGCCGCGGAGGTCAGAAGAGGGTGTCAGATTCCCCTGGAACTGGAGTTTCAGACGGTTCTAGGCCACCATGTGGGTGCTGAGGATCGATCCCGGGTCCTCTGCAAGAGCGGTCGGAGCTCTTAACCACTAGGCCATCTCTCCAGCCCCTTCCTCCCTCTACTTTATCAAGGTAACTCTCACCTCCCCTCCATTCTACGCCTTACTGCTCCCAAACAGAGTGACATGCACACAAAAATGCACACATTTAAAATAGTTTGTTTACATCATAAAAATAATTAATTTGCAGCTTATTAGTAATCTAAATTTTCATGTTATTCTGAATTTTTTTTTCCTGGAACTTGCCATGTAGACCAGGCTGGCCTTGAACTCATAGAGATCTGCCTGCCTCTGAGTGCTGGGATTACAGGCATGGGCCACTGTTTACTTTTTTTTGAGACAGGGTCTCATTAAGTAGCCCAGGCTGGCCTGTAACTCACAGAAATCAGCCTGATGGAATTAAGGGCATGTGTCACCAGGGCCTGTCTTAGTAATCTCGATCTCTAATTAAAACAAAACAAAACAAAACAAAAAATAGAATAAGGGCAGGAGAGATGGCTCAGTGGTTAAGAGTATCCGCATATTGGCTAACAACCATCCAGGTCCAGGGGATTCAGCACCCTCTTCTGACCTCCACCAGCACTGCATGACATGGGTGCATTTGCACACTTGAAGGCAATATACTAAATTACATAAAATAAAAATAATAAGTAAAATATTTTTTTAAAAAAGAAAGGAGACTACATTTCTAGGTGTGGTGGCATATTCCTGTAATTCCAGCACTAGGAAGGCTGAGTGAAGAAGGAGGGTGGAGAGTTTGAAGCCAGCCTGGGCTACAGAGTGAGCTCAAAACCACAGAGGGTAAGAAAAGGGGTAGGGAGAAAGAAAGGTAGAGGGGAGAGAGGAAGGAAGGAAGGAAGGAAGGAAGGAAGGAAGGAAGGAAGGAAGGAAGGAAGGAAGGAAGGAAGGAAGGAAGGAAGGAATAGAACTGTAACTATGCAATAATATGTTTTCCAGTTCTGTGAATAATAAATTGTTCCATGATGGGCTGGAGAGATGCCTCAGCCATTCAGAGCACTGACTGCTCTTGCAGAGGACCAGGGTTTAATTTCCAGCACCCCATGGTGGCTAACAACTATCTGTAACTCCAATTCCAGGGCATCAAATGTTTTCTGATGCACTTACACATGCAGGCAATATACTCAGACACATAAAGTTAAAATTAAAATTTTTTTTTAATTTGTTCCCTCAAATTTTTTTTTCAGAAAAGAGAGATTATTCAATGGTTAAAAGTACACCCTGTCTCGAAAAGACCAAAAAAATAAAAAAAATAAAAAATTAAAAAAAAAAAAAAGTACAGACTACTGGGGGCGGGGGCTGAAGAGATGGCTTAGCGGTTAAGAGCGACGACTGCTCTTGCAGAGGACCTGGGTTTAATCCCCAGCACCCACATGGTGGCTGAGAACCGTCTTTAACTCCAGTTGCAGGGGAATCCGACACCCTTTTCTGACCTCCACGGCATTGCATGACACGAGTGCACAAACCTACATACAGACAGTACATTCATACATAATTAATACATAAATAAATAAATAAATAAATAGATAGATAGATAGATAAAGTACAGACTGCTGTTGCAGCAGATCCATTTTGATTCCCATCTTGTCAGGCGACTCACAACTGCCTGTGATTGCAGCTCTAAGATGATCCTAATTCTTCTGGCCTCCAGGGGTATCAGCATTCACATGCACATAACCATATATAACTTCAAACACAAACACATAATTAAAATAAAGCTAATATTTAAAACAAGTTTTAGCGGGGCATGGTGGTGCTTGCCTTTGATGCGAGCACTCTGGAGGTAGAGGCCAGTGGATCTCTGTGAGTTCCAGGACAGCTGGGCTGTCTCAAAAAAAAAGTTTGGCCTTGCTTGCTGTGCAAACAAGAGGATCTCAGTTCAAATCCTCAGAACCTTGGGCTGGAGAAATGGCTCCACCATTAAGAGGACTGGCTGCTCTTCCAGAGGACCCAGCCATGATTCATGGCAGATGGTGGATAACAGCTGTCTTTAATTCCAGTTCCAGGGGATCTGACACCCTCTTCTGACCTCTGTGGTCATTCCATGACATGAGTGCACTTAAACACACACATCATACACACTCAAATAAAAATAATAAATGAAATGTTATTTTATTTTATTTTGTTTTATTTTATTTATTTATGTGTATGAATGTTCTGTCTGCATGTAGGTTTGGGCACCCCTGTTGCGCAATGCCACAGAGGTCAGAAGATGGTGTTGGATTCCCCTGGAACTGGAGTTCTCCTGGAATTGGAGTTACAAACGGTTCTCAGCCACCATGTGGGTGCCGGAAATCGAACCCGGATCTCTGCAAGAGCAGTCGGTGCTCTTAACTGCTAGGCCATCTCTCCAGCCCATGAAATGTTATTTTTAAGTGGGTATTCTGACATAATACATTTTTAGTACCATATAAATGTGGCCTAACAATTAGTCAAGGCCTTTCATGACTATATATATATATATATATATGTATATATATATACATATGTGTGTAACTAATTCCTCAAAGTATCATAATAGACAAGTAAAGTTAGGTAAAGTTTGATTATTTTTAAGTTTTTGTATACAAGTACAAAAATCTTTAAGATTATTAAGTTGCAAAACAAAACTCCTAAAAAGATATAAAATTTTTAAATAACATAAAATTTTCTAAATTGTTTAGGGCTCTTTTCACAAACATTAGTAAAAAGAATTTTTTTTTAATTTTACTGCAAGTTAACACAATTACATTATGGAAATCATAATTCTATTTCACAGAATCTATAACAATATTAAATTTACTTTATTTTTTTAAATATTTTATTTATTTATTTATTTACTTATGTGTATGAATGTACTGTCTGCATGTAGGTCTGTGCACCCGTGTCATGCAATGCCGCGGAGGTCAGAAGAGGGTATCGGATTCCCCTGGAACTGGAGTTCTCCTGGAATTGGAGTTACAGACAGTTCTCAGCCGCCCTGTGGGTGCTGGGGATCGAACCCAGGTCCTCTGTAAGAGCAGTCGGCCCTCTTAACCGCTAGGCCATCTCTCCAGCCCCAAATTTACTTTATATAAAAGAAATTTTGACCCAGTCAAAGAAAAGAAAAATTACTTGGAATCCTATCTACACTAGTGATAATTAAAAAATTAACTTCTTTGAGTCTCTCTCTGTTCATTTATAACATAAACACAATTCATTATTACTAATCATATTAAACTATTGCCCTGCAATGTTATAAACAAAGTATTTTAGGTGAAATAATGAACAGTGAATTGTATGGCTCAGGAAATCATAACATTATTGGTGTGTCATTACTTTAAGGTGTTTTAATGAATAAAAGTCAAAGGGAAAAGATTTTTTTATAAAAATTAGAAATGTAATCTAGGCTAAGGTTGTAACGAGGCGGTAAAGTGCCTGCATAGTCTGTACAAAGACCCTGAGTTTAAGCCAGAAATGAAAGAGAAGAAAGAAAGGAAGCGAAAGGAAAGAAAGAAAGAAAGAAAGAAAGAAAGAAAGAAAGAAAGAAAGAAAGAAGGTAATGGAGGGAAAACTTTCTAGTTTTCTAATGTGTTTATGTAATTTTTTATTTTATAGCTTATAACTACAGACGTATCACACTGACATAAAATTCTTACAATTATTGCAAGTTTTCAGAAAAATGTTTCTATGGCAATTATTATGTTTATTTTATGTGTGTGTGTGCGTGTGTGTGTGTGTGTGTGTGTGTTGTGTGTGTGCATGTGTGTGACATTAGCATGTGTGCACATCCCAAAATGTGTGAGTGGAGTCAGAAGACAGCATGGAGGAGGAATGAGTTCTTTCCTTCCAGCAGGTGGATTCTAAGCTTGTATTATGCCCGTAAGAGAACACAGTCAAATGTAGGATCTATTTGTACTTCCTGTGACACATTTCACTACACACAGAAAGTTGGTTAAGTCAGTATTCATTAAAGCATGTTCCACAGTTCATTCTGCTTATGAATTGGATAATTATTTTGTGATACTTAGTGTAAACAACTTAACCACTAGCAACTTGTCAAGAGAATTTTTTTCCTTTTAACTTCCAGTGTCTATAAAAATGAAAAGCATCTACCCAAACAGTTGTAACTTAGCTGAGGAATTCAATAAATACTTGATTATTTGACTGATCTATCCAATCAAACTCAAGGAAAATGATAAAGTAGGCACATGCAATTTCAGTATTTTCATCTCATCTTGAGGAAAGGCAGAGTTTCCAACTTAAAAAAAAATGTATCTTTTTATAAAATTCCAAAAATAGTTTTATTGAGATATAATTCATGTACCATGTAATTCATCCATTTAAAATGTATGGTTTAGTATATTTGTAGACATGTCCAAGTATGGGAATAACTTTTCTGGACTGCCTCCTCTCCTACCTACCCAGATTGAATCTTATGTTTTGAGATCATTTAATTCTGTCTATTCAGTCTGCCTTCTAACTATATAATCAGTTTATTTAAATCTAGGTAGTCTTTAAGAAAACAATGTAAATAATCTTTCCAGGCTTTGGGCTCCTTGTACTCAACTTTTTTAGTTTATTTTTCCATAGTTGAATTTTTGTGTATTTCATACATAACATCTCAATCAATCTTAATTCCCTTTATACCCCTTTTCCACTGACACCCTTCCACACCCCCCCCCACTGGAATTCATACACTCTCATTTGTGCCAAGGCCCATTACATCATGTTAGCATCCCTAGGTGCTTCTCAGTTCAAGTTCATCCACTGAGGTCTAGTCAGCCCATCCAGAGTCCCTCACTTTAAGAATATCAGCTCTGCCAAGAGTTCTGCTAAGATTGAGAACTTCTGCCCATTTCCACAGTTGTATGCCGGGTTTTGTCTGCTTAAATTTGCATAGGTCTTGTGCATTCTGACATCACTGCTGTAGGTTCATATGACTACAGTCCCTGGAGCTTGTATGACTCTGGTCATTCACCTCCTCCCTGTTTCTTACAATCTTCTGCCTCCTCTTCTTCAATGATCCCTGCACCCTGGGTGAATGTATTTTAATATAGGAGTCCTATCTGAGGATCCACACTTTGCAGACTCCTAATCTCCACTCTTTGGCCATTTGTGACCTTTAGTGTTCCTGATACTCTGTTGCATGAGGGAGCCTCATTAGTGAGAGTTGAGAGATTCATTAATGTCCTCTTTATCCCTTATTCTATGTTGTCTGAGACTTAGGTGCATTGTAGATGTGCCACTTAAGCTTGGGCAATTCACAGACAATGTGTGTGTACTACACAACTGTGTGGTACTTTGTAATACTGTCCATCTGGTGCAAAACAAGCTTCTTTGATGAGTGGTGACTGAGATACTTTTCTGTAAATATGAGGATACATATTATGCACTTAGTAAGAAATTACATGATTCTGGGGATATGACTACCAGGCATCTTAATTGGAGATAGAGAAATGGCTCAGCAGTTAAGAACACTAAATGATCTTCCACAGGACCCAGGTTTGGTAACTCAGCATCCACATGGAAGCTAACAACCAACTGTAACTGCAGTTCTAAGAGGATCTGTCACCCTCTTCTGGCCACTGCAGGCATTGCATGCATGTGGTGCACCTATATACATGCAGACAGAACACTCACATAAAATAAAAATAAATATATATTTTATAATGCATCTTAAGAATCTTAGCACCAAATCCTTATACATGAGCATATATCTTGATATAACTGCAGAAGCCAAGATCGGGGATTTTTCCACGACACCTGAAGCACAGGTAGGAGCTAGGTGCTTCAGCCAGGGGGATTGCTTGGTTTGATTTAATTATCTTTGGCTTGAATGGTTTGTGTGGCTGTGAGGGCAGAGTTGTCCTCCCAGCTGGTATAAAAGGTGGGCCTGTGTGAGTCTTGAGATCTGGGATTTCCCAAGAACACCTGAAGCACAGGTAGGAGCTGGGTGCTTCAGCCAGGGGGATTGTTTGGTTTGATCTAATTGTTTTTGCTTGACTGGCTTGTGTGGCTGTGAGGGCAGAGTTGTCCTCCCAGCTGTTATAAAAGGTGGGCCTGAATGAGACTTGAGATCGGGGATTTCCCAAGATCACGTGAATCACAGGTACCTGGACAGGCTAAACAGCAACACAACCCCCCCCAACTGGGATTGCTGAAGGAGTGTCCAAGTGGATTCTTTGTTGGAGAACCTTCAGAACAGAAAGGGAAGAGTTAGACTTCCAATAGAAAGCTTAGACAAGTCAACACTCCATAAGCAAGGAGAAAAGGAGAAAAACAAAATAAGGAGAAAAAATCAATCAATCAAACAAACAATGGAGGCATCTGAAGGAGGCAAGCAAAGCAAGCCTTCAACACAGTGAAGAGGCATTTGAGATTCACATTGGAATACAGGCAAAGAGAAACCCATATACCAGGGACACCAAGAAGAGACAACATGGGAAAGATGCAGGATAATTCTACACCAAGGTCTACCAACCCTGTGGAAGATTCCTAGAATGGGAACCCCCAGGACATAGATATTAGAAGTAAAATTGTGAACATACTTAAAGAAGTCCAAGAGTAGAAAGAGCAAATCAAAGAACTAAGAAAAGAGAATGAAAAACTCAAGAAGGACCTAGAGAGAGAATGACAAACCCAGGAAGGAAGTGGAAACACTGAAAAGATCCCATGTTGAAAATGATAAGGAAACCACCAGTGAGGCAAAGATCTACAGGAAGAGATTGAGAAGCTCCAAAAGGAAGTGGAAATACTAAAGAAATCAGAAGAGGAAATGAAAAAGGAAACCAAACACTCATCCAATCAAAAGGAAAGGAATGGAAAAATCCTCAGAAGCAGAATAGAGGAAGCAGGAAAAAGAATATAAGACCTGGAAGATAACACAGAACAACCAAAAACCTCAAGAAAAGTTATGAAAAACTTAAAAATACACAAAAGTGTAACAACCAAGAACTGTGGGATACTATGAAAAGATAAAACCTCCACATCATAGGAATAGAGGAAGGAAAATAATCCCAAAAGAATGGTATTGATCAGATCTTCAACAGAATAATAGATGAAAATTTCCCCAAACTAAAAAAAGACAAACCAATACAAATACAAGAAGCACATAGAACTCCAAACAGACAAGATCAGAAAAGAAACTCTCCATGCAATATCATAGTTAAAACGCTAGACGCCCAAAACAAAGACAAAATTCTGAAAGCCACAAGAGAAAAACAACAAATTACATATAAGGGGAAACCTATCAGAATTACAACTGACTTCTCATTGCAAACTATGAAAGCAAGAAGAACGTGGAGCAAAGCATTCCCAGTGTTAAAGGACTATAGATGCCAACCCAGGTTACTATATCCAGCAAAAATGTCGATTACAGTTGAAGGAGAGAGAAAAATTTTCCATGACATAAACAAGATGAAAGAATACATGTCTGGAAAACCAAACTTTCAGAGAATACTTGAAGCAATTCAAAGGACAGAAGAAAGGAGCAACTATCCCCAGGCACCTAGAAAGAGAAATTAATAAAAGCATAACTGCAGAAGTAGAAACCTAGACCAAAAATGCAAATGGATAATAAGGTGAAAGGAAGCAGCACACATCTATGAGTTATAACCTTAAATATTATTGGACTAAACTCCCCAATCAAAAGACATAGACTGGGAGATTGGATTAGGAAACAGAACCCATCGATATGATATGCTGTCTACAAGAAACCCATCTTACCTTCAAGGATAGGCACCACCTTAAAGTAAAATGATGGGAAAAAATATTCCAAGCAAGTGGTACCAAAAAGAAAGCAGGTGTTGCTATTTTAATATCAGACAAAATAGACTTCAGGGCTGGAGAGACAGCCTAGCGGTTAAGAGCACTGACTGTTCTTGCAGAAGACTCGGGTTCAATCCCCAGCACCCACATGGTGGCTGAGAACCATCTGTAACTCCAATTCCAGGAGAACTCCTGTTCCCTCTTCTGACCTCTGCGGCATTGCACGACATGGGTGCACAAACCTACATGGAGACAATACGTTCATACACATAAAAAATTAAAAAACATAGACTTCAAAGTCTAAATCAGAAGAGACAAAGAAGGCCATTACATTTTTTTCAAAGGAACAATTCACCAAGAAGATTTCACAATTATGAATATATATGCACCAAACTCTGGTGCACCAAACTTTATAAAGACAATTCTCCAGGACCACAAGGCACAGATTAACCCCAGTACACACAAAGTATGGAACTTCAATACCCCACTGAGCCCTTTGGACAGGTCAATAGGACAAAGAATAAACAGAGAGATATCTGAACTGAGCAATATGATACACCAAATGGACCTCACAGATATCTACTGAATATTCTACCCTAATACCAGAGAATACACTTTCTACTCAGCACCCCATGGAACATTCTCCAAAATGGACCACAACTGGGACACAGAAGAAAACTCCACAAATAAAAAAGATTGAAATAATTTCATGCATTCTATCAGACCATACCTTATAAAGCTCACTAGCAACACCAGGATAAGCCCTACTATCTACAAGAACAGAAAGAGCACAAGTGAATGATCTAACACTGCAGCTAAAAGCACTTGAGAGGCAGCAACAGATGAACCCAAGATGCAACAGACAGGAAGAAATAAAAATCAGAGCAGAAAACAATGAAATAGAAACAAAGATAACAATATGTTCTAGTTTGTCTTCCATTGCTATGACAAAACACTCTGACCAACACCAACTTGGGAAGGAAAGGATTTATTCAGCTTACATCTCCTGGATCACAGTTCATCACTCAGGGAGTCCAAGGCAGGAACTCAGGGCAGGAACCTGGAGGCAGGAGCTGAAGCACAGGTCATGGAGGAATGCTGTTCACTGGCTTGCTCTCTCAGCTCATGCCGAGCCTGCCTTCTTATATCGTACACAATCCCTCAACCCAGGTGTGTCAAGTTGACACTAAAGCTATCCAGCACACAATACAAACAAAAATCAATGAATCTATAACGTGGTTCTTTGAAAGAATAAACAAGATAGACAGACCTCTAGGCCAGTTAACAAAAAGAAAGAAGGAACAACTCCAAATCAATACAATTCATGATGAAAAGGGAAATATGACAACAGACAAGTTAAAGATCCAGAAAATCATGTAGGAATACTTCAAAAACCCATACTCTACAAAGTTTGAAAACCTAGAAGAAATGGGCGAATATCTGAAATCCTGGGAATAGCCAAAGAGCAACCAAGAAGAGATCGACAGCTTAAACAGACCCATAATAAATGAAGAAATTGAAGATGTAATAAGAAACCTCCCAACTAAAAAAAAGCCCAGGCCCAGATGGTTTCACAGCAGAATTGTATAAAACATTTCAAAAAGACCTACAACCATTATTACTGAAATTGTTTAGAAGGATACAAAGGGAATTCTCCCAAATTCCTTCTATGAAGCCAGCATCACTCTATTACCAAAACCAGACAAAGATACAACCAAAAAGGAGAACTATAGACCCATCTCATTAATGAACTCAGATGCCAAAATTCCAAACAGGATACTGGCAAATCGCATACAGACCCACATCAAGAAGATCATCCATCATTACCAAGTTGGATTCATACCAGAGATGCAGGGATGGGTCAACATATGAAAATCAATAAACATCATCAAGCATATAAATAGTCTGAACGACAAAAACCACACCATCATCTCAATTGACACAGAAAAAGCCTTTGACAAAATCCAGCATCCCTTCATGCTTAAAGTCCTAGAGGGAATTGGATTAGAGGGATCATTTCTCAATGTAATCAAAACCATATACAGGAAACCGACAGCCAATATAATCCTAAATGGGGAAATGACAGAAACATTCCCTTTAAAGGTAGGAACTCAGCAAGGCTGCCCCCTGTCACCACTCCTCTTCAATATAGTGCTTGAAACACTTGCTAGGGCAATAAGGCAAGAAAAGGAAATTAAAGGAGTACTAATTGGAAAAGAGGAAGTCAGGCTATCCCTTTTTCCTGATGATATGATTGTTTACTTAACAGAGGCTAAAAACTCCACCAGAAAACTCCTAGAAATGATTAAGAGCTTCAGTAAAGTGGGAGGATACAAAATTAACCTAGAAAAATCAGTAGCATTTCTTTACACCAACAACAAGCAACTGTAGAAGGAATTCAAGGAGACCTTCCCCTTCACAATAGCCTCAAAAACAATAAAATACCTAGGAAAAAACCTAACTGTTATGATTAATCCTGGGTGTCAACTTGACTGGACTAAGGAACAAATAAGAGAAAAAGGATCTTCGGATTGGACTACCTCAACCCGGATGGCCCACCCCAAATGGGAGCATTACCTTCTGCTGGCAGGCAGTATTAACGGCCATGCCAGAGGGATCTGGTCCCTTTTTTCCTGTGGCTTGCCTCTCTCTCACTGGTGAATTTGTCTTGCTGCTGTAATCAACCCTATGGATCCCAGTGTGTACTGAGACCGGCAGATCTCCTGTAATCCATCGGGCCTTCAGCACCAGATTGGGACTACTGAGACATCCAGCCTTGCGGACTGAGCAATTCCCTGGATTCTCAGCCTCTCCAGCGCAGTGCAGCTACTGTTGGACTCCTTGAACTCTCTCATGTGAGCAAATCAATAAATTGTATATAGCTATATATTCATCCTGTTGCTTCTGTTCTCTTTAGAGAACCCTGACTAATTCGCTAACTAAAGACACCAAAGATCTCTACAAAAAAAAATTTAAACCCTTGAAGAAGGAAATTAAAGAAGATATCAGAAGATGGAAAAAACCTCCCATGCTCATGGATTGGGAAAATTAATATAGTAAAAATGTCCATTATATCCAAACTCTTGTATAGATTTAATGCAATCCCAATTAAAATCTCAAGAGTTTCTTCACAGGCTTGGAAAACATGTCCTTAATTTCATTTGGAAAAACAAAAGACCCTGAATAGCCAAAACAACCCTGAGTGAAAAGAGCAACATGGTGTAGGGGGGGATCTCTATACCAGACATCAAACTATACTACAGGGCTATAGTCATAAATCAGCTTGGTACTGGCACAAAAACAGACCTGTTGACCAATGGAACAAAACTGAAGATCCAAACTTGAGCACATACAATTTCAGCCTCCTCATATTTGATAAGGGGGCCAAGAAGACACAATGGAGGAAAGACAGTATCTTCAGCAAATGGTATTGGCAAAACTGGATCACCACTTGTAAAGAATGAAATTAAACCCCCACCTCTAACCCTGTACAAAAGTCAACTCCAGATTTATCAAAGGCTCAATGTGAAACCCCAAACTCTGAAAGCGAAAGAAGAAAAAGTTGGCAGCAGACTACAAGACATAGGAGTAGGAAAAGACTTCCTATATCAGACAGCAGCTGTGCAAGAATTAAGGTCGACAATTGACAAATGGGACCTCATTAAACTCAAAAGTTTCTGTACATCAAAAGAAACACTCAAGGAAATGAAGAGAAATCCCACAGAGTGGGAAGAAACCTTCACTGCAGATACATCTGACAAAGCATTGATTTCCAGAATATATAAACTACTCAAAAAACAAAGAAGAAAGGAAAGATATGACCCACTCAAAAGATGGAGCAAAGAGCTGAACAGAGACTTCACAAGTGAGGAATTAGAGATGGCTGAGAAACATCTTAAGAAGTGTTCAATGTCGCCAATAATTAAGGAAATGCAAATTAAAGCCACTTTAAGATATCATCTTACTCCAATAAAACTGGCTAGGATCAAGAAAGTAAATGATACCAAGTGCTGGAGAGGTTGTGGGGAAAGGAGAACACACATCCACTGCTGGTGGGATGTAAACTTGTACAGCCACTACAGAAAGCAGTGTGGAGAACTCTTGGAAGACTTGGAATGAACTTGCCACCTGCCCCAGCCATACCACTCCTGGGCATGTACCCACAAGACACATCTTACCACAGAGATACATGCATGGCCGTGTTTATTGCAACTCTCTTCACAATAGCAAGGAGCTGGATCCAACCCAAGTGCCCCTCAACTGACAAGTGGATAGAGAAAATGTGGTACATCTATACAATGGAGTCTATGCAGCGGTAAAGAAAGATGACATCATGAGTTTTGCAGGTAAATGGCTGGAGCTAGAAGATATGATGCTGAGTGAAGTAACACAGTCCCAGAAAAACAAATGATGAATGGTATCCCTTATCTGTGGATGCTAGCACCAATTACCTAATTGTATGGTAAACTGAGCAACATCAATGTCAACTGAAAACAACTGTGCTCTTACATTCTAGAATCCTTTAAAAAATAAACAAATAAAGGGAAAAAATAAAATATAATTAGAAAAATGCTACAATATTAGGTGGAGACCTTAAATTTTAAAACATATGAGCCTTTTGGGTGTGGGTACAGCTCAGTAAAAGAATCTTTGTCTAATGTGCATGAAGCTTTGGGTTCGATCTC
The DNA here is from genome assembly GCA_009823505.1 of Rhizomys pruinosus. Classification (NCBI taxonomy): domain Eukaryota; kingdom Metazoa; phylum Chordata; class Mammalia; order Rodentia; family Spalacidae; genus Rhizomys; species Rhizomys pruinosus. The sequence continues at coordinate 3,031,081 of VZQC01014995.1, read as the reverse complement.
CAGCAAAGCTAAGAACAAAATTCTAAAAATGTATGAACCCTTCAAAAATATAGATTCAAGAATAATTTAAGATGGTCAGTCATACAGGCATTTGAGAGGCTAAATCAGCATTGTTATAAGTTTAAGGCCAGCTTGGACTATTTAGCTATCTAACCCTATCTTGTAAAACCAAACAATATTACAAAGAATAAAGATGTAAGACTATAAATGCATGCATACATTTATTATATTCTCCTCCAAATCAACAAGATTCTAAACCAAATGTCCTTGCCCCATACAACACAGAAGTTTAGTAAGTGAAATTGATTACCCTAAAGAGATTGCCAGGCAAACACAGAGATAATCATCCTGGATTCTAATATTACCTCATTCAAGCATCTGATGAAGGTTAGCTGATTTCTAACACTGTGTCAAAGATAGTGTGTTACTCTTTTATCACTGTGAGAGAAAATAAAAGGATGCAATCCCTAATTTCACTCACAGTTTCAGCAGTTTTCAGTCCAAGGCTAGATGGATCTACAATTTGAGCCCTGAGGGCAGGCAGAAAGGCTTGGTGACAGGAATATATGCCTCATGGTGGCCAGGAAACAGTAAAAAGCATACTTGAGTTTGCAGGCTTTCTCCTTTCTGTTCAGTTCTCTCATGGCCTCTAGCTTCTTGGATGGGGCTGCCTCTCTATTCATTAATTCATGGTGGGTCTCTCCTCCTCCTTAATTAATCCTTTCTGGAAACAGTCTCACTGGCTCATCTAGAAATGTATTTTGCTAATCTTTTGGGTATCTCTCCATCCAATCAGATTGACAATCAAGATTAATTCTCTGGATGGATATCTTCTCTGATACCTGAATAAACTGATATGTCTTTGTGATTCTCATGTTTATCATGCGCATTCTACAGAATGGATGTGAGAACGGAAGTTAACAGAGAAGGTAAGTGGCATCAGAGCTATCAACCCTCAATTTTCAGCAAAGCAAGCTTCGGATTTAGATGCAGGCAAGTTGGACAAAATATCATTAGGCTATTGATTTAAGAAGGTAAAGAAAATTTTAGTTTGAAGAGAATAGGACAATATTTCATTATGTTAACATGAAACCTCAAGAGTTTACTTACTAGAACCCACAGGGTACACATGCCAGGCAGACTCTCTTTCAAATTAGGCCAAATATGAAGAGTGCTCTTTCTGAGTATGTTATTAGTTAAGCTTACAAGCTTTGGAAGATATTAGCATGACAATATGAAGAAATAAATCATTTTCCTCTTCTGTTTTATTTCTATGAATATGCCGGTCTTTTATATATAATCAGAAAACTTGATGTCAAGGTGAGGATGAGAGCCAGCAGCTCTAAGTATTGATTTCTTTATCTTCAAACCATTTGCTGGCTTATTCCTATTTGTTTGCCTAACTTAAAAATAAACTTTTTTATGGCAACCAGTTACAACAAAAGTCAGTTTCTTTTTAAGCAAACTAGCTCTGCTTGTTTTTTTTTTTTGTTAAAGCTCAAAATGAATTCACACCTAGTCACCAGTATATGAATTGTAGTTAATAAACCATTACTTTCTGTGAACATTATTATTCTGTGTTCCTATTATTACATATTCCTTAAATTAAAATTTAAAAATCCTTCTCCATTCAGTGCAAGTAAAATAGGCTTAACAGTAAGTAATTGCTGATCATTTTTCCAGATATTTTTATTAGAATTACATGGTAACCACTAAAATGGGTTTGCATTTGCTTTGAGAACATTAATTTTCGGATTAAAGAAAATACATGGTCTTATTTAAATCAGGCTTATTTTATACAATAGGCCAATTTTTTAAATGAGCTACCCTACACTTAATGTCATTAGTAAACAATGCACTTAGTCACAGAGGAATACCAGACTCTACACTGAAAACACTTCAGCATCTTTTTACACCAGCTGAACCCCTGCTTGGCGATGCCACCTAACAATAGCTATTTATATAACCAAACGGATACAGACAGAAGACTTTCCAGCACAGATGCCTGGCTCTTATCTAAAAAAAGTCAAAATAGCTATCATCATTTATATGTCGAATCTACTTAGCATTTTTCTAGGAAGTCAGAAATTGTTATTAACACCTTTTTACAGAATTCTACGGAAAGTCAACCAAGTGAAAATGGCCGCACTTTCCTTAGCTCCCCAGAGCTTCCTCAAAGTCTGTTATATGAGTTATCATAGGAAATCTATGTTATTCACTGAAGGAAAATTCTGAAATACCATAATCATTCTATCACCAATAGCTAGGGATTATTAACCATTTACAAGGCAACATGCTAAATCTCTTGAATGTATAATTTCACTAAATACAAAAGCTATATAATTTTTTTTGTCTTTTCAAAACACAGTCTCCCTGTAGCCCCAGCTGTCCTGGAACTCACTCTGTAGACCAGACTGACCTTAAACACACAAAGATCCGCCTGCCTCTGCCTCTCAAGTGCTAGGATTAAAGGCATGTGCCACCACACCTGACGAATGTTATGTCCCTTTTTTACTAGTACAGGAACTGAGACTCAAAAGAGCATGAGCAATATGCAATGGTCCCAAAGCTACAAGATGGCAAACTCAAGAGTTAGACTGAGTCTTTAACCTCAGAAAAGCACAATGCCTTCCTGTGATGGTTAATCCTGTGTGTCAACTTGACTGGACTAAGGAACAAATAAGAGAAAAGGGATGTTTGGATTGGACCACCTCAACCCGGATGGCCCACCCCAAATGTGGGTTTTACCTTCTGCTGGCAGGCAGTATAAAAGGCAACGGCAGAAGGAGCTGGTCCCTTTTCTCCTGCGGCTTGCCTCTCTCATCTGGTGAGTTTGTCTTGCTGCTGTGATCAACCTTTCGGATCCCAGCGTGTACTGAGACCGGCAGATCTCCTGGAATCCATTCGGGCCTTCAGCACTAGATTGGGACTACTGAGACATCCAGCCTTGCGGACTGAGCAGTTCCCTGGATTCTCTCGGCCTTTCCAGTGTGGTGCAGCTACTGTTGGACTCCTTGAACTCTGTCACATGAGCAAATCAATAAATTGTATATAGCTACATATATTCGTCCTGTTACTTCTGTTTCTTTAGAGAACCCTAATACACCTCCTTTCTGGGCTTTAAAATTGGTGGCTTAGCTTTCTTATGACTTCTATTTTTCTCTAGAATTAAAACCCTAGCATTTTCTGCCATGCTGAAAGCTTTGACAGTAACTAAGTCCATCACAATTCCTGTGTGTGTGTGTGTGTGTGTGTGTGTGTGAGAGAGAGAGAGAGAGAGAGAGAGAGAGAGAGAGAGATTTACAAGAAGTCTAATTTTCTGTATTTAAAACAATCCTCTAATTATGCTGCCTCTATAGGATATAAAACGATAAATTAAAATAAGCAGTGCATTATGGTTAAATTCAACTTCTTAAAAGTAGTTCATATTTTGTAATAATATAGACATAAAATGTATTTATCAAAAAATGGCAATATCTGAATCACAGGCATATTATAGGTAGAAATTCTACAGGAATGATCTGGTCCCCTTCTGCTACACCACTCCAGCTCGATCTGCTTTCTCTAACATACACAGAAGCACACACCCATTCATGGCATGGATCCAGACCATCACAGGAGTTATTGTAAGTAAGGTTTCCATTTGTGTTTAGCTGCTCATTGTCTTGTTCTGTTTTATGACTCTCATGAGACAGCATCAATCCATTAATGGGCTTGATTCCCACAACCTAACTAACTACCTTCCACCTTATGGATGCTGGAAATAAAGGCATGCACCGCCACGCCCTGGGCAATTTGAATTATTATTTAAAAATTATGGACAAAAGGTTATTTTTCATTTGCTTATTTCCATAAAGCAAGATAAATCTCTACTTTGTAGTATATTCAAATGCTTATGCTATATGCAAATGTGTAAATTTGATCATTTTATAAGGAAACTACTTGTGAAATATTTAATGAGAAATAAATATTGTTCATATTCTAGTTAAATCTCTAGAGAGAGCATAAATCATAATAAACCCTTCTATGATATGTATCAAGGTTAAATATTTTGAAAAAGTCCCATTTAAATATATACATTGAAAATATAAATGTGTTTTTGTTCTTCCCGAAGATGGCATTTAGACCATAGTTTAAAAGGTAGGTAAATTTACAAGGATAAAAGGAGAGAAGATGCCTTGCTTATTGATCTTATAATTGCTCTTCTGACTAATTAGTTTTTTTTTTATTTTAGTGAGACTATGGAATAAATACCATTTTTTAAATAAATTTTAAAAATGAGCCCTCCCACCCCAAAGGAAAAGGCTTCTTTCTGATGATTTTTTCCTCTTTGAATACCATGCTTTGTTGGCTAGAAGTTCATGGGATGGACCAGTCAGTCCCCAGGGTGGTGATGCTGCAGCCGTGGAACCTGTCAGAGGTGAGGCCAGGTGGATCTCTGTGAGATTGAGGCTACCGTGATCTCCCAAGTGAGTTCCAGGCTACCTGGGGCTGTAGGGAGACCCTAACTCAAAAACATTAATAATAATAATAATAATAATAATAGCAAAAAATAATAATAATAGCATATATTTTGTATATATATTAGCAGGAAATAACTTGAGTCAATGAGAAATTAATTATAAGTTATTTTACCTGCAATATCAAAATAAATAACAGTAGTAACATCTATGATTTCCTCAAAAGCAACATATTTATTATGCTTATAAAATTTATTTTACATTTATTTATTTATTTATTTGTGTTTGTGTGTGTGCATGTGTGTGTGTGTGTGTGTGTGTGTGTGTGTACAAGGGGTAGGGGGACACATGCTTGCCATGCAGAAGTCAGAGGAAAAGTTGTAGGAGTTAGTTCTCACTTCCATTACATGGGTTCAGAAAACTCAGTTAATCAGGCTTGGCAGCAAGCTTTTACCACTGCTGAGTTATCTTGCTGCACTTCATTTCAAAATTTAATGTATAATAAAAAACTGCACATGATCTAAGCTCAGATCCAGCCTAGAACCACATTGTCAAGCTTTGAAGTTTGTACTGAACTGGAATCAATGCAATACCTCTAAGAAAAAAATCAACATGACTTCAAAATTGTCATACTTCATCTGAAATCAACCAAGTTAGGGCAACAACAAAAACTTCTACTCAATAGAATTGTATCTTTATATAACTAATTATATTTATGGAAATAAAATATAGTGGTTTTCTAAATTGCACTAATTCTCCCACATTATCAAAAACACTTTGATTGAAGTGGTTTTACTGAACATAGTTTAGAACTTTGAAGAATCATGCTACACAATGCTAATTCAAGTCTCTCAAATATAGTCATTGAAACATGACAAATCCAAGATATTTTTGTAAACATTTTGAAATGTGAAGGATGTCCAATAAACAACTTAATGTTATACTTGAGGAAGGGGAGGAGGGAGAGGAGGAGAAGGGGGAGGAAGAGGAGGAAGAGGAGGAGGAGGAAGAGGAGGAAGCATGGAGAGAAAGAGGAAAACAGTGGGAATGGTGGTGCATACCTTTGATCCCAGCACTCGGGAAGCAGAGGCAGGAGGATCTCTGTGCCTTCAAGGCCAGCCTGGTCTACACAGTGAATTCCAGGACAGCTGGGCTGCAAGGTGACCCTGTCTCAAGTAGACCAAAAAACATAGAGAACTATTTGTATGAAACGTAAATTGCACGCAAGGAAATATTTTCTAGCGTTGGCGATGAAAAGCAGGGAGATCTCGTGAGTTTGTTTGTGAGGCTTCGCCCTGATTACATAGTGGGAGGTCTTCTATGGGTGCAGTCGCTCTAGCTGTCAACTGAGCCTATGTCCAAAAAGAAACTCACGAGGAAACTACAAGATGGAAAGACTTCCATATAGACTTGTGCTCGGGGTGAAAATTGAATTGTCTTCAAGTGGGCTAACATAGCCAAAATGCAATATGTCTGACTAGGCCAGTAATACAAATTGTAGAGGGTTGGATCGCTATAAACACTAATGGGAAGGTACTTAGTGTTAGCCACTGCATGAGGTAATGGAGGAGAAGAGAGAGATTATTCTGGAGCAAAAAGGTTCATAGTTATTTTAAAAGGAAACGGGATCAAGATAATGAGATTTTTAGGAAGAAGGCTTCAACTGAATGAAACACATGATAACATAACTTGAAGTAGCCATCACTCACACACACTCTTAGTGCATGAAAATTTTCAAGGATCTATGCTGAAGAAGCGTTTGAGTTGTTCTCTTAAGTCGTTTGTGCATATGTGAGTGTTGTATGTTGATAGAAAGTAGAGGGCAGAAGATTCAATGGTGAAGCACTTACAGCATGGTAATGGTTGCGAAGAAGGAGATTTAGAGTCTTCAGGTGGGACAAGAGAAAGCTCATGGAACGTAGGCAGGTGGTGGTGGCACAGCTTTTCAAATCCTAGTAAGCTTGGAGGCGTGAGGCAGAGCGATAACACGCTTTGGCAGAGGTGCAAAGCTAAGTGCCCAATAGCCTGTGTCTGACATGAAATGTGGAATTCACAAGGGAACAAGCTGGGCAAGCAGGGTAGACCACTGGCCAATTTCGACCTTATTTAAACAAGATCAAGTCACAAAGTAGTGTAAAAACAAAAACAAATAACTTTAATACTCCACTTAAAGAAACATAACATGTAACAGATATGCTTTTAATGGTATAAATACCACTGATGAAGTGTTAGTAAGAATTATACTATATCTTATTAAACATCATCTATTAGATCTGGCTTTTTTTTAAACAGATCCGCAAGGTCTCGTCTCCCATCATCAACTCTCATCTTGGTCTCCTGGATATCTGCATGCTATTGATATAGGTAGCAAGTCACGGGGCTGTGCCTGTGAATCTCACAGTATTTCAAGTTATCTCCTCATCGAGCTAGGTGAAGGTTTAATGGTCGATCATGTGCCACTTCCTTATTGTATCTTGGCCATTGAAATACTATAAAAAAATTGTTGTTTTTAAAGAAGAATTGATGGTTAAGAGTTAACAATAGAGAGTGCGATGTCGGTTAGATTAAGAAGTACACATGGCTTGCAGGACTATCCTTGTTTCCTTGTACATCTTTCCTTATCTGTTGTTCGTGAGTATTATCTCTTTATACGGTGCCGACACATTAGATTTGTCCCGTCCCCAGGGAGTTCTGATCTCACCTTTCATTGCCATCCTACACGACACTTGCCCCACATGAACACACAACACACCACCACCCACACAAACACACACATTACACACACACACACAACAAATTATGCTTTATTTTTCAAATCAATTAAAATAACTCCCATAAAAATTTAAAGCGACGTATTTGAATAAGCGAAGATTAGCACCTGCGATGTGGACAAAAAGATTGGTCACCTAACTGGAAACACAACAGAGCGCGATGTCAATGGAAATCACTCCTAGTGCTTACAGCATCCAGGAATGGAGCACTCTTGTGATTATTTGTCAGGAGAATTTCCTCAGAAAAATGAACCAGATATACGCGAACCTCGCTAGATAATTGAAGACCATTAACCCAGTTGGTGTGGACAGTCTATTAATCGGTATGATTTGAATTTATACCATACATCGCGCCATATTAGTATAAGAATGTTCAATAACAAGACACTGTGTCTATAATGTGATAGATTTAAACACCTTCAACTATGTGCTCGCTAGTGGAGTTAAGTTATATAGTGTCAGATTAGACAAGGTAGTTCATTATTCTCTATCGAGCCTCTAGAGGATGAAGGTTATTGTATTCTATTTAGGTTGTCTCTATAATCTATGTACTGTTCGCTTGAGACGCATTGGATGCATAATCGTAATGCACTGACAGAGCTAGACACCAATGTCATCAATGTCGCGACGCTCAGTTGCCTAGTAATATGAGCGGATTGGTTCCTATGGGAGTGAGAAATGAAGATTTGACGAATATGTCGTTTTTTCTGGGATTGAGCTTTGCGGATGCCTGTCTACAAGAACTGAATGGGTTATGCTGGAGTTTTGCCCACTCTTGCTCAGATGAAAAGTTGGCAGAATAAGGAGACAATTCGCTGGTACAACAATAAAGCGATTGCTAGAATAAGAGGCACAGCTGTTAGCGCTAGAAACGATGGGTTTTGTGCTGCAGGCCTACTCGGTTGAAAGACTAAGAAAATCAGAAAAGACAAAAGCACTTTCTCAGTGTTCTGATAGAGACAATCTCTTAGGGTGGGATGGGCTAGGAGAAAGCATCTTATGTTGATAAGCGCTGAAAGTTATTAACAAAGGAGCTGAATTCAGTTCATTTTTTCTTGCGAAGATACGTAAGTCGTTTGAGAATATATTGTTATAGAGAGTTTTTTCTGGACTTGTGGTGAAGAAATGCTATGGAGCCGTCATGCTGCTATTGGAATAGACTTGCTCCACGGTTACTGCAATACGGATTGAAAGACGTATGAGAAAGCCGATAGTGGGATTGTATTTTACCTTTGGATCGAAGCCATGTGTCTGTGCAAGCCAAGAGACACCCACATCCATTGACGCTCGATAAAGATAGTAGTCTTTGTTTTAAAAGGCAGGTCGAAGCAGTACTACATTTACGTAGGAGGAAGCTACCATGGTATCACCATTTTGGGGTAATTGTAGTTGCCTTGAAACAAACATTACTATGTCTGGCCAGTCTTGTCAAGCGTTGGAGTAGGACTCTCCGCGCTGCGTTGCGAGCGAGGTCGTATAACAAGGAGATGCACAAACCTCAAAGCATCTGCAGTCATATTTGGTATGGCACTCACATCTTTAAACCTATGGTGTGCATATCCTATAAAAGTAAGTCATAGTACATATGGTCAAGAATCAAGATGATAGGATAGAAAGTGAGGAGAGGATATAGAAGTCAGAATGAAGACAGTTTCTTTTTTAGTGTGTCTCTCTATAGAAATTGACTAAAATTTGTGAGGCCTCTCATCATTTATTCTGTCTAGCACGTAGCTTGCTATCAACTTTGCAGCTAGAATGGAGATTCACCCATCTTATATAAGTCCACAACTAATGCTCTGCAACCAATACTCGGTATTCGCCCCGAAAACGATTGTCTGACAGAGTGGATAGGATTAAGGAATATGTTAAGGGGAGCGGGTGGCAGAGGGATTGATCGTGGACAATTGGTGCTTTGAACTGGGGTCTTTACAATTTTTTGAAAATGTCGGTTAAAACGTTGGCCCGTGGACATCAATATAAAAGCGTGAGCTCGTTCTGCCCCAGATGGTAATCAGGGTCTACAATTGAAAAAGTTTGGGATTGGATGTAGGCGAGACATTTGTGATATCTTTTTGACATCGACAAACGGTCATATAAAATAGGCTATTGGTGCAAAAAATGGTGTTCGCTGGGGGAGCTGACCCGAAAAAGCTCGCACGTCTACATGTTCTACCAAGCTTAAGATCTTAGTGGTGTCTGACAACTTGATAAAACGCTGATGTGCTCAATCGTGGCAAATGGTAACATTTGTATGGCTTTGGGGGAGAGTGGGAGCCTTCTGGGCTACCTTGTTCTGAAGCTAGACACGTACAGAGGCAAGTATGGACATTATCGTATGCAAAGAACAGGTTATTAGCTCAGAACAGTTGGGGTGAGCAAGACACACCTTTATTCTCTCAGCAACTATTGGTGAGCGTGGCTCAAGTTGTAAGAGAATCTTTGTTGTAACTTAAAAGACCCAAGCTCTCGTATCTATCTCTGAAGGTGGTAATGCAGGACATTCTGAAGTGAGAGACTATCGGGAGGAAACGGACGGTCCACGTGTGGTCTTGGACTGGAGACCAAGAACAAAAGGGAAATATGGCGAAGAAAAATTGAAAACGTAAGCAGATAGGACGAATAAAGAAAAATAGAAACAAGATAACACAACATTGAGAGCTAGGGAGAGAACTACTTGTCATAGTGGAGAGTTGTTGTAATAAACATGTTGAGAACCTAGCTTTCAAGAATAGTGGATTCACTCCTGGGGTTGTCGGCGTGCTTGCCATACTTCATGATCTCCAGCGACTATGGGAGTGCGAAGATACGGCAAGCAGCAATTAATAGCTGGTGTTCTCAAGGTGAGCCTGCGTGGACTAAGCGATAGTGAGTTAAAGAGCTGCGCTAGTGTACTAGCTGAGGGCGGCACGACTAGGTGGAGGATTCCTGCTTCTGAAAGAAAACGACACACAGGGTCACGCTAACACATGAAAAGATAGTTTGGTTATAGTCATGCTTATCATTTCTAAGAGCAGATGAATGTTAATTCTCTCCACGCCCCTAGAATCGATGCAAGACACTTATGAGTGTAGTATTTTATTGCCACCACACACAACTGCTAGATACATATCTCTGTCTGCAAATAAAAAGAAGGCGAGTTGAATAAATTCATGCTAAATTTTACGATCCCTCAAACAGGTCATGAGCACATTGGACCTTAGCTTGGGACGAGAGATATAACCACTTAATCTTAATCGTCACTAATAGTGAAGAGATCGATTAACTGGATAATATGTCCTTGTGCTTGCAAATTTTCGATGAATTCTCTACTCCTAAAGACATAAGTGCTGCTAAGGAGAAACTTCATGTGGTAATTCTCTGAACACGATAAACCTAGGTTAGGAGTGATAAAGACCAGAGAGTGTTATTTGGAGGTTGAATTTATTTCGGTAGAATTCCATGATGTTCTGGTGAATAAGGGACTATGCGAAACTTACAATTACTCTACCATGGATGAGTCTTCTACGTTTATAGCAACTCTGCTCAGAGGTGTGCGATTACAGAGATCGCATTATCCTCTATCGAACATGCCGCCACACTGGCGCTGATGATGACAACTAGTGAGGCACAATAGATAGTTAGCCTTAGTTACCACCCACTGAGGAGAGCACAACCACAAGACACATGAAAGAGCAAAGAACCGGAAATAGTACAAGCTCTAATGAGTTATCATAGAAGTCCAACATATGTTAAGTGTCACTAATGAGTGGTATGAGAAAATATTGTTTTAAGGAAATGGTGCTTAAGCTGGTAAAAGCAAACTAACAGGTAAGAATGAGTGTACTATGAAAGTACAATACAGCATATAACTGCACATTAGCTTATATCGACTTATTATATTATACAACACTCTCTCTAAGAGCGATATGCGGGCTATACATTAGTCTTCACGCACAACGATTGATGACATTCTTTCATATCACTACAAGATAACGAGAAAGAGAACAGATGGAAAATACATATGGTAATGAGAAGTAATTACTGTAACCTTAAGAAGCATTTCTCGCTCGAGAAGAGCACGTATGTAATCAATTGTGTGGGGTGAAAGAGATTTTTTCAGCTAACAAGGGCTGCTTTGTACTCACGCACAGTGCTGATAGTGTCCGCATACACCAAGGTCGAATTATTACCGGCTACGATTATGTCGGACTATAGATGGACTTTGTGGTCAAGAGCTTGTTAATCTGTTGGGGCTCTTGTTGGTGACAACGCTAGTGGGTGGAGAACGGGCACTGAAGGGTTCTAAATGTGTCTCTCTCGTCTCCCAGAGAAAAGCGTCATTCAACGACTGAGCTAGTGATCGGTAACCAAAGAACTCTGGTGGGATTGTAGTAACACTATGTGAGGAAGAAGGTATGTCCAAATCATATTAAAAATATGTCTAGGAATACTAAGCAACACTTTACACGCGTCAGCTTAGGGCAAAGAGGTCCATAGGCCTATTGGGATTTACTGGCTGATTTCATCAGTTACAAAAGAGCTCATAGTGACAGATGGCTGGGTAGAGACAGAGAGTTCGATCAAGAGTTTTATGCCAGCCGGAGGTCCCAGTGCTGTGGAGTGACAAGTAACCTCGACCCAGGGGAGAATAATGTGCCCTCGTGGGTTGACGTGTTAGTAACGGCAAGTAGCGGACCTGTGAGTGCTGGGATAGTCTTAGTCCCAGTCATTCTGAGTATAAACAATTGCAGATGTGCCCTTGGTCAGAGCATAGGGAGGCTGTAGAACAGTTCGCAAATTTCTACTTGTACAGGGACTTAAATACGTGAAAGGCGGTAATCGGTTCGCGCTCTTTCTGGCTTGATTGTCGAGAGGAAAGTTGAGGCTTCGCAACTTTGCATTCAGCCCAACAAGACTTGGTTGGGCTAGAATAACAGAACTCTTTCACACTGTACAGTTATTTCAGATGGTGTGAGATCTAAGATGCTCACACATTCGATGACTACAATGTGGATGAATGCGGGTGAATCAGGAAGTAACCGGTCGCTTACTAGTCTAATGCACAAGGACCAGTTGGCACTCTTAACCACTAAGGGCTTCTCTCCAGCCAGGTGTATGCGATTTTTTGCATGCAAGAATGGCAGACTGGTCTTCCAGCGTAACCCTGAATCCTGGTTTTCATTCTCTTATGAAATTTCTCCCACTTAAATATGGATTGGTTTTGTAAATTTCTTCTATTTGATTAAATATGGAGAAGTCTCTTCCCCGACTGCATAATGCAGGCGTGTGTCTTCTCCGTTCCTGGCAGAGTCCCTCTTGCCAACTTTACATGGCAGTTGCCATGTTGGAAGAAACCCATATAACAGAACTCAGTTCAGTAGCCCTCAGGGAATTTAATTGTGCCAATAGCCTTGTAAGTGAATTTGAATAGATAATTCTTTCCCATCCCAGCTTTCTTATGAGACTCCAGTCCTGGATAACACATTAATTGCAGCCTTAACATAATTTATAAAATAAAGACCCCAGTTAAGCCATGCCAGGATTCTTGCCCAACACAAATGATGAGATACTGCATGGTTCATTATTTTGTTAAATGTTGGCATAATTTGTCATAGAATAATAAATTAGCAATAAGGAGTAAAAGAGACTGCCCTTCTGCATCCTCCTCCCTCTCCCATCTGTTGACCATTTGACAGGACACCTGAGAACCACCATGGGTTAAAGATGGTGAGGCCACCATAAGAGGGGCCTGGGTCTTTGGAAGCCTGCCTGGAGCAAAACTCTCCCACTTGACAAGACTGGCCAGGACATGATTATTTGGTTAAGCCACTACAATTAGAAAATGTTTCCATAGTACTGAGCTTCGCCTGCCTTAAGAAACAATTATGTACAATGGCTGCTTATGCTTCCAGACACATGCTTTCCAAGTAGTAAATGTAATCACTACTATCTCTTCATACTGTTTTTCTCCTTCAGAACTGGAAAGTCATTCCATGAAGGCCTCAAGTATTTTCACACATTTACTCTATCATTCCTACCATTCTCTCTCCAAAAAATGACTTCCTTGTTAATTCTTCTGCTTCAAGTGCTCTTACCATTCCCCAAGTGGCCATCATTAATGCCTGCTCTGAGCATCTTCACAGAGCCTGCACAGAACCATGTTTCACTAAAGGTGGGTCTATTTGAGTCCATTAGGTTTCAGCATTTCCCTTATTCCTGCAACTTTATGAAAGGCAAAATTGGCAACATCTATTCACTTTTAAAATGCACACATATCTAAATCTTCCATTTCCACTGCTAGAAATTTATTTCAAGGATACACTGCTGAAGTATGTGTGTCTTCAAATACATTGCAGCCATGCTTTGAAAAGATTAGGAAAAAAAAAAAACCTAAGTAGTCATAAAAAAAGAACTAGTTAATGGACTATGCTGGATCCACGTGATTAATGTATACAGATATAAAGAGATTTCTGGATAAATTAGTCAGTAGAGGGGCTGTTTATACAGCAATGGTTACACTCTTCATTGAATAGCGTAATTGGACCAAGTGCCATTGCCAATATAATGTATTGGCTTAAGTAAGTCTGAATATAGGTAGTACCTATCGATAAATCGCTGATAATGAAAGCTACATTTTTGGCAAACTGATAATGAGAATGTAGAAAAGATAATCATGCATAAAATACAAGTCTATAGCGTCCGTTGTCTATTTCTTCTAAAAAATTAAGTTAGAACAATTATTTTACACTCTGCTAAGAATTTTCACGCTTAGTGTGGAGAAAAAATATATGGCCATTTTCAATCCAGGAAATAATGAGATATTGTAGACACTATTTATGCTCTTAAGCAATACAACTAAACTTAGACCAAACTTGTTTGATTAGAGGACACTTGAATGCAAGAATTTTGAATTGTTAAAAGTATTACAGTTCATGCATTAGAACGGGATGGATGGTGTGAAGCTCATCGCTTATTATTCAAGGCTGCTACGAACTTCAGGAGCGCAGAAAGGCATGTATAGGTGAATTTCGTTTGTTTGAGTGTTCAGAAGAGGAACAGGCGCTCGCGTTTATATTAGATGTTGTGTATATCAAGGCACAAGGACGTGAGGGCGGACAGGGGTAATCAACCCATTCGCAATGCAAAGAATGGCAAAACAAAATAAAAAACCTGATGAACCAACTTGAAAAAATAGTGAAACTATGGGCCATTCAAATCTGTTTGTCAACAGCTCACGATTGCCAACACATGCTCTTCTCACATTGTCATATAAGATTAATTCTCAGAGAATATAAAAAAAATGTATCCTGCTGGTAAGGACACTAGAGGCTTCTTGGCCTCAAAAGCCTACAAATAAGATACAGCTTTTACTGTAGATATTTTACCCAATCTATACATGTTCAATTTGACGTGGAACAAGAATACTGATGAACTGTCGAGATACCATAATTAGTATCTTGATGGTAGACGATTGAAATTATTCAAGCCGTGGTCTTCATTGTATCTATGGTTGAGACTCGTAGTGTACTAAATACTATTAAGGAGCATTAGATGAACCAATGATCATTTTTGTATTTCATGCGTACTATTCGACTCTGGATACGATGTAGCACAATATCAAACGGCGAGAGAATATAAAGAGTATATCTTAATGCTGAGGCAGGGTTTCCCCAGCTAGCGTGAAACATCCTGTGTGGACTAGGCTGGCCTCAATTTTACAAAAATCTGCCTGCCTCCATATTTAAAGGCATTCTTTGCACTAGGGCCCATGATTTGATCCTAACATTTTTGAAGAACTATCATCAAGCTATAATGTAAATAAATAAAATTATCTACATGATTAAGATAACAATAGTAATAATATAAACAATATTGATCATAATAGTAAAGAAAGTCAGCGTGCCGGAATGTCCAGTTCTGTACCGTATCCCATCTCGGAATGAGCTCCACAACATGTTCTGCTGCCATGCAGTTGTTCCACCATGCTTTACACGGTGCAATGATTGTGCTAAAAGAAATCTTTTCTTATTCTTTTTTATGTTTATTACTGAGTTTCCGCGCATTCCTGAATGGGATCTTATTCGAAATTTAGACGCCTCTCCCGTCTTACCCGTCACCAGATTTCATGCATTGTCTGTTCAATCTGTTGAGGTCTTCCTGCTCCAAGCATTTGGAACAGAGGTCCCTTGGGGAAGTTCATCCACTTGAAGTCCTAAATGATGATCAAACTCTCCCTCGACCCCCACAAGGTTGTATTGCCAACAGTATCCTATGGCTAAGACTGGGGCCTGCTACACATCTCCCACAGGTCTATGCTGGATTTTTTGTCTGATGGAGGCCAGCCTGGGTCCTGGGCATGCTGATACCATTGCTACAGGCTCAGGCGAGCAAGCAGATTGCAACAAATGAAGACTTTCCAGACTCTGACCACTGGTAACAAAGATAATAGGTGTTTGGTGATGCCTAGCCTACACCCGAATGGGACCTCTACACTAAGGCTTACGGACCTGGTGGAACAGGGGGGTAGAGAGAATACTAACTGCATCCAATTCCATCCAGTGCTACCATATGCCGTTGAAAACGGTTTGGGTAGAGAGGATTGTGGAAGAGTTTGGAGCTATGTTCTAGAGAATCCCTAGAATGCAGTGTTCATAGCTTATTGGACAAATTGGTTAAAGTTTTGAAGAACATGATACAGAAGAAAATGTGGACAATAAATATTATATTGACAAGAATTTCAATGGTCCTATTGAGAACTGGGTCTGAGCCATCTCTGTTACAACAGGGCAAGGAATCGGCCTGTGTTCTGCACATGTCCTGGCTAATTACTTTAGTGAAGAAAAGTTTAAGACAATGTAACATTTAAGCTGTGGCATATTTGTTTTAATGGCTGCTTTTAGCCACATGTACAATGTGAATTCAAAGAAAAATAGGGAGGAAAATTATGTAACACATGGTTTGGCAACACATTTGTTACAGAGAGGATGAAAGGATGATGGGAAGGTGGTATGAACAAAATGGCAGACTTTTAAAGATATTACACCATTAAAGGGAATGAGCCTGGAGAGATGGCCTAGTGAATAAGAGCGCCGACCGCTCTTAAAGAAGGACCCCCTGGGTTCATCCCAGCACCACATGTGTCCGAGAACTGGTCTGGGAACTCCAATTCCAAGGAAACTCCAGTTCGTCAGGGGTAGTATCGCGGAGCAGCGTTGCTTACTCTTTGCTGGGATCTCTGTCCTCGCGGCACTGCACTACACAGGTATACAAACCTACACACAAGCAGAAAGTACAGTTCAAATAATAAAAAATATTAAAAAAAGGAAATGGGCACACTGAAAAGGGACAGTAGTAAAACTTTCTTAAGGACATCAGTATAACCATTAAAAGATCAAAGTGTAAAAACTTTAAATTCATGTGAAAGACATTCTTTTGGAGAGAGAGTACCTGAAAACAGTGGTTCTAAGGCATGTTGCTCTCTCAAAGACGCCTAGATTAGTTTACCCACACAAGCGATGGGAAACAACATTAGCTTTGGTCCAAGGAGAACTGACTCTATCTGGAAGCAGAAACTGATATCCTTCTCATGGTACCATTGGATGGCTTCTGGTGCTCTATGCAAGAATGCAGAGAGGTTATGGGCTCGTGGGGCTTTCTCACAAGGTCCAAGGAAAAATCGTCCTACTGAAGGTAAGCTCAAAGAGCAGAGTCTGATTTCCTGTGTGCAGCTCCTGAGTGAGCAGTAAATGGAATGTCTAAATTGGTCGTTGTTTTTTTGCTTTTTTTTGGATATTTTTTATTTATTTATGTGTACGAATGTGACTGTCTGCATGTAGGTCTGTGCACTCGTGTTGTGCAATGCTTTGGAGGTCAGAGGAGGGTGTGAGGAGGGTGTCGGATTCCCTGGGAAGCCGTGGAGTTCTCCTGGCAGAGTTTGGGATTCGTTACATGCGCGGTTCTCAGCTCGCCATGTGGGTGCTGGGGATCGAACCGGGTCTGTCTGGTAACAAAGTTAGTCAGGCTTCTGTAACCGTTGCATAGGGTTCTCTCTGTCTCCAGCCCCGGGATGTCTAAATTTCAATGGAGACCCACGGCGGTGGTGACTGACGTCAGGCAGGTAAGGAGTTCTACCACATGCTCCCTCCTCCCATCCTCACGGAGACACCCAGTCGTCCCTTCTATGGTAAAGACTGTCTACTCCAACTAAGATCTCCCTTCCCTTAGGCTCCTGCTTCTGTTAGGCATTTTGTGACATCAATGTGAAGTGACTAAGATACTATGATTATGTACCTATGCTTATGCTTGATATAGCATTTTCAAAGGAAATGTATATTAAGCCAAGAAAATTAATACATTTGAAGTTTTTTATATAATCTGTGTAGGTGGTGTATGAATGGTATGTCTGCATATGTAGGGTTTGTGCACCCGTGGTTAGTGCAATGCTGCGGAGGGTTCAGAAGAGGGTGTCGGGAATCCCGCTTGGAACTGGAGTCCAAGACGGTTCTCAGCCGCCATGTGAGACTGGGGGTATCAAGACCGCGGGTCCTCTGCAAGAGCAGTCGGTGCGTCGAGACCAATCGGCCACCTGTCTCCCAAGTCCAAGAATTAATACATTTTAGCCAGTTGAATGTCGTATGAATGTCCCAAATCAGATTACCAATTAAAAAAACAGTCAATTTTATAAGGAACTATGAACTCTATTGCATATGCTGACTTTGAATAATTGCTTTTCTACAAAAAGATCATTTATTTTGATTTTTCATATCATCCCAAGAAGTTAATCTTATCATTTCTTTCAGTCTTCTACTTCCAACTAACATGACAGCTATTATTTTAGAACACTGATAAAGTTTTTTTTATTAAGACAAAGCACTATACCTTCTCAGGTAATCAAATGCATGTACATCTGCATGGTAATCCATTAACAACGTGGCTATATCTATTTTATTCACCCTGAGAGAAGGCAATAGTGGGGAGAGGCCATCCTGTGAACAACAAAATCATTCAAATATTCCCAAAATTATAAATTTGTCTACTGAACTGGAAATCTTATAAATGACTCTATGAACATAAACCTATAAGATACGTGGAGTCTGGAGANAAAAAAAAAAAAAAAGGAAGAGAAGAGGAGAGGAAGAGAGAGAAAGAGGAGGAAGAACCTAAATCCAAAAGACTTTGCACAATTAAATAGTAAAAAATATATCAGAAATAATATACCAGACAGCAAAAAAGAGGGAAAAAAATCAACAAAGCTAGTTTCTTGAAAAGATAAGATTAAGAAAGATGATAAATTAAATAAGAAATTAAATACATTATAATAAATTGTTCGAAATAAAAGAAAAATGATCCTAAAGAACTATTGTGGGCAATTATATCCCAACAAATTAGCATAAATTAAATGGGTGAATTCACATATGTCACTTACCAAAAGTGATTGAAAAGGAAAGAAAACTACCACAGAGAGGATAATATGCTTCTACAAAGTGAGATTCTGCCTGGAAAAAAAGATGGGTGGGGAAGTCGGAGAAGGTAGAGGAAGAGACACAGAAGAAGAGACACAGGAAGAAATGACACAGAGGAAGAGACACAGAGGAAGAAACAACACAGAGGAAGAAATGACACAGAGGAAGAAATGACACAGAGGAAGAGACACAGAGGAAGAGACACAGAGGAAGAGACAAAGAGGAAGATACACAGAGGAAGAGACACAGAGGAAGAGACAAAGAGGAAGATACACAGAGGAAGAGACACAGAGGAAAAGTAGGAATGAAGGATGCTCTGAAAAGATAAAATAGAAATAGATAAAAGAGAAACTGAATCAATCTGCAAAAACTTGCAAATAACAAAAGTCCAAAGACCAGATGCCCCCATGTCTGCATAAAAAAGCAGAATTAACATGAATTTTCTTAAACTCTTCAAAAATAGTACAAAAGAGAATTTCATACTCATTTTATGAAGCCAGCATTATCCAGATATCAAAAACAAATAGACATTACAGGAAAATGAAACTAAAATTCCATATAACTAATGAACAAAAATAAAAGTTCTCACTTAAATTGTAGCAAAATTAATTCAGTTGTACATTCAAAGGATTATTCACCACTATTAATGGGATATGCTCCTGAGATGCAAGAATGGATCACCCTAATAAATGTATCCCAATGACCTGACAGAGGGCTCCCAATCTCAGAGAAATTTTAGTCTATTGTGGTAGAGAAAAATGCCAGATCAGTCCCTGGCACACAGAGTTTGTCAGTGTTCACCTGAGCATGGACAAAGAAGCAGAGAAAACACACCTGATCCAAAAGCAGCCAGTGACTTTTGTTGGCTAGATATGCCCCACCTTTTAAAGACTTCACAGCCTCCGAAATAGTGCCACAAATTGAAGACTAAGCATTCAAAACAGGAGCCTGTGAAGGACATTCCAGATTCAAACATAACACGCACCATAGGGTGGAGAAAATAACATTCATCTAAAAATTAAAGAACATTTATAGTGTTCAATGTTTGCTCCCTCATGATAACTCTGTTAAATAAGTACAGGAAAAAAATCTTCTCAATGGATGAAAATAAAGGAACTAACATAATTTATGCAGAAAATCTGAAAGCTTTTCCTCTATGATACAGTACAACATAAGGAAGTCCCCTCTAGTACTGCTATTCAACATGGAAATACACCCACATTGAAAATCAAGAGATACATTTATCCCTGAAGAGACCAAAGTAATATCCATAGAAAACCATAAAGCTTAAACTACAACAACAGAATTGTTAGCACTAATAAATGAACTCAGCAAGATATCAGGATACAAAAACTAGTGATAATTCTATAGACTAACAGTGAACAACATTTAAAAGGAAGTATAGAATTGTTCATAACAGCAAAATATTGGAACAATCTTAAATGTTAGTCAATAAAGAATCGAGTAAATAAACATTACGGGATGATAAAATGTTTCTACCAAGACATATATGAAGTTCCAAAGAGAGTCATACATAGAACTGCAAAGAAAAAAATTAAAACATTGCACCACACTTGAAAACTTTCATACACTGAATAACATAAGTCACAAAGTGAAAAGGCATCCTATAGAATAATGGAAAAGATATGTAAATCTTATGCCAGACAAGGGGTTAATATCCAGAATACATATAGAGCTTATATGTATTAGAAAATCAAATAACATGAATAAAAAATAAACAAAGGACATTAGTGGACATATGTCCAACACCAATGTACAAATAACCAACATTTCTACAAGCTATGCAAGCATGTAAAATGATGACCACAATCACAACTTCCAATAAAAAGGCAAATGAAAGCCGTAATGAGTTTTTCCCAATATCAAAACCCAGAAACAGGTAATTGTGGTTATGTATCAAAGTTGGAACTCTTGCAGCAGTTGGAAACGTGGTGTGATAGTTCCTTCAAAACTTACAAATAGGGGTTGAGGGGGCTAGTAAGATTGCTTAGTGATTAAGAGTGTGTATTACACTTGCAGAAGACCCTGTTCAGGACCCAGCAACAACTCCATATTGGGAAGCTTATGACCACTGTTCCTCCAACTCCAAGGGATCAGATGCCTTTGCCCTCTGTAGACTCCCACACTCAAGTGCAACTGCCCCCACAGATACGCACACATAACCATAACTAAAAATTGTCTAAATAAATCATTTTAAAATAAATTAAGAGACAGCACATCAGAGGGACAAGGAGGGGAGACCTGAGCTCAGAGGTGAGCAGTGGCCAGCCCTCAGACGCCCAGGTTCAACCACCCAGGCGAAATCACACCCTGCCTGCATCTGCCTGTGATTGTCATGGGCAGAGTTTCCCCACCACCACAGCAGCAGGGGGCAAGGAGAAGAAACCTGTACGCGGGCCAAGGGAGCAAACCTAACCCACCCACCCCCCACTTAGGCTGAGGTGTGAGTTTCCCAGGAGGAATAGAAGTAGTCAGTCCAAGGGGCAAAGAAGTAGAAGAGACAGGAAACTTCCAAAACTTCACTCCTAGCACACTAGGTTTCATGGCCAACCAAGAGGAACTGGCCGGCAGGAAGCAGAGTATGTCATAGCGCTCAGTGGTGAACCAACCTGGTCACTACCTATCCAATCTCTGGAAAACCTTGAGAACAGAAAGGGAAGAGTTAGCTAGACCTTCCAATATATAACCAAAAGTGAAAATCTGAAACTCAGACCAGCCAGCCTTCCGTAAACAAGGAGAAGGAAAAGAGAGCACCTGAAGGAAACAAGCAAAGCAAGACTCCAAAGCAAAGAAGGAAAAATTCAGATTTGTACCAGAATACAGACAGTAAAATAAACCCACATGCACAAAACACAACGAAAGAACAAAATGGAAAAAACATAGACTAAATCCACACCAAACACTACCAGTACCACAAAAGGAGAAGACTTTCTAAATCAGACAGCAGCTGCACAGGAACACAATGAGATTTCCCTAGAAACAATCCAAGACAGAGATATTAGAAGAACATGTTAGACATACTCAAAGAAATCAAGGAATATAAAGAACAAATCAAAGAACTAAAGGGAGAGAACAACAAACTCAGGAAGGAACTAAAGGGAAAGAATGACAAAGTCAGGAAGGAACTAGAGGGAAAGAATGACAAACTCCAGAAGGAAGTGGAAACACTGAAGAGACAACAGGCTGAAATAAAAAAGGAAACAGATCAGAGAAGCAAGGAACTACAAGAAAAGAATGAAAAGCTCCAAAAGGAAATGGAAATACTAAAGAAATCACAGGATGAAATGAAAAAGGGAATTGAAAAGAAAAGAATGGGAGAAAGCCTCAGCAACAGATTGAGGAAGCAGAAGATAGAATATCAACACTGAAGATAAAGTGAAAGAACTAGAATGCACAAGAAAAGAATATGAAAATTTTAAAAATAAAATGCAAGAATGGAACAATCAGGAAATGTAGGACACTATGAAAAGACCAAACCTCTGCATCATAGGGATAGAGGAAGGAGAAAAATCCCAAGACAACAGTATTGACCAAATCTTCAACAGAATAATGAGAAGAAAATTTCCCCAAACTGAAAAAAAGACAAACCCATACAAATAAAAGAAGCACAAATAGACAAAATCAGAAAAGAAACTTCCCATGCCATATCATAATTAAAATTATAGATGCACAAAACAAAGACAAAATACTGAAAACAGTAACAAGAGAAATGAGAGAAAAACAACAAATTACATATAAGGGGAAACCCATCAGAATTATAGCAGAACTTTGAGTGCAAACTATGAAAGCCAGAAGAATGTGGACCAAAGTATTCCCAGTGGTAAATGACTATAGATGTCAATGCAGATTATTATACCCAGCAAAAATGTTGAAGGAGAAAGAAAAATCTTCCATGACATAAAAAGAGGAAAGAATACATGTCCAGGAAACCAACCCTTCAGAAAATACTCGAACCTATTCAAAGGACAGAAGAAAGGATCAACTATCTGCAAACAGTGAGAAAAACTAATAAAACTATAACTACAAAAATACAAACCTAGACCACGAATGCAAACAGAAAATAGGATGAAGTAACACACATCTCTCAATAATAACTTTAAAGCAATACAGCAAAATATTGGTCTCCCTGAGACAAGCAAGACTCCTCTGTCAATATCAGCTACACCTCAACAGCCTGGAGATACTGTGCAACAGTGGCAGCCATGTGTCTATATATATCCCAAATCTAATTGGCTATTAGCTCTCTCCTTGGAGGAATAACTCACAGTGGATGCCACAAGCTTATGTTCTCTAGTGGTTAGGAGATGTTATAAGCCACAATAAGAACTTGTCACCCTTTATAGAGAAACCACAGTTTGCAGATTAGCATACCATCCAAGCATCTGTGTTTATGCTCACAGCTTAGCTTGACATAATAATGAGTACTGTTTAAATGTCTGTACATCCAATTGCCTGTGCTTTGTTAATATGACTAAAAAGGTATCACTGGAAAAGCTGTCAACCCATGAAGGGAAACAACCTGAACAGACTAGAGTCCAAAATGACAACTCCAAAGAAATTAGACTGTTTTCTTCTCACCCACTTGTGCCCCTTTCCCAAAGCCCAGGGAACAAACTGCGGAAGAGGAGGCATGGTAGAATGTAAGGGCTGAGGAGAGATAGGGGAGAATCATGAGAATACAGGAATATAGTCTGGACTCCTAATTGATCAACATGCCTGTGCATACAAGCTTCTCCAACTGGACTATGGGAACCTTGGGTTGTTCAAAATTTGGACATAGATACTTGCAAAATGTACTAATTACCTAATTGTATGACAAACTGAGTAACGTCAATGTTATCTGCAAACAACTGTGACATTATATTGTAGAATCCCTTAAAAATAAACAAATAATAAATAAATAAATTTTAAAATGCATAAAAATAAATAAATAAATAAATAAATAAATAAATAAATAAATAAATAAATATTGATGGGCAAAATTCCCCAATCAAAAGACATAGACTGGGAGACTAAATCAGAAAACAGAATCCATCTATATGCTGTCTACAGGAAACACATCTCACCCTCATAATGTGAAAGGATACAAAAATGTATTCCAAGCAAATGGAACCAAAAAGCAAGCAGGAGTTGTTATTCTAATATCAGACAAAATAGACCTAAAAGTAAAACTATTCAGAAGAGACAAATAGGGCCATTACATCCTTATCAAAGGGACAATTAACCATTAAGATTTCACAATCATAAATATATATGCACCAAACTCTGATGCACTCAACTTTATGAACAAAAATCTTTCAAGATATTAAGGCACAGATTGATCCCAACACACTATTAGTGGGGGACTTCAATACTCCACCTAGCCATTTGGATAGGTCAACTGGTCAAAGAATAAACAAAGAGACATCTGAACTGAACAATACAATAGACCAAATGGACCTCACAGACATCTACTGAATATTACACCAACATACCAGAGAATACAATTTCTACTAAGGGCCACATGGAACCTTCTCCAAAATTGATCACATACTGGGACACAGAATAAACCTCAACAAATACAAAAGGATTGAAATAATTCCATGCATTCTATCAGATCACAGTGCAATAAAGCTGAATATCAACATAAGGAAAAGCCCTGCCACCTACAAGAACACATGGTGACTAAATAACACACTCCTGAATAATGAATGGGTCACAGAAGAAATTAAGAAAGGAATAAAATCACCAGTGGAACTAAATGAAAATGACAATACAACAGAACATAACTTTTGGGATACTTTTTTTTTTGGAAGGCATTATATTAATTTTTACTTTTTATTTTAGGAGAATTTACCTTTTTAAAAACAATGGTACTACATACCCATACAGGAAACAGGTTTTTTAAAATTAATTAATTTATATTTTTTTATCAAATCTAGACTCGTGTTCCCCCATCCCCCCACCCCACCAGAGCTCATGCATTCTGCCAAACATGCTTTTCATCTCTTTCTCAGTCTTTCTCAATATTCTCCATGTGGAAGTTGCTTTGAGCAGAAGTTCACTGTTTCAGTCAGTTCTTTGATGCACCCCTTTCTGTTGTTGTTGTTGTTGTTGTTGTTTCCAATATGCATCACTGCTAACTGCTTTGGACAAAAGCTCAAGGAGCCGTGCACAAGAAATACAACTAGGTAATTAGCACTAGCATCCACAGATGAGGGATACCATTCATTGTTTGTTTTTCTGGGACTGTGTTACTTCACTCAGCATGATGTCTTCTAGTTCCAGCCATTTTCCTGCAAAGCTCATGATGTCATCTTTCTTCACTGCTGCATAGAACTCCATTGTGTAGGTGTACCACATTTTCTCTATCCACTCATCAGTTGAGGGGCATTTGGGTTGGTTCCAGCTCCTTGCTATTGTGAAGAGAGCTGAAATAAACATGGCCGTGCATGTATCTCTGCTTACTGTGGTGGGGTGAGTCTTGAGAGGGTACATGCCCAGGATGTGGTGAATGGCAGGTCAGGCTGGCAAGTTCATTCCAAGTCCCTATCCCATAGGGTTCTCCACACTGCTTTCCATTGTGGCTGCATGATTACATTCCCACCAGTAGTGGATGAGTGTTCCCCTTTCCCACAACCTATCCAGCAATTGGTATCATTTATTTTCTATGATCATAGCCAGTTTTATTGGGGTAAGATGATATCTAAAGTGGTTTGATTTGCAGTTTCCTTAAGTGATTAGTGATGTTGAAACAGACCTGTTTGACCCAATGAACAACAGAGAAATCCAAACCTAGCACAAATAACAATTCAGCCATCCTCAATATTTGACAGGGGGCAAGAAGACACATGTGGAAAAAGACAGCATCTTTAGCAAAGTGGTGTTGGCAAAACTGGATCACCACTTGGAGAAGAATGAATTAACCACTACCTCTCGCCCTGTAACCAATAAAGTCAACTCCAGATGATCAAAGACCTCAATGTGAAAACCCAAAACTCTGAAGGTGAGATGAAAAAGTTGGCAAAGCAGACAAAACATAGGAGTAGGGAAAAAAGGAAACTTCCTATATCAACAGCAGCTGTGCAAGATTAAGGTCGACAATTGACAATGGGAACTCATTTAAACCAAAACGCTTCTGTACATCAAAAGGTACAACATGAAGGAAGTGAAGAAGAAACCAATCCCACAAGAGGTGGGAGGAAACCTTCACCTGCAGAAACACCTGACAAAGGCATTGATTTCCAGAATATATAAACTACTCAACAAAAACAAAGAAGAAGAAAACAAATAACCCACTCAATAGATGGAGCAAAGAGCTGAACACGAAGAACTGTCACAAGTGAGAGGATGTAAGATGGCTGAGTAAACACTTGGATACTTTAGAAAGGAGAAAAATTTATAGCTGTGGAGGCACAAATAAACAAATGAACAATCCATGCAGCCCCTTTTTAGAACATTTAAGAAGACAACAACAAATGAACCCTAATAACCCAACAGAACAGGAAGAAATCACAAAAGTCAGAGCTGAAATCAATGAATGAAAACAAAGGAAACAATACAAGAATCAAATGAAACAAAGGTTGGTTATTTGAAAGGGTTAAACGAGAGATAGGGATCAGAACTACTAGGATCCTATTTTTTGATAGAATCCCAAAAGAAAGAAAGAGGAGCAACTTATACAAATCAGATAAGAATGTATGTGAAACCTGGTGAGGATTAACAATGTTTATAGGATACTTTAATCTGAAAATCACAATGGTATACAGTCAGAGGGATGTGATTATCCCAGGCACTACTGAGAGACAGATAGAAGGATGCCTCCTAGAGTGTGTGGTGTATGGCTGACTTCGTAATGCGTAATGAAGGTGGAATGTGTTGGGGGATATAGAAGTTGTTCTTATCTGTGGAGTTGTGATATAATTTGTTGCACATTGGGGTATCTTTAGTTGGATTATATGTATATAATGATTATGTCCTGAGTGTGGTACCTGTAAGAGGGCAAAATGTATTGCTCCCATACTAATATGGTCTGTAGCGTTGGCCTGTTTAGATAAGCTGATGGGTCGCTGTTAGGCCCTGGTGGAAACGACACTTGCGATGTGGCACAACAAGACTTTAGATTGCAGGATTCCCACAGACCCACTGTTGAAAGCGCGAAGCACACAGAGTTACAAGGCATGCCCACGCATAATGCTCTGCCTTCGCGAAATCCGAGACACCCAGCCCTCACCCACAACCCACCACCGACTGAAAGTGCCCTGAGACTCTACACGTTGCAAATACAAGAGCTCGCACACATCAAATCCAACGATCAAGCCCTTAAACTGCCCACAATTAACCCACATGTAGACTTATAACAAACCACTACTCTTGTGAATAATAAATGAAATTGTTCAATGAAGAGATATTAAGATAAAGAAAAATTAGTAAATAAGCATTTTCTGGAACTTTATGAATCCCGACAACCTATGTGACAACTAACACAAGACAAAAACCTAGTGGTATACTCCCCTTAAAAGCAGTTCCCTATGAGTCGATAGGAGTCATGTGAGTATCCCTGTTGCAGCTGCTCGCCTTACGATCTTGGATTAACAAATCACAAGAGCACATAGGTGACCTGATCTGAATCCGAGCTACAGGCTTACAGAAAGCATTGGAGAAGGGCGAACAAGCGAGTGATTTGAACATCTAAATGAGACGAAGACTATGCGAACGAAATAAACAAACAATCTTGCACGAGACCGGGAGTTAACAACTCAATGAAATAGAAATAACTGGAGAATAACGAGAATACGAAGGTAAAAAATATCAATTTTAATCCAGCAAAAATTTGGTTCTCAACTAGAAAGATATAGAACAAGAAGAGATGGAGCAGAAACTCTAGCTCCACTTTAAATCCAAAAACGTGACCAGAAGGAACAAGCGTCCAAATCAAGCCTTGAGAGGGCAATCTGTGAAATGAAAATGTGAGAAATAACTCACCAAACAGACAAGGAAAAGGCCCATAAAATCATACAGGAATACTTCAAAAATCCACACTCAACTCTAGGTCCAAGTTTGAAAACACACCTAATGAAAGAAATTGGATTTGAATATCTGAAAATCACCTGCGGCGATATACCAAAGCTATAACAAGAAGAGCTTGACAGCTTAAAACCACGAACCCATCAAATCACAGTAGAAAATTGAAACTGTAATTAAAAAACACTTGCAACTAAAAAAAATCCCAGGGCCACAGATGGTTTCACAGCAGAATTTCCTATTCTAACACATTTCTACAATAAAGGACCCCCTCCTTACAAATATTACACTAGAAATTGTTTAAAGGATACCACAGAGGGATCCTCCCAATTACCTCTATGAACGCCACAATCTCTCATTACCAAATGAGCAAGATACAACTAACAAAAGGAGAATATATACGCCCATCCACTATGACCACAAGTGCAAATTCTAAAACAGGATCACTGGCAAATCTCGCATACAGACTCCACAATCAAAAATGTATCATCTATTTAGATCTTCTAGTTGGATCATACCAGAGATGCGGGGACAGTTCAACATCGAATCAAATACATCGATCCAAGCACATAATGGATCATAAAAGTCCAAAACCACAACGGGTATCACTCTTAATTGATGACTTGAAAAGACCTTCTGAAAATTTCAGCATCCTTTTCAGCATTAAGAGTGCCGTGAGATGGATTGGATATAGAGGGGAGTCATATCTCTTCTCATCAAGTTATGTAACAAGCCAGATACAGGAAAGACCACCAAGCGCAGATACTGAGCATCTGCCTACAATGGACCGCTAAATGCTCAGAAACATTCCCTTTAAGGTAGAGAACTAGCTGAAGCATACGCACAAGGCGCTAGAGAGCGCGATTCACACGATCACACTCTTCTTACAATTTTAGGTGAGTCGACTAGTCTAGATACATTACTTGCTAGAATGAATAAGGGCAGAGAAATGGTAAGAATTAGAGGAGAAACGTATGTGGTACTATATCTGGGAGCGGCAGTACAAAGAGCTACTATCACCACAAATTCTTTGGAGTCATAAGGCAGGTATAGAAATTCGTTTTATCTTATAGAGCGAGTAATCAAATACATCACCCACGCAGGAATATTCTCCTAGAAACAATTTATCAGCTTCCAGCAAATTGGCAGAATACAAAATTAACCTACAAAAAAAAAAATGAATGGATTTCTTTACACCAACAACAAGCAACGAGGAAGGAATTCAAGGAGATCTTTAGGTGTCTGTGTATCGACCTGATGGAGTAAGTACACAACATATATACATACATGTACATTAATACACATGTACATGCATAAATCCATACATACACACATACACACACACACAGAATCGGTACTCTCCTACCTTGATCCATAAAGGTTATAAACTGTAATTCTCACTTCAGTTTCTTTAATAAGGATATAACCCATTACCTATGCAAAAACTAACTTTTAAAAACTCATTTATTCTGGGTGTGGTGAGGTGCACCCCCCTTTAATTCTAGCTCTTTGGAGGCAGAGGCCAGGTGGATCTTTGTGAGACAAGACCAGCCTGGTCTACAAACAGTGAGCTCCACCCCTGGGGCCTAAGGGAAGACCCTGTCTGAAAAAGACACCCACCTCATTTATTTATTTTTAAATTTATGTGTATGAGTGTTTTTGTTTCCTGTATGTTAAGGTGGCATACCTGTACATGCAATGCCTAAAGACTCAGGAAGACCTTAGGTCTCTGGAACTGGAGTTTACAGGTGATTGTTAGCCACCATGTGGGTGCTGGAGCCCACCCCACCCCGGTCCTAACTGCAAGACAAACCAGTGCACTNGACCACATCCTGGGACACAGAAGAAACCTCTACAAATACAAAAAGATTGAAATAATTTCATGCATTCTATCAGACCACAGTGCAATAAAGCTCAACATCAACACCAGGACAAGCCCTCCTGCCTACAAGAACACATGGAGACTAAACAACACACTCTTGAATAATGAATGGGTCAAGGAAGAGATAAAGAAAGAAATAAAAGCATTCCTGGAACTGAATGACAACGACAATACAACACAACAAAACCTATGGGATACCTTAAAAGCAGTCCTAAGAGGGAAGTTTATAGCCCTGTGTGCCTACATTAGACAAACAGAAAGAGCACAAGTGAATGATCTAACACTACAGCTAAAAGCACTTGAGAGGCAACAACAGATGAAATCTAAATGAAACAGACAGGAAGAAATAACAAAAATCAGAGCAGAAATCAATGAAATAGAAATTAAGAAAACAATACAAAAAAAATCAATGAATCCAAAATTTGGTTCTATGAAAGAATAAACAAGAGAGACAGAACTCTAGCCCAGTTAACCAAAAGAAAGAAGGAACAACTCCAAATCAATACAATCTGTAATGAAAAGGGAAATATCACAACAGACAAGGAAAAGGTCCAGAAAATCATACAGGAATACTTCAAAAACCTATACTCTACCAAGTTTGAAAACCTAGAAGAAATGGATGAATACCTGAAATCCTGGGAATCACCAAAGCTCAACCAAGAAGAGCTTGACAGCTTAAACAGACCCATAATACATGAAGAAATTGAAGTTGTAATAAGAAACCTCCCAACTAAAAAAAATCCCGGGCCCAGATGGTTTCACAGCAGAATTCTATTAAACATTTCAAAAGGACCTACAATCATTATCACTGAAATTGTTTAGAAGGATACAAACAGAGGGAATTCTCCCAAATTCCTTCTATGAAGCCACCATCTCTCTATTACCAAAATGAGGCAAAGATACAACTAAAAAGGAGAATTATATACCCATCTCACTAATGACCACAGATGCCAAAATTCTAAACAGGATACTGGCAAATTGCATACAGACCCACATCAAGAAGATCATCTATTTTGACCAAGTTGGATTCATACCAGAGATGCAGGGATGGTTCAACATATGAAAATCAATAAACATCATCCAACACATAAATGGAATAAAAGTCAAAAACCACACCATCATCTCAATTGATGCTGAAAAAGCCTTTGAAAAATTTCAGCATCCTTTCATGCTTAAAGTCCTAGAGGGAATTGGATTGAAGGGGTCATTCCTCAATGTAATCAAAGCCAGATACAGGAAACCCACAGCCAATATAATCCTAAATGGGGAAATGACAGAAACATTCCCTTTAAAGGTAGGAACACGGCAAGGCTGCCCCCTGTCACCACTCTTCTTCAATATAGTGCTTGAAACACTTGCTAGAGCAATAAGGCAAGAAAAGGAAATTAAAAGAGTACTAATTGGGAAAGAGGAAGTCAAGCTATCCCTGTTTGCAGATGATCAGAAAACTCCTAGAAACAATTAACAGCTTCAGCAAAGTGGCAGGATACAAAATTTACCTAAAAAATCAGTACCCTTTCTTTACACCAACAACAAGCAACTGAAGAAGGAATTCAAGGAGACCTTCCCACTCATGATAGCCTCAAAAACAATAAAATACCTAGGAACAAACCTAACCAAAGACACCAAAGATCTCTACAACAAAAATTTTAAACTCTTAAAGAAAGAAATTAAAGAAGACATCAGAAGATGGAAAAACCTCCCATGTTCATGGACTGGGAAAATTAACATTAGAAAAATGTCCATTCTAGGGGCTGGAGAGATAGCCTAGCAGTTAAGAGCACCGACTGCTCTTGCAGAAGACCCGGGTTCGATCCCCAGCACCCATTTGGTGGCGGAGAACCGTCTGTAACTCCAATTCCAGGAGAATTCCAGTTCCAGGGGAATCCGACACGCTCTTCTGACCTCCGCGGCATTGCACAACATAGGTGCACAAACCTACCTGCAGACAGTACACTCATACACATACAAAAATAAATAAAATTTAAAAAAATGTCCATTCTACTGAAACTCTTGTATAGATTTAATGCAATCCCAATCAAAATCCCCAAGAGTTTCTTCACAGGCTTGGAAAAAAAAAGTCCTTAAATTCATTTGGAAAAACAAAAGACCCCGAATAGCCAAAACAACTCTGTCTGAAAAGAACTACACAGGAGGGATCTCTATACAAGACTTCAAACTATACTAGAGGGCTATAGTCATAAAAACAGCCTAGTACTGGCACAAAAACAGACCTGTTGACCAATGGAACAAAACCGAAGATCCAAACCTCAGCACATACAATTTCAGCCATGTGATATTTGACAAGGGGGCCAAGCAGTTGGGAGTGATGCACACTGGAAACAACAATAGCAACAACAACAACAACAGAAAGGACTGCATCAAAGAACTGACTGAAACAGTGAACTCTGCTCAAAACAGTCAACTTCCACATGGAGAATATTGAGAAACACAGAAAGAGATGAAAAGCATGTTTGGCAGAATGCATGAGCTCTTGTGGGGTGGGAGGATAGGGTGGGGGACACGGGTCTAGATTTGATAGAAAAAAATATAAATAAAAAGAATATCAGACCTTGGAAGATAACACAGAACAACTAAAAACCTCAAGTAAAGATTATGAAAAATTTAAAAATACACAAAAGTATAACAACCAATTAATATGGGACACTATGAAAATACCAAACCTCTGCATCATAGGAATAGAGGAAGGAGAAGAATCCTAAGAGAATGGTATTGATAGGATCTTCAACAGAATAATAGATGAAAATTTCCCCAATGTAAAATAAGATAAACCCATACAAATACAAGAAGCACATAGAACTCTGAACAGACAAGATCAGAAAAAAAAAAAAAAACTCCCCATGCCATATCATAGCTAAAACGCTAGACACCCAAAACAAAGACAAAATTCTGAAAGCCACAAGAGAAAAACAAGTTACATATAAGGTGAATCCCATCAGAATTACAATTGACTTCTCAGTGCAAACTATGAAATTAAGAATGTGGAACAAAGCATTCCAACCCAGATTACTATACCCAGAAAAATGTTGATTATAGTTGAAGGAGAGAGAAAAACCTTCCATGACATAAACAAGATGATAGAGTACATATCCGGAAAACTAACCCTTCAGAAAATACTTGAAGCAATTCAAAGTACAGAATAGAAGAGCAACTATCCCCAGGCACCCAGAAAGAGTAATTAATAAAAGCATAACTGCAAAGGTAGAAACCTAGACTTTTTTTATTTTCATTTTTTTATTGATGCTTTGTGTAGAAACCTAGACTTAAAATGCAAATGTATAATAAGGTGAAAGGAAGCAATACACATCTTTCAATTATAACATTAAGTATTAATGGACTAGAATCCCCAGTCAAAAGACATAGACTGGGAGACTGGATTAGGAAACAAAACCCATCTATATGCTGTCTACAAGAAACCCATCTTATTCTCAAGGATAAGCACCAACTCAAGGTGAAAGGATGGAAAAAAATATTTCAACCAAATGGTACCAAAAAGAAAGGAGGTGTTGCTATTTTAATATATCAGATAAAATAGACTTCAAAGTAAAAGAAATCAGAACAATTGACCATGAAAATTTCACAATCATAAATATATATGCAACAAACTCTGGTGCACCAAACTTTATAAAGACAATTCTCCAGGACCTCAAGGAACAGATTAACCCCAGCACACTCATAGTAGGGGACTTCAATACCCCACTAAGTCCTTTGGACAGATCAACCAGACAAAGAATAAAAAGAGGGACATCTGAACTTAATGATATGATACACCAAACAGACCTCACAGACATCTACCAAATATTCCACCCAAATACCAGAGAATACACTTTCTACTCAGCATCCCACAGAACATTCTCAAAAATTGGAGACATATTAGGACACAGAAAAAAACCTCAACAAATACAAAAAGACTGAAATAATTTCATGCATTCTATCAGACCACAACGCAATAAAGCTCAATATCAACACCAGGATAAGCCCTACTGTGTACAAGAAAACATGGAGACTAAACAACACTCTCCTGAATAATGAATGGGCCAAGGAAGAAATAAAGAAAGAAATAAAAGCT
Organism: Rhizomys pruinosus; assembly: GCA_009823505.1. Taxonomy (NCBI): domain Eukaryota; kingdom Metazoa; phylum Chordata; class Mammalia; order Rodentia; family Spalacidae; genus Rhizomys; species Rhizomys pruinosus. Next base: position 2,997,413 of record VZQC01014995.1, on the reverse strand, counting down.
GTGACAGAGCACTCAGTCCAAAGGGAACAGGGAGAAGAGTAGGTGGGCAGGGATTCGGAGAGAAATGACACACAGACACCAAAAGGCTTGAGTCTGAGTGCACTTTACTTTTTCATAAGCATTAGTTTTACACAGAAAAAGTTGGCAAGAGGATTACATTGTTTATTCATGCGATTAGCAAGATTATACAGAACTCTTGAAATCAATCATTTTGAAAGTGATATAACTATTCTTAGGAAATCAAAGATTTATGTCGCTTCCTGATGCGAAACTGTAGTTACGAAGTTTTGCAACGTATTTTTGTGGCTAGCTTTTTTGTCTTGTGATAACCTTTAGATATGAGTATATTTTCTTTTTAACTTATAAGAGTCCTTTTCTTTTGATTAATTTCTTTTTAACCTGGTCCTAACATTTCCTCCTTTGTTTGAAATAATGATTGTGCTTAACAACGCGGAGCCCCTTGGAGAGTAATGGGCTCTTTAAGGGGTAAGAAGCACCTCTACAGTGCTAGGAAAGTTTACCCTGATGTTAGGTAGCTCTGGAAACAAACTCAAGGTGGGAGGGAGTAGCTATGGAAACCAGACCTGCTTCAACTAGAGAGTTGCTCCTGGATGGTTAACGGTTTCCTTCTACCATACATCGTGGTCCTCATAATACCATCCTAACTAATATTCTAAAGTCTGCCTAGAAATAGATGGTGCCAATTTCAGTGAGTTCCCTGTAATTTAGGGGGCATCTAAAGTCTATTTCCTATAATGAAAGCTGGACCATTCTTAATCATAATTGTGGGCTGGATTTTCCCCAGGACTCTTTTATTAGCTAATTTAAGAAACTCCTTAACTTTATTTGGATTATAAGGTACAAATAACTTCTGCTGTTGTTGCAGTTGGTCCCATGGGTTTATATTTTTGTAGGATTTTTCTGATACTTTAATCAAAGCTTGGAGGACAGGCGGAAAGTTTGTGGGAGGCTCCTTCCCTGGAAACTCATCCATGTCCAATTTATGACTCTGATTTGCTGGAACCACAAAGGACTTACAAAGACCATATCCCAGGACTGCGATACCAGAGCACATGATAATAATCAGCAAAGTACAACTGAGACCTAAAAAAGGGCTAGCAGCACACTCTGCTCCAGGAGGCAAACTTCCTTGAAGCCTGTGCCTCCATCTGGTGAGTGAGTCATGCAGACTCCACTGGGGACGGCATGGCAAAAACCATTCCTGGAACTGAATGAAAATGATAATACAACACAACAAAAACTATGGGATATTTTAAAAGCAGTCCTAAGAGGGAAGTATATAGCCCTCAGTGCCTACATCAGAAAAACAAAAAGAGCACAACAGAAAGATCTAACACTGCAGCTAAAACACTGGAGAGACAACAAATGAACCCAAAACACAACAGACAGGAAGAAATAACAAAAATCAGAGCAGAAATCAATGAAATAAAAAGATAGAAAACAATACAGAAAAAAATTAATGAATCCAAAAGTTGGTTCTTTGACAGAATAAACAAGATAGACAAACCTCTAGCCCAGTTAACAAAAAGAAAGAAAGAGCAACTCCAAATTAATAGACTCTGAGATGAAAGGGGAAATATCACAACAAACAATGAAAAGATCCAATCATATGGGAACAGGTCAAAATCATATACTCTACTAAGTTTGAAAACCTAGGAGAAATGGATGAATATCTGAAATCCTGGGAATCACCAAAGCTTAACTAAGAAAAGATTGACAGCTTAAACAGACCCATAATATATGAAGAAATTGAAGATGTAATAAGAAACCTCCCAATTAAAAAAAAAAAAAAAAGCCCAGGCCCAGATGGTTTCATGGCAGAATTCTATAAAACATTTCAAAAAGACTTACAACCAGTATTACTCAAATTTTTCAGAAGGATTCAAGCATAGGGAAATCTCCCAAATTCCTTCCGTGAATCCAGCATCACTCTAGTACCAAAACCAGGCAAACATACAACCAAAAAGGTGAACTATAGACCCATCTCATTAATGAACACATATGCAAAAATTCTCAACAAAATACTTGCAAACTGCATAGAGACCCACATCAAAAAGATGATCCATCATGACCAAGTTGGATTCATACCAGAGATGCAGAGATGGTTCAACATACAAAAATCAATAAATATCATAAAACACATAAATGAACTGAAAGACAAAAACCACACAATCGATCATCTCAATTGATGCAGAAAAAGCCTTTGACAAAATCCAGCATCCCTTCATGCTTAAAGTCCTAGAAGGAAGTGGATTGGAGGGATCATTCCTCAATGTAATCAAAGCCATATATGGGAAACCCACAGGTGACATCATCCTAAATGGAGAAAATACAGAAGCATTCCCCTTAAAGGGGGGAACTCAGCAAGGCTGCCCCTGTCACCACTCGTCTTCAATATAGTGCTTGAAACACTTGCTAGGGCAATAAGGCAAGAAAAGGAAATTAAAGGACTACTAATTGGAAAACAGGATGTCAAGCTATGCCTTTTTGCTGATGATATGATTGTTTACCTAAGGGATGCTAAAAACTCCATGAGAAAACTTCTAGAAATGATTAAGAGTTTCAGTAAAGTGGCAGGCTACAAAATTAACCTAGAAAAATCAGTAGGCTTTCTTCACACCAACAACAAGCAACTGAAGAAGGAACACAAGGAGACCTTCCCACTCACAATAGCCTCAAAAACAATAAAAGACCTAGGAATAAACCTAACCAAAGACACCAAAGATCTCTACAAAAAAATTTGAAACCCCTGATGAAGGAAATTGAAGAAGACATCAGAAAATGGAAAGACCTCCCATGCTCATGGATTGGGAAACTTAACATAGAAAAAATGCCCATTCTACCTAAACTAATATACAGATTCAACATGATCCCAATTAAAATCCCCAAGAGTTTCTTCACAGGCTTGGGGAAAAAAGTCCTTAAATTCATCTGGAAAAACAAAAGACCCCGAATAGCCAAAGCAACCCTGAGTGAAAAGAGTAATATAGCCAAGTGTGGTGGTGCACGCCTTTAATTCTAGCACTTGGGAGGCAGGGGCAGGCGGATCTTTGTGAGTTTAAAGCCAGCCTGGTCTACAGAGAGAGTTCCAGGACAGCTGGGGCTACAGACAGACCCTGTCTCATAAAGACAAAAAAAAAAAAAAAAGAGAGTAATACAGTTGGGATCTGTATACCAGACTTCAAATTGTACTACAGGGCTATGTTCATAAAGCAGCTTGGTACTGGCACAAAAACAGACCTGTTGACCAGTGGAACAAAAATGATGATCCAAAGTTAAACACACACAATGTTCAACCTCCTCATATTTGACAAGGGTGCCAAGATGTCACAATGGAGGAAAGACAGCATATTCAGAAAGTGGTGTTGGCAAAATTTGATCACCACTTGTAGAAGAATAAAGTTAAACCTCCACGTCTTGCCCTGTACAAAAGTCAACTCCAGATGGATCAAAGACCTCAACATTAAACCCAGAACTCTCAAGCTGATAGAAGAAAAAGTTGACAGCAGACTACAAAACATAGGCCTAGGAAAAGACAGCTAAATCAGACAGCAGCTTTACAAGAAATAATCCTAAATCAGACAGCAGCTTTACAAGAAATAATATTGACAACTGACAAATGGGACCTCATTAAGCTCAAGAGCTTCTGTACCTCAAAAGAAACAATCAAGGAATTGAAGAGAAAACCCAAAGAATGGGAGGAAATCTTCAACACAGATATATCTGACAAAGCATTGATTTCCAGAATCTATAAACTACTCAAGAAATAAAGAAGAAATAAAACAAATGACTCACTCAAAAGATGGAGCAAAGAGCTGAACAGAGACTTCACAAGTGAGGAATTAGTGATGGCTGAGAATCATCTTAGAAAGTATTCCTCACTAATAATTAAGCAAATGCAGATTAAAACCATTTTAAGATATCATCTCACTCCAGTAAGACTGGCTAGGATCAAGAAAACAAATGATACCAAGTGCTGGTGAGGTTGTGGGGAAAGGGGAACACTCATCCACTACTGGTGGGAATGTATATATCAGCCACTATAGAAAGCACTGTGGAGAACCCTTGGAAGACTCAAAATGAACTTGCCACCTGACCCAGTCATACCACTCCTAGGTATATACCCACAAGACAAATCTTACTGCAGAGAAACATGCACAGGCATGTTTATTGTAGCTCTCTTCACAATAGCAAAGAGCTGGAACCAACCAAAGTGCCAATCAACTGTCGAGTGGATAGAGAAAATGTGGTACATCTACAAAATGGAGTTCTATGCAGAGGTAAAGAAAGATAACATCATGAACTTTGCAGATAAAGGAATGGAGCTAGAAGATATCATGTTAAGTGAAGTTACACAGTCCCAGATAAACAAAGAACAAATGGTATCCCTCATCTGTAGATGCTAGTACCAATTACCTAGTTGTAAGGCAAACTGAGAAACGTTAATGTGCTCTGAAAACAACCGTGTTCTTTTTTTTAATTAGGACTGGGCAGTTTTTGTTTATTTTTTTTAATACATAGTTTGTACAAGATTATCAAATCTAGACCCGTGTTCCCCACCTTATCGCCCCATCCCACCAGACCTCATGTATTCTGCCAAACATGCTTTTCATCTCTTTCTCAGTCTTTCTCGATATTCTCCATGTGGAACTTGACTGTTTTGAGCAGAATTTCACTGTTTCAGTCAGTTCTTTGATGCAGTCCTTTCTGTTGTTTTTGTTGTTGTTGTTGTTGTTTCCAATATGCATCACTTCCAACTGCTTTGGACAAAAGCTCAAGGGGCCATGCACAAGAAATACTTACAACTAGGTAATTAGCAGTAGCATCCACAGATGAGGGTACCATTCATCATTTGTTTTTCTGGGACTGTGTTACTTCACTCACCATGATGTCTTCTAGCACCCGCCATTTTCCTGCAAAGCTCATGATGTTATCTTTCTTTACTGCTGCATAGAACTCCATTGTGTAGATGTACCACATTTTCTCTATCCACTCATCAGTTGAGGGGCATTTGGGTTGGTTCCGGCTCCTTGCTATTGTGAAGAGAGCTGAAATAAACATGGCCATGCATGTATCTCTGTGGTGGGGTGAGTCTTGAGGGTACATGCCTAGGAGTGGTATGGCTGGGTCAGGTGGCAAGTTCATTCCAAGTCTTCCAAGGGTTCCCCACATTGCTTTCCATAGTGGTTGTAGAAGTTTACATTCCCACCAGCAGGTCCCCACATCTGGCACCCAATGTGGGGCATGAAGGAAGAGGTCATACAGTAAGGGGCCAATCGAGGATTCCAGGGCAGGTGAGACCCGAAAAGATGGGTAACACAACTTCCAAGAGGGACCCAGCACTACAGCCACTGTGCTACATATTGATTAGCCATGGGTTGTAGCTCACTGACTCCAATTCGGCGAAGGTATGGGCCAACATTTTAAAGCCAACACAAGGGTAAGAGTTGAAGGCCTATTATGCCAGAGGGAGACTCATCTGGGAATTGAACCCCCACTGGGGTTTTACCCTACCATGGCTGCCCTTATAGCCTGCTTCTCAGCAGATGGGTGTGGTCTGACAGAGGGGGAGAGATGGCAGATGTATATGCCACTAGGGTTCAACAGGAACCAGGCAGCAGAGCCTCAGGTGGCCAAGTGAGAGATGTGGAGAGGATGGCTTGGCGTGGCCTACAGGAGGGGCCAGCTCCCCACAATCAGGAGGAATTTTGTGATGTACAGCATTTGTTTTTTGGCTGTGTGCTGTGGTTTGCTGTGGCTGTTGTGTTTCAAGTTGTGTCATGGAGAAAGTTTAGCATCTCCAAATCAGTGAAGGCAGGAACTAAGGGTGGAGGCAGAAGGAATTCTCATATTGACTCTGCTGGTGTGCCTGTGGATGACACTGATGGGGACTTGGCCTGTGTGTGGGAGACTCTTTCTCTGATAGGATTTGGGAAGCTTGCATACTCTTGTGGGTTTTCACCCACTCAGCGGGACACGATTATGCAGCCTGTGGGTGCTGTTTTGGCTTCCCTGGATTGGGGGCATCTGTTGCTTCCCCAGCCTTCCCAGGTGGTGGGTATTCAGAGAAATTGAGAGGAGCGCTTCCTCTCCCATGCACTTGCCTTCTAGTGGTCTTGAAATGGGCTTGGAACCTGCCCTGCAGCCTGGGCTCTGGCCCCTAAGAGAAGGCCCAGCTTCTGCCTTCTGGCCACAGCTCAGGTGGTGAAAGTAACAGAGGCTGGGAAGACAAGCATGCCAGTGGAGCAAGCTCAAGCCTTTTGCTGCCAGCCTTCTAAAAAGTTACATCTTTGCACAGGCCAGCTTAGGTTGTAGAGGCAACTACCCAGGAAGTAGTCTACCAACATTGGCTTTCATGGAAGCTTGTGAAAAGCCAGCCACAGTCTAAATATGATTTTTAAAAAAGTCCTTAAAGGGGGCTGGAGAGATAGCCTAGCGGTTAAGAGCGCCGACCGCTCTTACAGAGGACGCCAGTTCGATCCCCAGCACCCACATGGCGGCTAAGAACCGTCTGAAACTCCAATTCCAGGAGAACTCCAGTTCCAGGGGAATCCGATACCCTCTTCTGACCTCCGCGGCGTTGCATGACACGGGTGCACAAACTTGCATGCAGACAGTACATTCATACACATACAGAAATAAATAAAATTAATAAAAAAAAATTAAAAAAAAAATCCTTAAAATTTTTTCTGTATATAGTGTTAAATAGTGTAAAACAGTGCTTAATTCTGTTAAAGTTTCTTTTTGTCTGCTAAACTTCCCCCCAAATCTCTTCTAGAGTCCAGTCTTCTGTCATGCAAATTGAGCTTGTAAATTCCACGCTTGTAGAGACTGGCTTGGTGGCCCATGCCTTTAATCCATGCAGATGCCTGTGAGGTCAGGACCAGCCTAGTCTACCAGGTCCGCTCTGACTGTGGGCAGGCTCTGACTTGAAAAGACCAAAGGCAAAATATGAAACTTTTCATTCAGTTTGTAGCTATTTGTAAATACTCTGGTTAACCTAGTCCAATGTTTGTTCTGTGCCCCTCTCCTGCTCTGGAAATAGTGAAATGGTTGGTGGGGGAAGGGCAGGCTTTACTGTATTCTCTGTGTGACTAGAAAAGCAGCTCTCAGGCACTCTTGTCCTGGAGCATCTTTCATTGTGTTTTAAAGGTGCAGCTTTTATTCCAATACTCAGAAGACAGACCTCTGTGAAGACTCAAGCCCAACCTTAATTGTGTAAATGACCTTTTCTCATTGAATCAATAATGTACAGATTGATCTCATGAACTTTTTTCCTTTGTGTATGCTTGTATGTATGTGTGAGTGTGCACAAGTGTGTATGGATGTATGAGTATTTTGTTTTAACCCCTATAGGTTTCTAAACTGCTGTGTTTTAAAAAGGTCAACTATAAATCACTTTACAAATTCAACCTATACAAAACTTGGTTTATACTTTTTGATGTTAACAATCTTTAATTAGATTTATGTAAATGTTAATATGCATTTGTACAATTATAAAAGCCTCTGAACTGGAACTGGCCCCTCCAACTAGGATGCAGCTCTATTAATTAGTTAAACTTCTATGGTCATTTGTGTAATTTGCTTGTCTTGGTTAAAAAATTACTGATTGTTTGGCCAGGCATGGTGGCACACGCCTTTAATCCTAGCACTAGGGAGGCAGAGGCAGGTGGATCTTTGTGAGTTCAAGGCCAGCCTGGTCTACACAGTTAGTTCTAGAACTGCTGGGACTACAGGAAGACCCTGTCTCAAAAAGACCAAAAAAAAAAAATACTGATTGTACAAATGTTGGTACAGTTAGCTACTTTATGGGTATATGGTACCACTATCAACGACACTCCCTCAATACCTGAGACAAAAACTAACATTGGTTTTAGATATAAAGTATGGTTAAATGTGTATTGCAAAACATTTAACAACTAAGTAAAGCATCTTTAAAACAGAGTTTTGTGCTAGGCCTAGAAAAACCACCTCCAAGGAATGAAAGGAAAATGGTTGTTATAAACCCGCTTTATAAGATTTATAGTGATGTTTGAAATAAGTATTATACATTTATATAGTGGTATGTCAGTAGAGATTTATACAGAAATACAAATAAATATAAGTTAATGAATTTGATTTCTCTGAAGCCACAGTCTAGAAAAAGAATTTTAAGGAACAATTTAATTGATGTGTGATTAATAGGTATCCAAATTTGCCGAAATGTTGTCTACATATTATATGGTATTTTAGGACTTAGTAAAAGTAAAAATGCCTATATTAAACAACATTGGTTAAAAGGGTTTTTTTTTTCAATTTTTTTTATTTTTGGTCTTTTCGAGACAAGGTCTCCCTATAGCCACAGCTGTCCTGGAACTCACTCTGTAGACCAGGCTGGCCTTGAACTCACAAAGATCCACCTGTCTCTGCCTCCTGGGTGCTAGGATTAAAGGCGCATGACAACACGCTCAGCTCAGTTAAAAGGGTTTTAATAAAAATGGTAATTACTTAATAATTTTTATAACAACGAATTTGGGGTTAATGCATACAAATGTTTTCTATAAATTTTTCTATTGTACAGTATCATCTTGTCACATTTTCTTTTACCTGTAGGATGATTTAACTCAGGGAATTAAGTTTGCTTCCCAAATTAACATACAGTCAATGATAAACAGCTTAGGTAAATTAATGAAAATTTACACCTTAATTCCTGCCTATAAGTATGTGTAATACAACTAACTGCCTTTTTGAGATTCATGGGTCAAAAAATAGAAAACTAAAATAAAAAAGGGGGCTGTTATGATTATGTATTAAACGTTTTGTCAAAATTTTCACAATGTATCAAGAAATACCAGAGGAGAAGCTGGCCCATCTGAACATTAAGGATCCTATTTGTAATAACTGTTTATAATGTGTCCTAATGAAGTTACCTTCCAGGTGCCACCAAGTTTTAATATGAAAGACTTTCTGTATTTCTAATTGCTTGTGCTTCATTAGTAGGATTAAAAAGATACTCCTGGATAAACTGCCAACCCATGAAATAAAACAGCCTAAACTGATCAGAGTCCAGAATGACATGTTCTCACCCACTTGTACCCCTTTTCTAAAGCCTAGGGAACAATCTGCAGAAGAGGGGGCATAGTAGAATGTAAGGGCTGTGATTGGTGTGAATTGTGGAACTACGGCAATATAGACTGGACTCCATAAATGGACTGCAGGGGACATGTTTCTATGTGTGCCCACCCCCAAATTGAGAAAGCTTGCTGGAGGTATGCAGGGATGGACAGGACTTTTACTGTAAAGCTCAGGGATGTGAGGAGACCGGGACTTGCTTAACCAAAACTCCCCAAAGGGCCTAATTAAAGTCAACAGGGGACAATGTGGCAAATGTATGTACAACTCGCCTGGCCTTTGTAATAGGGAAAGATTGGCAAAGAGGGAGAGGGATCTGATACAGAATCAGGGTTGGTTTGAATCCTGGTACCAACAGTCCCTTTGGTTGACTACCCTGGTTTCTACAATCATGGGACCTCTTGTTACTCTCCTGCTCCTGCCCACCTTTGGACGATGCATAAAAGGTCCAACTTATGACCCTCTGCCTTCAATATGACTGGATCCCAAACTAGTCACCCGGGTCTGAGCAACCTGTTGCTGACCTCTAGCTGAGTCAGCCCCCATATCTGGGGTAGCCCACTTAGTTCTAACTGCACATCGCTGCGGGCTCTTGTGGTTTATGCAAGAGCTGTGCTCCAGATGAAGGGCTCCACTGGGCCAAGGAATAAAATAAAAAAAGGGGAGATGAAGGGGCATGAGAGATGGCAACACCTTAAAGGAAGTAAGGCAGACGGGCCAGGCTTGTTTACAACTCAGGGGGCCCTTATCAGCTGGTCTTAAGTAAACAAGACTTGGGCTAAAAAAGGAAGTAAGATAGGTGGGCCAGCTGGTCCTAAGTAAACAAGAGGGGGCTAAAGGAAGTAAGGTAAGTATGGCCAGGGTTGTTTTGAAACTTTTCTGATTGGCTCTAGCTATTTGATCTTTAAGATGATTGGCTGTTCCATTGTGGTTTTTGCCTTTATAAGCTGTGCTTGCAATAAATGAGATCAGCTGTGACTGACTCCCAGTCTGAGTGTCTCCAGGACATGGGAGGCTGCAAGGTGGGGCAGACTGTGCACCTATCTTTCCCCTTCCTGGTTGCTGTGCAGGGCAGGACCCCTCAGAAACTCTCGGGGATTTTAATTGGGATTGCATTAAATCTATACAAGAGTTTGGATAGAATGGACATTTTTACAATGTTAATTTTCCCAATCCATGAGCATAGGAGGTTTTTCCATCTTCTGATATCTTCTAAATTTTTTCTGTAAGGGTTTAAACTTTTTGTTGTAGAGATCTTTGGTGTTTTTGGTTAGGTTTGTTCCTAGGTATTTTGTTGTTTTTGAGGCTATTGTGAGTGGCAAGGTCTCCTTGAATTCCTTCTTCAGTTGCTTGTTGTTGGTGTAAAGAAAGGCCACTGATTTTTTTAGGTTAATTTTTTATCCTGCCACTTTGCTGAAGCTGTTAATCATTTCTAGGAGTTTTCTGGTGAAGTTTTTAGCATCCCTTAAGTAAATATTCATATCATCAGCAAATAGGGATAGCTTGACTTCCTCTTTTCCAATTAGTACTCCTTTAATTTTCTTTTCTTGCCTTATTGCTCTAGCAAGTGTTTCAAGCACTATATTGAAGAGGAGTGGTGACGGGGGGAAGCCTTGCCAAGTTCCTACCATTAAAGGGAATGTTTCTGTCATTTCCCCATTTAGGATGATATTGGCTGTGGGTTTCCTGTTTATGGCTCTGATTACATTGAGGAAGGATCCCTCCAATCCAATTCCTTCTAGGACTTTAAGCATGAAGGGATGCTGGATTTTGTCAAAGGCTTTTTCAGCATCAATTGAGATGATGGTGTGGTTTTCCTCTTTCATTCCATTTCTGTGCTTGATGATGTTTATTGATTTTCGTATGTTGAACCATCCCTGAATCTCTGGTATGAATCCAACTTGGTCATGATAGATGATCTTCTTGATGTGGGTCTGTATGTGATTTGCCAGTATCCTGTTTAGAATTTTGGCATCTGTGTTTATTGGTGAGATGGGTCTATAGTTCTCCTTTTTAGTTGAATCTTTGCCTGGTTTTGGTAATAGAGTGAGGCTGGCTTCATAAAAGGAATTTGGGAGAATAACCTTTGTTTGTATCCTTATAAACAATTTGAGTAATAATGGTTGTAGGTCTTTTTGAAATGTTTTATAGAATTCTGCTGTGAAACCATCTGGGCCTGGGCTTTTTTCAGTTGGGGGGTTTCTTATTACATCTTCAATTTCTTCATATATTATGGGTCTGTTTAAGCTGTCGATCTCTTCTTGGTTGAGCTTTGGAGATTTCTAGGATTTCAGATATTCATCCATTTCTTCTAGGTTTTCAAACGTGGTAGAGTGTAGGTTTTTGAAGTATTCCTGTATGATTTTCTGGATCTTTGTCTGTTGTGATATTTCCCTTTTCATCACAGATTGCATTGATTTGGAGTTGTTCCTTCTTTCTTTTGATTAACTGGGCTAGAGGTCTGTCTATCTTGTTTATTCTTTCAAAGAACCAACTTTTGGATTCATTGATTTTTTTGTATTGTTTTCTTAGTTTCTCTTTCATTGATTTCTGCTCTGATTTTTGGTATTTCTTTCTGTCTGTTGCATTTAGGGTTCATCTGTTGTTGCCTCTCAAGTGTTTTTAGCTGCAGTGTTACATCATTCACTTGTGCTTTTTCTGTTTTTCTAATGTAGGCACCCAGGGCTATAAACTTCCCTCTTAGTACTGCTTTAAAGGTATCACATAGGTTTTTTTGTGTTGTATTGTCATTGTCATTCAGTTCCAGGAATGCTTTTATTTCTTTCTTTATCTCTTCCTTGACCCATTCATTATGCAAGAGTGTGTTGTTTAATCTCCATCTGTTCTTGTAGGCAATAGGGCTTATCCTGGTGTTGAGGTTGAGTTTTAATGCACTGTGGTCTGATAGAATGCATGAAATTATTTCAATCTTTTTGTATTTGTGGAGATCTCTTCTGTGTCCCAGTATGTGGTCGATTTTGGAGAATGTTCCATGAGGTGCTAAGTAGAAAGTGTACTCTCTGGTATTAGGGTGGAATATTCAGTAGAAGTCTATGAGGTTCATTTGGTGTATCATATCATTCCGTTCAGATGACTCTCTGTTTATTCTTTGTCTTATTGACCTGTCCAAAGGGCTCAGTGGGGTATTGAAGTCCCCTACTATGAGTGTACTGGGGTTAGTGTGTGATTTGTGGTCCTGGAGAATTATCTTTATAAAGTTTGGTGCACCAGAGTTTGGGACATATATATTCATGATTGTGAAATCTTCTTGGTGAATTGTTCCATTGATGAAAATGTAATGGCCTTCTTTATCTCTTCTGATTTCTTTTACTTTGAAGTCTATTTTGTCAGATATTAAAATATCAACACCTGCTTTCATTTTGGTACTATTTGCTTGGAATATTTTTTTCCATCCTTTCACTTTAAGGTGATGCCTGTCCTTGAAGGTAAGATGTGTTTCTTGTAGACAGCATATCGATGGGTTCTGTTTCCTAATCTAATCTCCCACTATATGTCTTTTGACTGGGGAATTCAGTCCATTAATATTTAAGGTTATGACTGATAGGTTTGTGTTGCTCAGTTTTGCCTTATTATCCATTTGCAGTTTTGGTTTAGGTTTGTACTTCTGCAGTTATGCTTTTATTGATTTCTCTTTCTAGGAGCCTGGGGATAGTTGCTCCTTTCTTTTGTCTTTTGAATTGCTTCTCGTATTCTCTGAAAGGTTGATTTTCCGGACATATATTCTTTCATCTTGTTTATGTCATGGAAGATTTTTCTCTCTCCTTCAAATCTAATCAACACTTTTGCTGGGTATAGCAACCTGGGTTGGTATCTATTGTCTTTTAACACTGGGAATGCTTTGCTCCACATTCTTTTTGCTTTCATAGTTTGCACTGAGAAGTCAGCTGTAATTCTGATAGGTTTCCCCTTATAGGTCACTTGTTGTTTTTCTCTTGTGGCTTTAAGGATTTTGTCTTTGTTTTGGGAGTCTAGCATTGTTCCTATGATGTGGCATGGAGAATTTCTTTTCTGATCTTGTCTGTTTGGAGGTATATGTGCTTCTTGTATTTGTATTGGTTTGTCTTTCTTTTAGTTTGGGGAAATTTTCATCTATTATTCTGTTGAAGATCTGATCAATACCATTCTCTTGGGATTCTTCTCCTTCCTCTATTCCTATGATATGGAGGTTTGATCTCTTCATAGTGTCCCACAGTTCCTGGTTGTTCCACTTTCGTGTATTTTTAAACTTTTCATAATCTTTATTTGAGGTTTTTAGTTGTTCTATGTTATCTTCTGGATCTGATATTCTTTTTTCTGCTTCCTCCATTCTGTTTCTGAGGCTTTTTCCTTTCCTTTCCTCTTGATTAGATGAGTGTTTGATTTCCTTTTTCATTTCATGTTGTGATTTCTTTAGTATTTCCACTTCCTTTTGGAGCTTCTCAATCCCTTCCTGTAGCTCTTTGCTTCACCGGTTGGTTTCCTTATCTTTTTCAACATGGGATCTTTTCAGTGTTTCTACTTCCTTCTTGAGTTCTTCGTTCTCTTTTCTTAATTCTTTGATTTGCTCTTTATAATCTTGTACTTCTTTAAGTATGTTCATGATTGTGCTTCTGATATCTGTGTCCTGGGCCATCCCCATGGGGATCCCAATGTAGGACTCTTCCACAGGGTTGGTAGAGCTTGGTGTGTGATTATCCAGCACCTTTCCCATATTGTCTCTTCTTTGTGTTCCTGGCATATGGGCTTCTCCTTGCCTGTATTCCAATGTGAATCTCATATGCCTCTTCAGTGTGTTGAAGGCTTGCTTTGCTTGCCTACTTCAGATGCCCTCATAATCCCAGTTGGGGGGGGGGGCAGTGCTCTTTAGCCCCTGTGCTTCAGGTGGTCTTGGGAGTTCTCCCACAACTGCATTCTTATATTGTGAATCCCTTAACATGTTCTAGAACTAAGCTACCATTTATTTTCAGAGTTAGGAAGTTTGGGTATATGGATGAAGGGAAATATATGTATATTTTAGAGTAATATAAGATCAAAAGAATGCAGAAAAATAAAGAAAATTGCAGGGGAGGGTGCATATTGATCAGGGGCTTCAGCCAGACAACCTGGACATAATTTTAATATAGGTGAGACATATATGTATACATAGTATATACATATATATTCAAATATTTATATATTATATATTTATATAGACATATATGTATATATACATATACAAATGCACTCCCCAAAATAATAATCCTCTGCTTTGAAAAAAACTCTGGAAAGACTCAGAAAAAATGCAACAAGACATGTATGGCAGAATCCTTGAACTAGGGTGGGATGGGGAGAATGGAAAGTGAAATGAGTCTAAATTGGATTGAGAAATGATTTATGAAAAAGTTTAATAACAATAAAAGTATATTTAACAAAGAATTTGTGATGAAAGGGGAAACATCACAACAAACAATGAAAAAATCCAGACAATCATATGGGAATACTTCAAAAACCTATATTCCACTAAATATGAAAACCTAAGAGAAATAGATGAATGTTAGAAATCCTGGGAAACAACAAATCTTAACCAAGAAGAGATTAACAGTTCAAACTGACTCATAACACTTGAAGAAATTGAAGATGTAATAAAAAAAACTTCACAAATAAAAAAAGCCCGCGTCCATATGGGTACACAGCAGAATTCTATAAAAGATTTAAAGAAGACTTACAGCCATTACCTGTTCAGAAGAATACAGAGAAATCTCCCAAGTCCCTTCTATGAAGGTAGCAGCACTCTAATATCAAAACCAGGAAAAGATAAAACCAAAAAAGAAAACTATTGACCCATCTCATTAATGAACACACATGCAAAAATTTTCAATAAAATACTTGTCAACTGCATACAGACCCACATTGAACAGATCATCCATCATGACCAAGTTGGATTCATACCAGAGATGCAGGGATGGTTCAACATATGAAAATCAATAAACACCATAAAACACATAAATGGACTGAAAGCCAAAAGCCACACAACCATCCTAATTGATGCAGAAAAAGCCTTTGACAAAATACAGTATCCCCTCATGCTTAAAGTCCTAGAGAAAATTGGATTGGAGGGATCATTCCTCAATATAATCACAGTCATATACAAGAAACCCACAGCCAACCTCATCCTAAATGGATAAAAGTTAGAAGCATTCCTCTTAAAGGCAGGAACACGGCAAGGCTACCCACTATTGCCACTCCTCTTCAATATAATGCTTGAAACACTTTCTAGCACAATAATACAAGAAAGGAAAATAAAAGAAATATTAATCAGAAAATAAGATGTCAAGATATCCCTTTTTGCAGATGATATGATAGTTACCTAAAGAATGATAAAAACTCCACCAGAAAACTACCAGAAATGATCAAGCCTTTCAGTAAAGTGTCAGGATACAAAATTAACTCACAGAAATCAGTAGCCTTTCTTTACACCAAACAAACAAGAAACTGAAGAAGGAATATAAGGAGACCTTCCTACTCACAATAGCATTAAAAAAAAAAAAAAAAAAAAAAAAACCCAGGAAAAAAACCCCTAACCCAAGACCACCAAATTTCTCTACAACAATTTTTCCCTTTTTTAAACAATTTTTTAAATTTTATTTATTTTTATGTTTATGAATGTACTTTCTGCATGTAGGTTTGTGCACCCATGTCATGCAATGTGGCAGAGGTCAGAAGATGGTGTCAGATTCCCCCGGAACTGGAGTTAAAGAAGGTTCTCAGTTGCTATGTAGGTGCTGGGAATCGAACCTGGGTCCTCTGAAAGAGAAGTCAGTGCTCTTAACTGCTAGGCCATCTCTCCAGCCCCTACAACAAAAATTTTAAACCCGCAAAGGAGATTGAAGCAGACATCAGAAGTTGGAAAGATCTCCCATGCTCATGGATTGAAAAAATTAATATAGTAAAAATGTACATTCTACCCAAATTAATATACAGATTCAATGTAATCCCAATAAAATCCCCATGAGTTTCTTCACAAACATGGAAAAAAAAAATCTTTAAATTCACATGGAAAAACAAAAGACCCCAAATAGCTAAAGCAACCCTGAATGAAATGTGCAATACAGCAGGGATTACTTTTCCAGTCTTCAAGCTATATTACAGGGCTATAGTCATAAAGACAGCCTGGTACAGGCACAAAAACAGATCCATTGACCAAAGGAACAAAATTGAAGATCCAAATTTGAGCTCATACAATTTCAGCCATCACATATTTGACAAAGGGGCCAAAAAAGCTCGATGGAGGAAAGACAGCATCTTCAACAAATGGTTTGGCAAAACTGGATCACCATTTATAGAAGAACAAAATTAAACCCCTACTTCTCACCCTGTACAAAATCAACTACAAGTGGATCAAAGATTTCAATGTGAAACCCAAAACCTTGAAAGTGATAGAAGAAAAAGTTGGCAGCAGCCTACAAGACATAGGCATAGGAAAAGACTTCCTAAATCAGACAGCAGCTTCACAAGAAATAATATTGACAAATGAGAAATGGGACCTCATTAAACTCAAAAGCTTCTAAAATTCTGATGTTGAGATAGCAAGGTGGTGCATCAGATACAAAAAAAAAGTACTCGTGGCCAAGCTTAGTCACTTGGGTTCAATCCCCAGAACACACATAGTGGAATGATAGAAGTGACTCCTACTAGTTTTCCTCTCACCTACACACTCATGTACCATGGCACACAAATAAGTACATGTAAACATTTTAAAGAAAAGGAAAAGCATGTCTGTAGAAGCCAGTATAATGAGAATTACACAGTGCACCTGTGCAGAGCTTGTCCCTCATCAATATAACCTTCCCTAGGCTGGCAAGACCACACAAGCAGCTGAGTTCCAGACCTGGGCCATTCATAAGGTGACATGATGACTGCACTAAGAGGAGAACCCTAACCTCGCCCCCAATAAACGAGACCGCAGCAGCTCACCCTCCGCCTGCATTCACCCAATTCCCAGGGTCTGTGTCTTGACTCTGCACCTCTCACCCCCTTTTTGTTCAGGATCAGACCATGAAATTCCCCAGCAGGACTGGGGGATTGACTACATCTTGTGCCCAACATAGTTTTCTGATCCCTCAGTGCTGGCGAGGCACCCCCTTCCTTGATTGGTGAGTAGGCCCCTTTTTGTGTTCTTTGTTCTTTTGGCCATGTGCTAGGGTGAGCACCAGGTCCCTATCCTCCCCCACAGACCCCTCTCCTCCCTTACCATTTTCTGCCCTCATGGATAATATCCTTCCTCACATTCTGGAGCCACAGATGTCTACCTTAAAGGCTTTCCTCCAGACCCCTGGCCTTAAAATGAAATCCCAGGACTTGGATTCATTTGAGAGAAAGCCAGTTGCATTGCCCCTCCTCACAATAATTGCAAGCCTTAAGGGCTCTTCAGTGGAGGATGTTCTGCGTGATTATAACACAGCCTGCCACAAAAACACTGAGGAGAAGTTGGCCCTGCCCTGTGTCTCCGACTTTCACCAGGATGAGGAAGGTTCACCCCATCCCAAGCCTCCCAAATTCCCTTCAGCTGCCCCTGCTAGGGATACTCATTCAACCCCCACAAATATACCCTTAGAGGGGGGCCCAGGAAGTTCTCTCCCACTGGAGGGACTTGAGACATCTTTTTCAGCTGGCCATATCTTTTGGGTAAGAAAAAACTCAATTATTTTTTTTCTTTTTACTTTCACTTTGGTTTTATTTAAACTCAAGTTTCTTGTCTGGGGTGCTTGGTTAGGAGAAACTGGATGCAGTATTGCTCCTTGAGCAAGGAGATGGGGGATGCCCCAACTCTCCTCTAGTAAAGTGCGAACATGGGGTTTGCCTCAGCAATTTGTAATCCAGGCCGGGAGTCTGGATTTTTGTTTCCAGGACCGACAGGGTGTCGGATCCATGCGTGCAGTGTTTCCTCTCTTCATCTGACTCTGTCTCATGTTTATGGTAACTGTTCTTCCATGTGTTTAAGTGTGCATCTAAGTTTTTGTGTGTGTTTGTAATTTGGTCATTATAATTGTCTAATGTTGGTTCTGTCAAACAAAGTGGTCACTTCAAGTTTCTATCCTTTATGTGAACAGAATCATTCATTTTGGCATACCAGACTAGATATGCACGTGCAAGCTTTAAAATATGGATATTTAAAAATGCATTTAAAGGCCTAAATTTTTGATACCATAGACATCTCTCAATTTATTATCTCTGAGTCTATCACATTTTTCACAACAGGTGGTAATTTTTATAGGAATTAGCCCCTGAGTTGATATTTTAAGGATCTTATTTTCTAAGATGACATTTTGGTTTGTGTCTGCTTTCAAAAGGAATTGTATGAAATAACTTGCTTGCTTTGGAATTATCTACTTTTTTGAGTCCTCTGCAGGCCAGATTCTCTGGGAGGATGTATCCCTGATTTAAAATATTAACTAGCCTTCTGGACTGGGAATGAATTCTTGGACCTGGTGTCGTGGCACACACCTTTAATCCCAGTCCTTGGGAGACTGAGGCAGGCAGTTCTTTGTGAGCTCAAGGTCAGTCCATCTGGTCTGCTTTGGTGAGTTTCCATGCAGCTGCTAAGAGGAAACTCTTTCTCAAAGGACCAGAGATAATCTGCCTCTTACTAGCTAGTAAAATTTGCACCAGCAGTTAGTCAGGAATCCTGGTGTGGCTTGGGAGGAGGTCTTTAGAACTTGGGGAATTCCTGAGCTCTCTGGAATGCCCACGTGGCAACCATTCCATCTCTGCTAGAGAACAATTTTGGGGTCTGGCACCTGGATCAGTTGGGGTGATGCATGGCTTCCAGGGGTGCATTATAGGCTCTTGCCTCCAAGGGGCGAGGGAGAGCAGTCTGGAATAGCTTTTGGGATCTGTTACATTTCTGCAAGAATTTTTGAGACTGTCTCCCTCCCTCCCTTCTTCCTCATGGGAGGAAAAGGGACCTCTCTGGGTGAGTGCCCTCCTTGCTGATCTGGCTGGCATTGTCTCCTGTGTGCTGTGTGTTTGTGTTGAGAAAGAGTTGGTCTCAGAGAACTGGGTGAATCAATTTAATGAAAACTGTACTTCACTCCATGCTTTTAGCCTCTGTTGGATGAAGGTATTACATAAAATTTTTGTGATCACTTTAAGATGTTAGAGCAGCCCTCTTGCTCCAGGCTCCTGATGTTCTGAATGTGTGTTTGAGTCTTTTTAAACTACAGAAACTCAGTTCAGCTTAAGGGTAAGAACCTATTTGGAGGGTTAAGTACCTTAAGCCCTCATACTTAGTAAAATCTTATTCTGATAAACCTAATCAGAAATACAAATATTTTAATGGTGCAACCTGGATACCCTAAAAAATATCTTTGCAAACTCTCTCCCAGCACTCAGGGGAGACCAAGTATGTGTATATCTTGGTCTGGTTTGGGTGGAGAACTAATACCAGAATGGCCTGGGCCAGCTGTTTCTTGCCTCCAGGGTGGTAGAGCTACCCCTCCTGGGGTAGCTAAAGGGCTTTATTGTGTTTCCTTTCAGTCCTCCCCTCCCCCTTCCTCATAGGAAGCAAAATTACCTCCTGGGTTTGAACTGCTGTCCTGCTCATCTGGCCACTCCTGGAAGTTCCCCAGCCAGGTGTGGGGGGCCACACCTTTAATCCTAGCATGCCTTCAATCCTAGCATGGCTAAGGTTTCTAGGTGATTTTCCTAATGCTTTTTGTCTGATACATAGCTATACTGTCAAGCAGTACAAATCAGAGACCAATGGCTGTGACAGGCCATACAGTAGGGGTTCAAGGGCCCCACACTAGACTCTGGGTCCAGACTCCAGCAGACTTATCTGGGAAGGTGACCTCTTTGTCTCTAATGACCTGTCAGTAGTTGTGAGAAGCAGGCCACTTCATGAGCAGCACCTTGGTTAAAACACGTGTTTACAAAAACCTACCCAGATGTTTTTAAAAAGGTAAAGATCATTACCGTAGAATTTATGAGTCAGAAACAAATAACTGACCCAATTTAATCCTAAATTAAAAATAGGAAAATTTACCTCACAGCTAGATGACCTCAGTACTGTATAAGCTGTGAACTTTAGAATGTTGTTATGTTGACTGTTATAAACTTAACAGTCATATTTTACTCTGATTTATGTTTTCATCTCTGATTTAGAGTTTTCATCAAGGTATTGAAGTTTTGGGTTTGAAACTAGTTCAACATTTGTTTTATGGGGCTGTTTAAATGAATAGGCCTGAATCTAATGCTAATGATTTACTTGATATGAACTTGATTCACAAGTAAACCGTCATGTGAGCTAAAACTGTTAAGTTACACTATGGTCATTGGTCCTTGTATTTTAAGTTCATTTTAAGGAATAATCACTGTTGTTCTAGGGTGCAATTTATTTCCACATGTTACACATGTTGGGACATTTGCCAGGTCTAGGTAAAATACCTCTAAGCACTCAAAGAAAAGTAGTCAGTCAGATAAATTAAAAAAAAAATTTAAAGGGGCTGGAGAGATGGCCTAGTGGTTAAGAGCGCTGACCACTCTTACAGAGGACCCGGGTTCCATCCCCAGCACCCACATGGCGGCCAAGAACCGTCTGAAACTCCAATTCCAGGAGAACTCCAGTTCCAGGGGAATCCGAGACCCTCTTCTGACCTCCGTGGCATTGCACGACATGGGTGCACAGACCTGCATGCAGACAGTACATTCACACACATACAGAAATTAAAAAAAAAAAAGCCTACGTTCTTTTTTTTTAAAAAAAAAAGAAAAAGAAAAGTAGTTGGTCAAACCCTGCTCCCAGCTGGCAGGAACATCCCACAGTTTATAGTAATGGACTTGAGATAACTGTCCCATCTTGTTACATGGGAAATAAATGTTAATTACTTAGTAAATCTGTGCAATTAATGGTTAATCTGTTTATAAATGCTATGTCTCATGGTATTAAAAATGATATAAAAATGTGGAAAAGGTTATAAAGGTATTTTAGTAAGGATTTATGTGAAGATAATGAAAAATTCTATGCAAGTAATAAAATTCTGAGGTTGTTGTGACAGGTAAAAAGGACACTATATAAATAAGCTTAAATATCTAAGATTCAGTCAACTATTTCAAGAATAGAAATGTATATATAGTCAAGGTTTGCTTAAGAGTGTTCAGTTTTTGACCAACCTTTATATGCATATCACATGGCACTTCAGAGTACAGTAAAATGATGAGAAACCTGTATTAAATTAAATTGGTATAAACACTCGAGCTAGTTTACTAGTTGTGGGTCTGCCACCGAGGTTTGTGGCAGGGGCCCACTTAATCCCAGGATGATCCATGTGGGAAACACAAGCAGGAAGGCACACCACAAGGAAGCATGTTGAGGTCCAAATGCAGAGAGAGATTTTACTGCAAGATGTCTGTTTAAATATCCAGCATGACTCAATTCTCAAAGCCAAATCCTAAACCTTTTTGTCACTATATTCCACCCCATGGGTGTGGCCAGGGAGGCCCCATTGGCTTAGAATGCAACCTGTCTTAACTAAGTTTTTCCCCAACTAGTGGCCTCAATAGGATTTTGAATATACAGAGTTAATTCTCAGTTACTTCTGGCTTGAACCTAACTCCATGTACAGGTTTGGATTAAATGGACACAGACAAATAATGGGTTACCTATGGCTACTGAAAATTTACTTTATGCAAGAGTTGCTTTTGATATTTCCTTTGACTTAACCAGATAATTTGGCTCAAAAAGATAGGTTCTATCTCCCTGAACAGTTTGCATGCAGTCCAAAAGAAGACAGTTTGGAATAGCTTGGTAATCATTATCAGTTTATTTCCTGTCTTCCAGCATGTCTTACAATTCCTGTCTTTCTGGGAAAACTATAAATCAGAAAAAGAAAAAGATTGTTCCTGTTTGTAGTAATTGTTCTAAACAGTTCACATATAAAATAAGCCTGAAATTGTTTAATTTGATATTGTGAGTTATGCCTGTTTAATCTATGGTGTTAAGTCCCTCCTCCAGTCAGTATTATCCAAAGATGTTTGAATTATTGTCCAAGCCTTATTTAAAATATTATAGAATAATTAAAGGTGTTAGGCTGGTGTAACAGCCTTTCTGGATGGATAACGACCATACCTAAATGCCCATACCAATACAGCTGAGGGACTTAAGGAACAACTTTGTTTCTTGCCCTCTGAGGTCAACCAGTCCTGGGGGACTATGTCTGGAGGCATCTCCTGAAATGTCCTGCAATTGTGAGTCACCAGTCCTGGGCAGGGAGGTCTTGGAGATCCACTTGCCAGTATCCAGTCTGTAAAGAGGGAAGTCTCTTCATGCTTTAAAGAGGGAAGCTTGGTCTAGCAAGACCTGACTTTATCCTCATGTAGATGGAACTGGACCACTCCTCACACAAAATTAAATACAAAGTGTGGAAACATAGTAGCCTGTATGTTGAGAATTATGCAGTGTGCCTGCACAGAGCTTGTCCCTCATAAACCTAACTTGCTCTCGGCAGGTGAGACCATACAAGCAGCTGAGCTGCAGACCTGGGCCAATCACAAGGCAACACGATGACTGCACTAAGAGGAGAGTGGAATGTGAACAGTACATAAACCCTAACCTTGCCCCCAATAAACGAGTCCACAGCAGCTTGCCCTCTGCCTGTGTTCACCTGATTCCCAGGGTCTTCATCTTGACTCTGCACCTCTTGCCCCCTTTCATTCATGGTCAGACCACAAAACTCCCCAGCAGGCCTGATGGATTGACTACACATATCCTTTAGGGAGGGTGAGATGGCTCAGTATGTAAAGACTTAAAGTCCATCCCTCAGACTGAAAGGACAGAACTGACTCAGAATATCATTAAGGAAAAGCGTAATAAACTTCCAATGCAAGAAAGCCCTGAGATAATCAGAATAAATGCAGATTTAGAAAAAAAGAAAGCCGGGCGTGGTGGCTCATGCCTTTAATCCTAGCACTTGGGAGGCAGAGGCAGGTGGATCTTTGTGAGTTCAAGGCCAGCCTGGTCTACAAAGTAGGTTCCAGGACAGCTGGGGCCACAGGGAGACCCTGTGTCAAAAAGACCAAAAAACAAAACAAAACAAAACAAAACAAAACAAAACAAAAAAGGGATTAAACAAGCATAAATAAATTCATGGGCTAAAGAGAAGGCAGACTCAGCAGTTAAGAGCACTGACCACTCTTACAGAGGATCAGGGTTCTATTTCTGGCACCCACATGGTGACTAATTGTAACTCAGTTCCATAAGATCCAACACCTTCTTCTGACCTCTGTGGGCATTGCATGACAGGGGTGCACGTACATACATACACCCATATACATAAAATAAAAGTAATAAATAAAATAAAAAGAGACTCAGATCTGGAGAATGGAAAATTTTTATGCAATATAGTAATAGCTTTAGGTAGAAACCAAAGGAAAACAACATTGTGCCCAAAGAAACTCTCTCTGAATTGAAACATGAATTTAAGCTTCAAATTTAAAAGTAACATGCAGTTCAATGGAATTTGATTAAAAACACTCAACCTTGAGATAAGTCCTTAGTGAGTATTATTCCTCAGTAACACAAAGTGGTAGAAGTCACTGGAAAACACCTAGGAAATTTTAAAGGAAATAGAATCCCTGGTAAAAAAAAAAACAAAAGCAGGCACAGTACCCCAGTACACAAGGCAAGCCTTCAAAGCTGAAAGGAACCTGAAGAACACAGCACTTATGCACCCTGATTCACCAAAACCAAACAAAAAACCACCAGATACACATTGCCCATCTACTCAGGAAGACCAGCTGCTAACAACATGACTGAAAACGATGGAAGGAGATACACAGAAGCACTTGGGTGGGCTGGGCTCGGTGGCACTGGCCTTTAATCCCAGTGACAGGCAGATCTCTATGAATTCAAGACCAGCCTGGTCTACATAGAGAGTTCCAGACCAGCTGGGGCTAGAGGGAGAATAATAATAATAATAATAATAATAATAACAATGTCTTAAAAGACTAATAATAATATCAACAAAGTCTTGGGTGAATAGCTGAATTAATTTTAAGTACATTTAATAACTATAAAATACACCTTGTCAATATATAACTACTACTAAAACTAAGGAAAGAGTGGGAGAAGGGGAAAGAAAGGGGCCAGTATATTTGTTATGAATGGTAACATTACAGACACTATCTACAGTCAAAAGATTTCCAGGCTAAAATTATAATCTCAAAATCTTTATGGTTTTAGTAATCTTAGATGAATCAATTAAGAAATAGCATACATGTTCAAAATAAAACATTCACTTGAAGTTTAGTAATCCATTCTAATTCATGTCAGCTTCATTTCGCTCCCTTCTACTTCAATTCTTATCTATAAAAATAGCATGTATATTAATAATTGTAAAAAGGGATTTGAGGTGATTGTTTTTTAAAAACTCTTCTGCATGATTTGAATCACTATAATGAGCAAGTATTATATTTACAAAATCAATGAAAGTAATTTTCAGTTAAGAATGAACAGGAAAGATTAAAACAAGTTGATATTTAATTTTTTTCAATAAACTGACTTTGAACTCAATAGGCATAGTAATTTAATTATATTTCAGACTTAAGATTCTCTCTGCACTTGTATGGATCTCCTTTCCAAATTCCAGATAAGCACTTGCATTTGAAAATCCTTTGATTCTGGAAACAAATTTTAGCCAAAAAATCCTAGCATTTAAATACTGACTTGGCCTCTAAATCAACAGCTACATGGGATTCAGGGCTGGAACCAGAGGACGTGGTAAATGTTTAACACTGAGAATTACTATATTATTATAAAGATAAAAAAAAAAAAGCGGCTTTGTTTTCATGAACCATCTTTTTTTTTCCCTATTTCTTCTGCTTATCCCTAGACCTGTTTCACTTAAGTTGATTCTCATTTCTTTTTAAATATTTTATTGTTGTCTGTATGCGTGTAAGTGCATCCATGTTATATGATACCTGGAGAGGTCAGAAGAGGGTGCTTGATCCCCTTTAATTTGAATTACAAAGGGTTGTTAGCCACCCTGTGGGTGCTAAGAATTGAACCTAGGTCCTCTCAAGAGCAGTCAGTGCCCTTAATCACTGAGCCATTTCTCCAGCCCTCCATCATGAACTTTTGTTTGCAAGATTGTTTGCATCAGCTGTCCACAGCATGTCCATATTGTAAAAGTGTTCCAACACTAAGGTTCTAGGTGTGCCCTATCCAGCCCAGCTTGGTCCATCACCTTTAAACTCAGCTTCCTCTAAAGTCACAGGATATAGACCAAATGTAGAAAATGCTTGTTGGTTTGTTTGTTTGCTTGCTTGCTTGCTTACTTGTTGGTTTTGCCACAGTTAACATGAATGATCTCTAGTCCAATACCAAAGACTATGTTCCTCTATTAAACATCATGACCATAATTTCTACATTTTTTTCTGGGTGTTCTGGACTTCTAAGCTCCCACCAGAACCACCCAGGAAGCTCAGATTACAGCATTCTAGTCTTTCTCCAGCATACTTTTACAAACATCTTCATGTTCTCCCACAAACCAGTCCAAAGGTGTAAGGAGTTACTCACACAGCCAGGTTTAATTAAAGCCCTGAGTACACTCTTCTGATAGTATTTTTCTGTGCTCCTCAGACTGCCTGTTTCTGTAACTGTGAAGAATCCTCCCAAGTGAAGGCTATGTTGGCTCCTCATTTCACAGACACAGAATGAGCAGCTCATGTTATGGGAGTCAGGAAGCAGAGAAAGGCCAGGTCTGTACCCACAGTGTCTGGACTTTGCACATTTCTTTTTATTTGATCTGCCTGTGGGATGGTGCCAATCCACATTCAGGGTGGTTCATCTCCTTCCTTAACTAATTTTCTATAGATATGTCTTCAAAGACAAACCAAAGGGCAAGTTTACTAATCTTGGTGCTTCTCAATTCAATCAAAGCAAACCATCAGGATTATCAAGTAAATCCTTCAGAAAAACAAACAAACAAACAAACAATTCTCAAGGAAAATATATGGCTCCCTCAGTGGCTGGCTAGTCAAAGACAGGTAAGTCTCTGCAAAACCAGGGCAACCTGAGACAGACACAATCAAAATGTCTGAATGCCAGAGGTTGGGCCAACAAGGTTCGGGCATAGCACCTAAACTCCCACTTGGACAACTCCTCATGCAAAATTAAATACAAAGGGTGGGAATGTAGTAGCCTGTATGCTGAGAATTATGGAGTGTGCCTGCACAGAGCTTGTCCCTCATCAACCTAACCTGCCCTAGGCAGGAAAGACCATACAAGAAGCTGAGTTGCAGACCCGGGCCAATCACAAGGTGAAACGATGACTGAACTAAGAGGAGAGTGGAATTCGAACAGTACATAAACCCTAACCTTGCCCCCAATAAACGAGTCCACCGCAGCCTACGTTCACCTGATTCCCAGGGTCTGCATCTTGACTCTGCGTCTCTCACCTCCTTTTCATTCAGGGTTGGACCATGAAATTCCGCAGTAGGTCTGGGGGATTGTCTACAGTGAGCCACCTGCTATGGGTGTTAGGAACCAAACTCAGGTCCTATGCAGGGTCAGCAAGATCTCAACTGTTCAGCAGTTTCTCCACCCCTGAACATCTTGTTGTTTTAGGCTGTCTTTAGAGACCTTGTGTCAATTATAACAAACCAACCTCAGCAACCAAAAATCCACACACAGTGAAGGTTAACAAGTATTACTGCATCCTGTTCTGCTGCCTCAATCCACTTAGCTGGTTAAATTTTTTCTTACTTCTCTAAGGATTAAGGCTCAGAAAAATTATCTTTTGACAGCAGTTAAGTATTTTAACAATCTTGGGTCCTGCTCATATTGCTGTGTCTCATTCTCTGGTGGGAACATTTAACTCTAATGTCATGTTTTTATGACCTCTATCTCTGGGTAAGGGCTGTTTATTAAAATTAGCATTGAATCAGGCTAAAAAATGTTCTACTTTGCTCATATTTGGTGGCAGATGGTCTCATAGTCTTCTTACCTTCAACTTTTTCCTTTGCTAATTACATCCCTGTATAACTAGTTGACATGCCCATGCAAGGATCTTATTCATCACTTGTCCTAGTTCCTGATATGTTTACTTTTCAACTTCGCTGTTGTAAATTGAGGACGGCGGTGTGAACATGGGAGTTGATGAGGTTTTGAGTTTGGAGGGCTGAAGCCGATTGGTCCACAATGGAGCCTAAGGTGGTGGCTGTCATAATACTCTGAGAAGAGAGGCCAGAGTGATTAGAATGGTGCTGCTGATGAAGGCAGTAAGGCCAAAGTCTCTGCACAACCACGTGGAAAGCATGAGTTCCACTCTGTGGAATTGAGTGGCATTAGTTACATGGACCCAAAGGGCAGAGGGGCTTTGGAACAAAAGCTCTAGAGTTCCTCTGGAAGAGAACCAGCAGTCGGATAAGAGGCAGAGGGAGATGTCCGAGCAGTTAACTAAACTGGAGTTCATAGGTGAGGAGAAATTGTCAAGAGGAAATAGAAGGGGGGCTTAACACAGACAGGTGTAGGGGCGAAGGAGTAGGATTTAGTCTAAGTTACTTTGACAGAGCTCTCGAAAGGGGAGTCAGAAGTGTAGGTACCATTGAAAGAAGTGCTGCAATTGAGAAAGAGTAATGAGCGGATATTGGAACAGGCAGCAGGGCCACAAAAGGACCATTCGCCAAAGAGTGGGTTAAAGAGATATTGGGTGGGGCCACATTTGTTGTAGTTCAAAGTACTAAGGGTCAAGTTGCTCCAGGGGCCTTGAAACTATATCCATAAGTTGGAAGTGTTGCCCATAGGGTAAGGTCGAGAGTGGCCTAGGCAGGAAAGCCATTCAACTGGAAGGGCAACCTTTAAGGAGTAATGGGGAATGGGCTGGCTTCAGGGAATAGAAAGCTTGGCTGAGCGTTCGGTGCCATTGGCAGAAGTGGAGCTAATATGTGGGGTAAGGAATTTAGAAAGGCCTCTAACTCGGCCCCGGAGCGATTGCCCTTGAAATCCCCTGAGGTATAGGAGTGAAGGGAGACACAATGGGTGTGGCCCACAGCTGAGTGAGGAAAGTAGATGGTATTGGAGAGATTGTAAGAGGTACCAGTATTGTTAATAAAGAGGCCACAGAGGGGGTCTCCAGAGGTAAGCCCGGGGATAGGTTGGAGGAGAAAAGGGCTAGGAAGGCAGGAGCGTCCTGGGAGACAGGTAAGAGTATAGGTGACAAGGGAATGAAAGCCCAAAGGTCATGAGCAGGAGTAAGAAGAGGGGAGAAACAAACCAATACCATCAGAAAGCTCCAGAGTCTGGGTCCACGGAAGGCCAGATGTTTCTCAGGGGATCCATAGTGGCTTCTCTGAGGTTTCTGGGAAGATACAAGCAAAGCCTCGGTGACCATGGGTTAACAGGGGGTCAGGGCCTCTCCACTGAGAAGATAAGAGGAAGCGGGGTGGAGCGGGGGACGGAGCCCCAGTGCTTATAAGTCGGGGAGTTGCCGTGTTCATCAAAGGTAAGGAAGTTAAGGGTAAAAAGGGTTTTGGTAAGGAGGTGGGGGTCCATGGGGATGGGGAATGGCAGGACCCTTGAGAGGTGTTCCTTAGTGCAGCGATTGGCACGCTCAATGATGACTTGGCCTTGCCTTGAGGGTTATAGGGGATGCGTGTGGAGTGCCCGATGTTCCATGAATCAAGGAAGGAGTTAAATGTGCTGGATATGCTGGGCGTGGTGGCGCACGCCTTTAATCCTAGCACTTGGGAGGCAGAGGCAGGCGGATCTTTGTGAGTTCAAGGCCATCCTGGTCTACAGAGTGAGTTCCAGGTCAGCTGGGGCTACAGGGAGACCCTGTCTCAAAAAGACCAAAAAAAAAAAAAAAAAAAAAAAAAATGTGCTGGATATGTAGGCCGGGGCTGTTGTTAGTTTTTAACTCCCAGGGGACCCCCATGAGAAGCATGGTCATTTTCAGAGCTTTGATGGCGTGGGAGGCGGTCTTGCCGGAGAGGGCAACTGCATATATTAGCTTAGAAAATGTGTCCGCAGTCACATGAACATATTGGAGTTATCCAAAGGTGGGGACATGGGTGACATCCGTTTGCCACAGGGAGTTAGGGGCAAGGATGCAGGGATTCACCCCTTGATGTTGGAGGGGTCCCGATGGGGCCAGAGGGGCACAGGAGGAGCAGGAGTGAGATAGATGTTTACATTTAGGGAGGGACAGGTCAGGGTAGAGGGGGTGGAATGAGCAGGGTGAAAACGCTGGTGGAGGGCCCGAGCCTGCTCCAGCAGGGGCAAATGAGCGGTCATGATGAGAGAATCAATGCTCGCATGACCCTCGGCTGTAACGCCCTTTAGGTCTGTGTGGGAGCGGACATGTTCAATAAACTAAGGGTGTGCGTGGTGTCCCAGAAGGTCCTTGATAGTATGGTGACATCTGAGGGGGAGTTAGAAGCATTCACAGAGGGGAAAGGCAGAGATCGCAGGGTCTGAACAGCGTGTTGGCTATCTGAGAAGACATTCAAAGGGGCATTCTGGACACGGGAGAACACTTGGGCTATAGCCAGGAGCTCACCTAATTGGACAGACACAGGATTGGGCCAGAAGAAGACGGGGGGGGGGGCATCACCATTGTAAAGGATGAAGCCGAAGTTGGTCTTGTTAGCATTTGGAGAAGGCAATGGGTGCGTTAGGAATGGGCTGGGATTTAGAGAATGAGTGACAGTGAAAGTCAACAGAGATATAGGGGAAGGTCTGCAAACGTTTGTCACATGGGTAGTCGTTGTCAAGTGTCCCAGGATAGCCCCACATCAAAGTCTCAAACAAGGCACAATCCCTCCACAAGGAGTTAAGTTTGGCAACAGGAAGAGGCAGAACAATCTTTTCTGGTTCAAGATTGTAAATTCGGTTGCAGTAGTTTCTGCCTTTAAATGCAAGGAGGAGGGCTGGAGAGATGGCCTAGCGGTTAAGAGCGCCGACCGCTCTTACAGAGGACCCGGGTTCAATCCCCAGCACTCACATGGCGGCTGAGAACCGTCTGAAGCTCCAATTCCAGGAGAACTCCAGTTCCAGGGGAATCCGAGACCCTCTTCTGACCTCTGCGGCGTTGCACGACACGGGTGCACAGACTTGCATGCAGACAGTACATTCATACACATACAGAAATAAATAAAATTAATTAAAAAAAATTTAAATGCAAGGAGGAAGAGGACTTCAATGTAAGGAGTGATTATGTGGCTATCACTGCATGAGGGGTGGAGCCAGAACAAGGGGCCATCCTGCCAAATGGCCCCAAAGACCCCATCCAAGGTCACTAAGACCAGGACAAGGAGGGGCCTGTCTGGTTGGAAACGGTCTGTGGACAGGGAGAAGAGACTGCCTCTAACCTCATCAATGACAGCCTTAGCGGGGATGGGGGGTGGGGGGTGAGGGGTGGGGGTGGTGTCATTGAAATGATGTCGGGGAGAGGGAGTGATTCCCCTTCAGGAGGGACAAGAGGGGGTCAAGCTTCGCAGGGGCTATTGGAAGAAAGGGCTTGAGCCAATTGATACTACCGCAGAGATTTTGGAGGTCATTAAGGGACTATTTATCTTTAGCAATTTATGAGGATCAAGGGGTCAGATTATTTAGGAGATCTGATAACCCAAGAACTGACGTGGCTGAGAAAGTTTAATTTTATCAGGGAACATATGCAAATCAAGGGATTCCAAAGGAGAGACCAGTTTTCTAAGTAGGAGGTTAAGGGTATCAGGGGAGGGATGGGCTAGGAGGATATCATCCAGGTAGTGGATGGATTTGCATGATGGAGGGAGGACATTGAAGGCCGAGGCTACAAATTTTGGCAAAAAGTAGGGCTATTTTTCATTCCCTGAGGCAGTATTTTCCACTGGTATCTATTGGCCGGTTTGTGTACATTGGGCTCCCACACTGTAAATGCAAAGTAAGGGCGGTCTTGTACTGCCAAAGGAATGCTGAAAAAGCAGTCCTTGAGGTCGATGACTGCAATGTGCCATGACAGAGGGATACAACTGGGGTGGGGAAGTCTGTCCTGAGGAGAGCCCATCTTTTTCATATGGAGGTTGATTTGTTGGAGGTCCTGTAACAGCTTATATTTTCCTGATTTTTTTCTGAGTAACAAAAATGGGGATATTGTGAGGACTAAGGGATGGTTCAATGTGTCCTAATGCAAGTTGTTCATCAATTAAGGACTTGAGGACAGTGAGTTTTGGTTCAAGTATAGGCCACTGCTCAACCCAGATGGGGTCATTAGTGTCCTGTTGAAGACAGGGAGTTAGGGGAGCAGTGACCCTTAGAATTGGAGGTGAACTCCTCTTCAATATAGTGCTGGAAACCCTTGCAAGGGCAATAAGGCAAGAAAAGGAAATTAAAGGAGTTCTAATTGGAAAAGAGGAAATCAAGCTATCCCTTTTTGCTGATGATATGATTGTCTACCTAAGGGATGCTAAGAACTCCACCAGAAAACTCCTAGAAATGATTAAGAGCTTTGGTAAAGTGGCAGGATACAAAATAAATCTAGAAAAATCAGTAGCCTTTCTTTACACCAACAACAAGCAACTGAAGAAGGACTACAAGGAGACCTTCCCACTCACAATAGCCTCAAAAACAATAAAATACCTAGGAACAAACCTAACCAAAGACACCAAGGATCTCTACAACAAAAATTTTAAACCCCTGAAAAAGGAAATTGAGGAAGACATCAGAAGATGGACAAACCTCCCATGCTCATGGATTGGGAAAATAAATATAGTAAAAATGTCCATCCTACCCAAACTAGTGTACAGATTTAATGCAATCCCAATCAAAATCCCCAAGAGTTTCTTCACAGGCTTGGAAAAAAAAATCCTCAATTTCATTTGGAAAAACAAAAGACCCCGAATAGCCAAAGCAATCCTGAGTGAAAAGAGCAATACAGGGGGGATCGCTATACCAGACATCAAACTATACTACAGGGCTATAGTCATAAAAACAGCTTGGTACTGGCACAAAAACAGACCAGTTGACCAATGGAATAAAACTGAAGATCCAAACCTGAGCTCATACAATTTCAGCCACCTCATATTTGACAAGGGGGCCAAGAATACACAATGGAGGAAAGACAGCATCTTCAGCAAGTGGTGTTGGCAAAACTGGATCACCACTTGTAGAAGAATGAAATTAAACCCCTACCTCTCACCTTGTACAAAGGTCAACTCCAGATGGACCAAAGACCTCAATGTGAAACCCCAAACTCTGGAGGTGATAGAAGAGAAGCTTGGCAGCAGACTACAAGACATAGGTGTAGGAAAAGACTTCCTAAATCAGACAGCAGCTGCACAAGAAATAAGATCGACAATTGACAAATGGGACCTCATTAAACTCAAAAGCTTCTGTACATCAAAGGAAGCAATAAAGGAAGTGAGGAGAAGACCCACAGAGTGGGAGGAAACCTTCACAGCAGATACATCTGACAAAGCATTAATTTCCAGAGTATACAAGCTACTCAAAAAACAAAGAAGAAAGAAAACAAATGAATCATTCAAAAGATGGAGCAAAGATCTGAATAGAGACTTCACAGAGGAGGANAAAAAGAAAAAAAAAAATAAAAAAAAAATAAAAAAAAAAAAAAAAAAAAAAAAAAAAAAAAAAAAAAAAAAAAAAAAAAAAAAAAAAAAAAAAAAAAAAAAAAAAAAAAAAAAAAAAAGAATTGGAGGTGAAGGGCCTGGTTAGTAAAGGGATTGTCCCTGCCTGAGAACCCACTCCTATCCTTGCCTATGATGTCTTCTATCATCCGTGGTAAGGATGGCGCCCATACTGAATAAGATGTCACTTCCCCAGGGGGTGCAGGGGATGTTGACAACAAGGGGCTTGATGGTACCAGAATTACCATAATAATCTTCCCACACCACTCCATTGATAGTTTGTTTAGTGGGTTGCTGCCACCAACTCCTTTAATGGGGGGCCCAGGTGTAAACCTCCAAGTGGAGAAGGGGGCAGTGTCATTGGAGGTGAAAAAATGGTGGCATCTGCTCCGGTGTCCACAATCCCTTTAATGGGGAAGCCGTCCAATTTAATGGATATCTGGGGGGGGGGGGTGGCAATAAATGGGTATAGTCCAGAGGACTTGAGGAGTGGTCTCTCTTACTTGTGGGGCTGAGGGGGTGCCCCAAGAGGAGTTTAAAGGACCTGAGGACCTGGATCTGCAGTCCTTAGCCTAGTGAAAACCTTTTTTACATTTGGGACAAGGAGTCTTAGGCCTAGTTGCCGGGCCAGGGCAGGAGCAGCATAAATGGCCCCATTTGCCACAACCCCAACACATGGGCAGGATGGAGGAGCCCTGGTGGAGGGATAAGGCCTGAATAGAGGCAGTCAAGGCCTCAAAGGGGTCTGTCAACAGGTTAAAGTCACAAATAGCAATGATCCATTTATGGAGATATTCATCACATACCAGGGTAGTGACATTACAGCACTGAGAGTTCATACCCTCCCAGGCAAGTTCCTTAAGCAGGGAATCACATGCTGGGCCAGGGGGTGTGTGTGGCAGTCTACCGCCAGAGTGATCCTGGTGAGGAAGTCTGAGAAATGCTCCCCAGCATGTTGTACTAGGTTGTGAAAGTAGGAGTCAGGTGTTTGGGGAGTACAAGATTTAAGACTTTGAAGGGCTGTAAGACCTGAATCGAGCCTTACCCTTGAGAGAACCCCCGAGTGAGAGATGCGGAGACAAGACTCTCGATGCAAAAGCAAGCGGTTTATTTCTCTGGCTTGTTGCCTGTACAACGGGGGAGAGGTGAACCCTGAGCAATCTCTGCATACATTTTTATACACTTAGAGTGGGGCAGGAATTGAACCCCAGTCTCCTGCGTGACAGGCGGGGATACTCAGCATGCTTGGGTCTGCAGGTGGCTTGGGGCCACGGCCCTCAGGGTGGTTCTTCCTGGAATTATAACTGACTGTGGTTTCCTGTTATCTGCTGACCTAGGGAGAGGTTGCTATTTGCTATCCTAGGGAGGGAAAGGATCTGACCCGATAAGTTGGCTTGCAGGCCTTTTATACAGGGTCTAGGGGAATCTTAGTGGGGTTTGGGTAACTTCTAGCCTTATTGGATAATAGCAGAGTTACAGCTCATGGTTAGGTCAGCCCACCTGCCCCCACATACCAAAGGTTATCTGTAGACACAGTCTTGGGACAGGAACGGAACCGGGTCTAGGGGAATTTTTCTTTATCAGTTCAGACCGGACCTGTTTCCCAAGACTGGGATGTATCTGGTGGACTTCAGCCTCGGGGAAAGTGAATACCACTGGCCTGTTTCTCAAAGCCCCAGATGCATCTGGTGGACTCCAGCCTGGGGGAAAGTGAATGCTTAACCTTTGTCCAGAGTAAAAGTCTGGAATCAACTCTTATCTCTTCAGGCCCATATCTTTTTTTTTTTTTTTTTTTTTTTTTTTTTTCGGCCATATCTTTAACCTGATCAAAGTATTGTGGGATTCCAATAAGAGACTGACTCAAGGGATCAGTGAAGTTGCCAAGGCCAGTAAGCATATCTAAGGTAATAGGAACTTGATATTGAATATTAGCATGGGCCTGGCCTTCTGCCATGTCATACACAGCGCTCCATTGAAGGAAAGCAGGTGGACCAAGGCAGGCTTTAAGTAGAGTATACCAGTCATAATGTGTTTGGAGATTAATGGCCCACTGGGTGAGGACATGTTCAAAGTAAGAGGAGTTAGGGCCTGACTCTCATGCTGTCGTCTGGATGAGGGAAAGGTCAGGCAGGCCGGGTGGGGATCTAAGGTTGAATGGTGGCATTAGGGCCTACATTGACTGAGAAGGCATGCAGGATGGGGTTGGTATGCAGAAAGGGATTGTAAGAATGTTTGAGAGCAGGAAGGGCGGAGGGGGGAGCCCTGCTGATCTCCCTCCAGGGATAGATAGGTGGCAGCAGAGAGCACTGGACCTCAGCAGGGGTTTGGGTGGGGATGAGGGGGCCAGTGCGGTAGGCGGAAGGTCAGGGGGCTCAGTCTCCTTGCAACCTTCTAAATCAGGGACACAAGGCAAGGCCAACTTTCTCTCAGTATTTTTGTGGCAGGCAGAGTTATGCTCATGAAGGACTTTCTCAGCCGAGGAGCCTTTAAGGCTAGCGATAATGGCTGGAAGGATCAAGACAAATGGAGCAGGGGGATGTCACATGAAACCTCACAGGAAGGAAAAGGGCCCTCATCCAGATGGAGGGGTCCCAAATGTTTTCAGCAGCGATCCAAGGGGCAATGCATACGGCCTCCTCCCAAAATGAATCCAAGTCTCGAGATTTCACTTTAAGGCCACATGTCTGGAGGAGAACCTTAAGGGCAGCCATCTGTGGCTCCCAAACATGGGGAAGAATATTCCCCATGAGGGCAGGAAATGGGAAGGGAGATTAGATCTTAGAGGGAGGAACCAACAGAACAGTGATACAGGAATGTACTTCCCTAACCATGGGCAAACACACAAGAAACTAAAGTAGAGAGAAGAAGGGGGGGTGGGGCCGAGTGCTCACCCTAGTGCCAGCCAGTCCTCCACACAAAAGGGGGCCTACTCACTGATCAAGGAAGTGGGTGTCTCACCAGCACCTGGGGATCAAAAAAACACGTTGGGTGCCAGACGTAGACAATCCCCCAGGCCTGCTGGGGAATTTCCTGGTCCAACCTTGAACGAAAAGGGGGTGAGAGATGCAGAGTCAAGACACAGACCCTGGGAATCAGGTGGACGCAGGCAGAAGGCGAGCTGCCACAGACTCGTTTATTAGGGGCAAGGTTAGGGTTTATGTACTGTTCGTATTCCACTCTCCTCTTAGTGCGGTCATCGTGTCACCTTGTGATTGGCCCACGTCTGCAACTCAGCTGCTTGTATGGCTGCTTGCCTAGGGCAGGTTAGGTTGATGAGGGACAAGCTCTGTGCAGGCACCCTGCATAATTCTCAGCATACAGCCTGTAACTCCCAGCTCTGGGAGATATCCAATACCCTCTTCTGGCTTCTGAGGGTACCTGCATGCATGGGCACAAAACTAGCACACACACACACACACACACACACACACACACACACACTAAATACATAAATAAATAAGTAAATAAATGGTTACTTTGAAACAAAAGTTAATTAACACTTTAAAGTATTTTTTATTTTTTTTAATTTT
The DNA here is from genome assembly GCA_009823505.1 of Rhizomys pruinosus. NCBI lineage: Eukaryota > Metazoa > Chordata > Mammalia > Rodentia > Spalacidae > Rhizomys > Rhizomys pruinosus. Next base: position 2,961,153 of record VZQC01014995.1, on the reverse strand, counting down.
ATTTTTGTGTATGGGTATATTGCCTGTATGTATGTAAGAACACCTGTGTTGTACAATGCCCATGGAGATCAGAAGAGGGTAATTAGATCTCCTGGAACTAGAGGTACCTATGGTTGTTAGCCACCATATGAGTGTTGGGAACCAAACCTGGCTACTCTGAAAGAGCAGCCAGTACTTTTAACCACTGAGCCATCTCTCCAGTCCCCAAAGGACCACTTTTATTTATTTTTTTTTTCGGTCTTTTTGAGACAGGGTCTCCCTGTAGCCCCAGCTGTCCTGGAACTCACTCTGTAGACCAGGCTGGCCTTGAACTCACAAAGATCCGCCTGCCTCTGCCTCCCAAGTGCTAGGATTAAAGGTGTGTGCCACCACGCCCGGCAAAGGACCACTTTTAAAGAGCTCATTTCCAAACCTAGAATATAGGACTAAATGGTAAAAAACAAAAAACAACTTGAGTGGCTTAATAACTACACAGTTTGCACACCTAGTAAAGAGTGAGCCTGGATCACAGATGAAGTCTATTTAATTCAAAATTGTACTTCCCTGGGGCTGGAGAGATAGCCTAGCGGTTAAGAGCACCGACTGCTCTTGCAGAGGACCCGGGTTCGATCCCCAGCACCCACATGGCGGCTGAGAACCGTCTGAAACTCCAATTCCAGGAGAACTCCAAAATTGTACTTCCCTATCTGTGGTTCTATTTTGTCTTGCTACTGTAATCAACCCTTATAAAGTGATAGGACTCCCCAAATGTCTTTGAATCAGAAATTTATGACAGAATGGCAGGGGAAAGGTGAAAACAAAACATCTGGTTTATTCAAAGAAATTGTGGCTGAAAGCAGATCTGAGACTGACATGTTGGGCCGACATGTGGCTGAGAGCATGTGGCCTCCACACATTACCTTCAGGAGACATCTGCTCACTTGAACAAAGCCATTGTGGCTACAACACTTTCACAGGCCTGACTGCTTCAAGTCTGATTACTCTGTTTACACATATAATTGCTGATTTAAAAAAAAACAAACAAATAAAATATACGTCATCAAGTTTTTACATGATTGCTCACTTAACTTATTATATTTGACTGTGATCAAATTTGCGGACATTTTCCTTAATCAAATCAATGCTTAGAGAATATATTAATAGCACTGCTATTGTGCTACCATTCCTTAAAATTCTGAACATAAATCCTACAGAGGACATTAATATTGTTGGGAGCTATAGCAGTAACCAGGGTAATCAATTAAATAAATAAACACTGAGAGTCTTTCATGGAATATTGTTTATTTTTTTAAAATATTTTTATTGAAGTTTTGTGAATTTCATACATAATTTCTCAGTCCAGTTTAGACTCATTTCCCTTTCCACGTCCCCCACCCCACCCGAGTTCATGGATTCTTGCCATACCTGCTTTGTATCTTTTCCTGAGTCTTTTTTTTTAAGTTTTTCAAAGCAGAGGATTATAGTTTTGGGGAGAACTTTACTGTTTCAGTTGGTTCTTTGTCCCAGTTATTTTGTTGCTGTTGTTCCCTCTAATTTGTATTGCTTCATCATATGCATATATATATATATATATATATATGTCACACCTGTACTAAAATTATGTCATCTCAAAATAAACTGTATGTTATTCCCAAATCATATTTCAGGATTCACTTTTTTTTCCTTTTAAATTTATATTACTTTAAAATATGCCTACATACCCCCCACCCATGTACCAAGTTACAAAATCTGAAAATAAGTGGTATGTTAATTCTAGAGCCTGTTAAGGGATTCACATTATAAGAGCACAGTTGCATACTTCAGGTATAAAACTTGAGATCTTTACAAAAGGTAAAAAATAAATAAATAAATAAATAAATAAATAAATAAATAAATAAAAGAGCATAGTTGTTTTGCCTGTCTTACTGGCAAGTGCAGCTACCCTGTGGCTGCCACTAATTTTACCATCCTTCAAAGACATGAGACACAACTTTTCAACCTTCCAATATGGACTGAAGGCCCATGTCTCTCCAAGAATCCTCCAAACCTTCAATGCCAGATGAGGACTGCTGAGACATCCAACTTGTGGACTGAGCTACTACTGGGGTTTCAGCCTCTTCAGAGTATAGAGTGCCATTGTTGGACTACCCAGGCTGTATCATGGAGACCAGTGCAGGAAGATCAAGACAGGACACAGTGCTTACTGGACCTCATTTTGTCACCATGGGAAGGGAAAACTCCAGTGTGAAACACAAGGCAGAACTGATGGTGGTTTGGGCTTGCCAAGGAGAAGTCTTCAAACATGATATCTTTCATCCTAATAAAGAAAAAAATCATAAGCTGAAGATGCTAAAACCTGTGATATATGTGGCATGCATATTTTAGAGTGATGCATATTGGAAGGAATAACAACAACAAGAAGACTGGGTCCAAGAACTGACTTAAATGGTGAACTTCTGCTGGAAACAGCAAACTCCTGCATTGAGAATTTTGAGAGAGACTGAGAAAAAGATGAAAAACATGTTTGGCAGAATGCATGAGCTCTGGTGGGGTGGGGGGGCAGGGAGGGGACCACAGGTCTAGATTTGATTTGAAATTTTGTATGAAATGCACAAAGCTTTAATAAAAATTGGCTTAGAAGAAACAACTTACTATAAAAAAAAGAGCACAGTTGCTTTCAGAAAAAGAGGAAGATAACATTCACGTTGCTCAGTTTGTCTTACAACTAGTATCTACAAATGAGGATATTTTTAATATTCCAATACGAATACACCTAAAAGTGAATATATCTCTATACCTCAGTTTGTTTATTTAAGAACAAACAAAGCTAAGTATGGTGGCCCATACCTGTAATCCAAGCATTCTGGAGGAAGATAAAAAGTTCAAAGCCAGACTGGGTTATAGAGAAAAGGATAAGTAAGGGGAAAGATACTTGGATTCAAATGCTAGGTTTAATTTTAAGAAAACTGGTCTATACAAGTTTACTTCCTAGCTCAGTCACTTGAGAAGGTCATCTAACCCACACCAGTGACCTGGTTATGGGCCATGTCCTTATTTATTTGTTACTGCTGTGATGAATACTAACCAAAACAACTTGGGTAGGAAAGGGTTTATTTCAGCTTGGACTTTACAGTCCATCATGGTGGAAGATCAGGGCAGGAACTCAAAGCAGGAACCTGGAGGCAAGAACTAAAGCAGAGGCCATGGAGGTGTGCTGTTTACTAGCTTGCTCAGCTTCCTCCCTCCATCCCTCCCTTCCTCCCATCCTTCTTCCCTCCCTTCCTTCTTCCTTCCCTCTCTCCCACCTTCCCTCCCTCCCTCCCTTCTTTTGTTTTTGAGACAGAGTCTCACTGTACCCCCAGCTGGCCTGGAACTTGCTACACAGATGAGGCTGTACTCTAACTCCTAGAGATCCTCCTGCCTCTGCCTTCCAAAATACTGGGGTTAAAGGCTTGTGTCACTATGTCTAGCTTCAATTACCTTTCTTATATAGCTCAGAGTCACCTGCCTAGGGATGGCACTGCCCATAGTGGGCTGGGACCTCCCACACAATGAGAAATCAAAACAATGCTTCATGGATGTGGCCACAGGCCATTCTGAGCTGGGTAATTCTTTAGTTGATATTCCCTCTTCCCAGGTGACTCTAGTCTGTGACAAGCTGGCAAGAACTCACCAGCAGAGGCAGAGTTTCAGAGCATTTTTTACATGGAATTTTCCAGAAGCTGACATTACAAATCATATAAGTAATCAAAGCAGATTTCACTTACAAGCAGAAAATTCTCAGCAGCAGCAGATATGTCAGTTGAAGTTTGAAATTGAGTAAAATGCAGTTTGTTTCAAGTACAACAAAATGTCTAAAGAAAGGCAGTCTTGACTAACTGAGCAGTCTTAGTATGCCATCCGACACCCAGATTGTTCTCATAGTCCTTCATCTTACAGAGATTGGCCTTCCATACAAACAAATGGCTTCATAATTGCAAGATAGCTGCTCCACCTCCAGACATCACCCATCATCCTGGTAGGAAGAAAGGAATAGGGCAAAGGGAGAAGAAGTGGGAGCTGCTAGATCTATTCTTCCATCAAGAAAGCAAAAGCACTTCCAGCAGCCCCCCAGCAAATATGTATTCAACTCATCAGATTGTGTCAAACAGCCATTATGAGTTGTAAAGAAAACTGGAAAATTAGATGTTCAAATTTCCAGTCACTAAATTAAAGTAAGACAAGAAAGGAGGTTGAGAAGTCACGTTGAGTAAGCCAAATTACAACGTCTGTCTCAATAGAGCTGATGTTCTACCTGTCAGGGTGTTTTCACACTTGGTATCATTAAATCACAATTTCAGGAGTTGGTCTGTGTTCTTTTAATTTTACTAAAGAGACAAGTATAATCTAGAGTGGTTAAGAAAATTCCCCAGTTTCTCCAGGGATAAGCTTCTTCCTGGGTCATACAATTCTAAGTGGTCATCCCTAAACTCATGTTCATACAAGTACTGAATGGACTCAGTAGGGTTTAATTTTTTAATAATAATAATAATAATAATAATCGTTATTATTATTATTGGTCTTGTTGAGACTGGGTCTCCCTATAGCCCCAGCTGTCTTAGAACTTGCTATGTAGACTAGGCCGGCCTTGAACTCACAGAGATCAGCCTGCCTCTACCCCCTGAGTGCTGGGATTAAAGGGCTACCCTGCCATGCCCAGCTATAAATATAATTTTTTTAAAAAAGACACTGCTTTCTAATGTGGGTAAAGGAAACATAAGAACATGCAAACAAGTGTTTTCCCAAGGACTGAGTATTAAGCTCTCCAAAGGCAACTCAGAGGGGGAGTTTGTAAATGCTTACCAAACCCTTACAAGGTAATCTTGTCCTTACAAAGAACAGATTTGAGAACCCTCTGAAAGAAGACAGTCAAGGTCACTTGGGATTAACCACTATATTCCATTAGTATCTGAAGCTCTCTCATGACTCCCAATATTTGCCCATTGAAGGGAAATTTATAGACAGTGAGTTACTCATTTAGTACCTAGCCTATATATTTTCAAGACTTGATTTGCTTTTATTGATCATAATGTAACCCTTGATATATTCCAAAGAAACTAGTTAGCTCTCTGTTTTTCTCTGCCATAGATACAGAAGAGTCTCAAATAAATCACACTAATAATCAAGTAAAAACAGAAAATAAAACATATTCCTTAGCTCAGGTATTAAATATTTTCTTTTCAAAGTTTTACTAATATGACCATAGAGATTTAATGGAATATGCTAGATATGTTGTTGGATAAACATTTTTGCAGGATTGTACCTGGGAGTTTTTGATGTTTTTTTGTTTTGTTTTGTTTTGTTTTGTTTTTGAGGAAAGGGCTGTTGTTTTAATGCATCCACAGTTCTTCTGGTTTGGATTTGATATAACTAGCTTTTACTTCCTGGAAAAGTTTCAGTTTACATTGAGGTATATAATTCCTTTCAGATTCAGGACAACTGTGCTTACAGTAGTCTCAAGCTCTCCTGTTTAATGCTGAGTGTGCTGATATATCTTAATAATCACCATCTTCTCCCAAGTACAATCTTACATGTCAGAAGCTTAACACATTTAATGAATATATTTAACAGGGCTGCTTTTAAATCATATTTAATTTTTTTTTTTTTTTTTTGGCTTTTTGAGACAGGGTCTCCCTGTAGCCCCAGCTGTCCTGGAAATCACTATGTAGACCAGGATTCCCTTGAACTCACAGAGATCCACTTGCCTCTGTCTTCCAAGAGCTGGGATTAAAGGTAGGTGTAAGCCACCATACCTGGCTAAAATATCCAGTTTTGACATTTAACAGTTTATGTCTTTAGTCTACTATTCAAAGTGTGAAGGAAAACACTACCTCTTCCCATGGCTGCCATTTCTTTCTTTTATTTTCCCTCTTAATAACCAAAGGTGCAAGATGAAAGAGCCAGAAAGGAGATCAAACAAAATAACTGAGTATTTTTGTGGAAATCTTCAAAACTATTGAAAAGTTAGAAAAATGAATGGACAAAAACACTTGCTGAGTCAGCAATGGCCGCTTTTCCAAAAATGTCCTGTAGTTCTCAAACAGGAGAATGTGGGTCAGAATAAAGCATAGATTTATTCTGAGGCTTTGGAGACCTCTGATAATAACAAAACTTTGCTGTTTATTATTATGCTTACAATTAATATTATACACTACACCCATTTCCCAGCATCTATTCCTAGCCCACTATTTTACAAATTGAACCAAATTATCAGTAAAACAATGTAAGAGGAAATGTTAGAAAAGAATGGTTTACAGGAGCTGGAAAGATGGCTCAGTGGATAAGAGTATTCCAGACTGGTATTCCAAAAGACCCAGGTTGGATTCCCAGTGCCCACATAGTGGCTTATAACTGTCCCTAACTCCAGTTGGAACTGGAGGTGGTTACACCCCTCTTCTGACCTCTGCAGGCATTCCATCACAGTGGTGCATGCATGCAATACACTCATATGCATAATATAAAAATAATAAGTACAATATACTTTTTATTTATTTATTTATTTACTTATTCATTTATTTATTTATTTTGGTCTTTTCAAGACAGGGTCTCCCTGTAGCCCCAGCTGTCCTCGAACTCACTCTGTAGACCAGGCTGGCCTTGAACTCACAAAGATCTGCCTGCCTCTGCCTCCCAAGTGCTAGGATTAAAGGCGTGCGCCACCATGCCCGCCTTACAATATACTTTTTAAAAGAATGGTTTGCTTATACCCTTTTGCAGAGCAATTTAAGGGATGGAGAGCCAGCTCAGCAGTTAAGAGTGCTTACTGCTCTTCCAGAGGACCTGAGTTTCATTCCCAGCACCCATGTCAAGTGGTTCACACTACTTGTGGTTTTAGTTTCTGGGGATCCAGTGCCCTGTTCTGGCTTCCAAGGTCTCTGGAACACACACACACACACACACACACACACACACACACACAAATCAAAATTAAAAAATTTAAAAAACAGTTTAACCAAGACTGATGGTACACACATGAAATTGGAAGACAAGAGAATCAGGAGTTCAAGGCCAAACTCAGCTACATGAGAACTCTCCTCAATAAAAAAATTAATTTATTGGGGCTGGAGAGATGGCTCAGTGGTTAAGAGCACCAACTGCTCTTGCAGAGGACCTGGGTTCGATTCCCAGCACCCACATGGTGGCTGAGAACCATCTTTAACTCCAGTTCCAGGGGAATCCGACACCCTCTTCTGACCTCCGCAGCATTGCACAGCATGGGTGCACAAACCTACATGCAGACAGTACATTCATACACATAAAAAAATTAATTAAAAAATCAATTTACATAGAAATAATTGTTTTGCTACTTACATATAATTTTGATTATCTGACATATACCTCATATTTTACACCCAACTTTCCATATAAGGTATATCTCTAAGAATTTCTTCTAAGCAAGCTTTATTAAGTTCATTGCTCCTCTTAATCAATAAATTAGGCAATTTATTTCTATTTTTCATCAATCCCAATGGATCTTCTTTCCCCTCTCCAGCCCTCCACCTCTCTATTCCAACTATTATATTATTATATATTACATTTAATTCTAGGAGATATCCAGAAGTGTGGCACTACTTTCAAGGCAAAGGGTTGAAAAAAAAATTGTGAAAGTTGTTTCTCTTTTTGAGACAGTGTCTCCCTCTAGCTCCAACTCTTCTGGAACTCACTATGTAGACCAGGCTGGCCTTGAACTCATAGAGATCCACCTTCCTCTGCACCCCCCCACACCCCCCTCCCCCGCCTCCCATGTCCTCAAGTGCTGAGATAAAAGGTGTTCACCACCACATCATTTGCTTCTAAAAGTGGGGGCGCCTCACTGGTTTGGGGTTAGATACCTGTAATCCCAGACTTGAGAGACAGAAGGATCAGGAGTTCAGGATCATCTTTGGCTACAATGTTTGTCTGAGGCCAGCCTGAGCTAAACAAGACCCTGCCTGTAATAAATAAATAAATAAATAAATACATAAATAAATAAATTTAAAAGGGGGTGGAGACCTCTGCTGTCTTAATAGGGTTAGGGCCTGAAGTATTCAGATGCTGTCAGATAAGTCTTCCTTTCCTTCGATGGAAGTTTGCCAAGATCTCTCCTTCCCATTAAAAAAATAATAACTTCCGGGGGCTGGAGAGATAGCCTAGCGGTTAAGAGCGCCGACCGCTCTTGCAGAGGACCCGGGTTCGATCCCCAGCACCCACATGGCGGCCGAGAACCGTCTGAAACTCCAATTCCAGAAGAACTCCAGTTCCAGGGGAATCCAAGACCCTCTTCTGACCTCCGCGGCATTGCATGACACGGATGCACAGACTTGCATGCAGACAGTACATTCATACACATACAGAAGTAAATAAAATAAAAAAAAAAGTTTAAAAAAAAATAACTTCCATACGCTGAGACAGGAGGATCGCAAGTTCGAGGTCAACATTGGGTATAGACTGAGTCTGCGATTAGCCTAAGCTTTATAGCCAGCTCTTATTTCAAACGAGAGAAGGAAAAATAAGTTTTTTATGAAAGCAATTAAGAGCTGCTGTTTTTTTTTACCTTCCGCGTGGATCAGAGGCTTTTCGAGGAGTGTTTTAAACTCTTCAGTGCTTTTCCTGTAATCTAGAACAGACTGAAAACCCTACATACACAAATGTTTAAGAGATTAATAAATAGCTCACATAAAAAAGAAGAGAAACTTCATTAGCCGCACCTGCTTCTCGCTTTCTCTTCGCTACTATAAGGCATCAGTGATTAGAAAAAAGAAAAAAGAAACATAGAAGTCGATTATACAGAGTCAGAGAAGTGGTGCTTCATAAACTGATAACTACATAGATTCCCTTTTTGCGGTTCTTCAGAAAGCGGGCAGGATGTTTGCAAGGTGCTGTGAAGCCTCACCAAGAGCGTGCAGCGTCACAGTAAGTTGAAAATGGAAAGTTGGGTGGAGATTATGAGTCTATTTGTTCACCTAAGGAAATAAAAGTATTCGGCAAGACCTTCCAGTAAAAGACATACCGGGTCTTTGAACTGGTCATTCGGACCATTAACAAAACTGAAAGGAAAAAAAAAAAAAAATAGTAGCGGGGGTGGGGGTGTGTTTTCCACGTGGCGAGGAAGGATGGCAGACAGCCAAGCCGGGGGTGCATGGTCCTCAGGAAGGGGCGCGGGGCTGGCCTGCTGAGGGGGTCCTGGGCATCCTAGCAGCACTGTGCTGGCAGGGCAGGGCGGGGCAGGGCGGGACAGGGCGTTGGCGCCAGGCTCCTTGTGTGCTCTGGGTGGGGTCCCCAGGCTGGTGCAGACTCAGGTGCAGGGGTGGAGTCGGAGGACTCCTGCAGACTCAGGTGCAGGTCCGCTCCGCCCTCCGGTGCGTGCCCGCCTCCCTCCTTCCGCCTCCCTCCTCCAGGTGGCCCGCCTGGAGCTGCCGGGGCCGTGCGTCCTGCGCCTCCCAGAGGCGCTAGAAGGCCACGTGCGCGTGCAGGCACAGGTGCAAAATGTAGGTCCGCTGTCGTCCTGCGCTCGCCTTCTCTACCTCACACCACTCTTCTACGCCCCCGTGGCTTCCCTACTTATTTGAGCGCTGACTGTAGGGAATTGGAGAAAGAGGGAGAAGTGCGGGGTGGGGGGGGAGAGAGAGAGAGAGAGAGAGAGAGAGAGAGAGAGAGAGAGAGAGAGAG
>VZQC01014995.1:2799931-2950858 GCA_009823505.1 Rhizomys pruinosus | reverse complement strand
CCCCCCCCTCCCGCCCCCCTAGTTCCCCCCCCCCCACTCCCCTCTCGTATGGTCTTAACCTTGCGGCTTGCTCTGGGCTTTGATTGTGCATTTACATGTAATTCTGATTGGTGACTGCGCTTTCCTTTCTGCTGTGATTACTTTAGTCCTGCCTTCCCAGTTCTGCGCTCTGCACAAGCAGTTTTGAAAAATTAAGTGCTAAAAGCATGACAAAGCAATATGAGGTTGCCGTGGTAAGTGAACTTTTAAACCAAAAATGACCGTTTCTTCTGGTATTCTCTATCTGGGTCTGTGGGTGTAAGGGGATTCACACACACAAAGGGTTGGGGGCAGGGAAGAGGGGGAGAGGAAACGAAACAAAACCAGCACTAATTTGTTGGGTTTTTTTTTTTTTTTTTTTTTTTTTTGGCGATGGTCAGTAGACGAGTTCTCTGTGTATTTGAATCTATTGGGACCGCAACGGCCCAGATGTATTTAAACTGGGTGAGAGTTGGGGCAAAGTGCAGGGAAAGGAGGGTATTGGGTTATTGTCTGTTTTCGAACCTCAAAGCTCTGACTTCCTGAACTTGTCAATGGCAGAGTCATTGAAAACCCCAAGGGGAAGAGAACAATGGGGTCACCCTTAGCTACCTCTGTGCCCTCCCCCCCTCACCTTCTCCCTTCTTAGACTTCTTAGAAGCCACCATTCTTAGACAAATTTTCAATGCTGAATGAGGACTTAGTAATGCATAATGGAAAGTTGTCTTAAAAGGTTTGAGGAAGGTATTGCTCATATCTACCTTACTATTTCATTCTCACTCCTTTTAAGGTAAAGTAAACAGATTGGTTTAGCAACATTTCTGAATCCCTTTTTCTTTGTTTTTAAAATTGGAAGTATATCCCAGGGTAGGATTTCTAAGTTTTACTTTTTTATCTCCTTTTCTGAGAATGGCTATCCATCCAATTCAGGATTTGTGATTTGTGGCAAACTTAGCAATTCTGAGTTTAGGGAAGGACTCAACTTCTGCTCTGGAGCATTCTAAACTGGCTGATCTCTTCTTATGAAAAAGAATACTAATGCTCAGTACTCCGAACACTTCTGCTTTTTTTTTTTTTTTTTTGTTATTTTTTTTTTTTTTTTTTTTTTTTTTTTTTTTAATATATAGTTGTTTTTTAAGTTACCTAGGGCTGTAGCCATGGAAATGACTGGATGTCCTACATTGGAATGGACTTGCATATTCTCTGATGAGGCAAAGCAAACTAAGTTTTCTAATTTGAAGCATGAGATGGAAACAAAAAAAAAAGCTTCTTGGAAGGAATTAGTTCTTGTTTTGCTGAGCCTCTTCCTAACTTTAATTTTTATGTGTTGATATTATGGCATGTTTTATGTTTTTCAAGATAAATTCTAAAAGTCCATTTTTCAGTGATTATATACTTCCTGTGAATCTAGGAAACATGGAAAATAATTTCAGAGTGTATTATGGTACAAATGAGTGTATTTTGGGTAAATGTCTCTATAATGTATTTTAACAAGTGACTTTTGGCCTCTTCTACATGAAGTTTCTATCACTTCCCAGTAACTATTTGCAGGAAAGAGGTACCTTCAAAGTCATTAATGGTATTGTTTTCAATTTTAGAGCTTGCAAATTCAATGGACAATTAAACAATTTAATGGGTCAGTATAAAAATCAGTTCTGTAAAATTTGTGGGTGAAATATCTCAGAAGCTTATATAATACAATATTATATATTCGTAATAACAAGAATCTCAGTAGGAAGTTTGCCTTTCTTTGGAACTGGCATTAGACCTCAGATAGTCAACTAAAAGTTTTCTTAGATATATAATTCATTTTGGCTCTTAATACTCAACTCTTTTAGTTATTTAACTATTTAATTAATCTTGAACTATATTAGCATCAACTGGGAATTTTAAATAAATATATTGAACTGCATTTATATATACAATATTAAGGTAAGAGTGTAATATTTTCTACTGTATAGATGATTGTAATTAAATATATACCTGTACATAGATAAAAATAGATTTGACACTTAAATTTAGACAATTTTTTTTTAAACAGGGTCTCTCTGTAGCCCCAGCTATCCTGGAACTCACTATATAGACCAGGCTGGCCTTAAACTCACAAAGATTCTCCTGCCTCTGCCTCCCAAGTGCTGGGATTAAAGGTGTGCACCACTACACCCAGCTAGACAAATATTTTTAATCAGAGTTATTTTAATCACACTCCATCTAGAATAAGCCTTCAGCTTCACTGTAGCTTTCCATCTACACAATGAAAATACTATTTCAGTTGAAAAAAAATTTAAAAAGTTGGATAACTTAAATAATTCCCTGATATTTTCCCTCAATAATTCCATAATTCTGTGCCAATATTAAGACTAAATATTCTTAGTATTTCCATATTAAGAGTTTCTTCATAGCAGGATATAATACTATAAACTATTTGTTCTAAAAAATACAAATAGTTCAAATACATGTTTTATGTAGAAGATGTAGGAACACATACTCATATTTTCTTTAAAGCTTGGTCTATCCACGTACATTTTAAAATTGCAGAATTTTTCTTATACTGATAAGAAAAATATCCTTAAATGTTTCCAAGTCTTATAAGTAGCCATTGTTTCCATAATATTGGTTTACTTTGAATTGGTTTACTATTCACACATAAGATGTGAGAAATAGAAGTGGGAGAAGCCAGATTGCAGAATGTTATGTTATACAGGTGATCTGACTTTTTTTTACCATATCTAGGCCATGAAATAAATATATCTGTGAGGAAAGAAGCAAAACAAGAATGGTTCAAGTAACACTCATCTTCTGCTGCTGGTCTCAGGCATGTTAGGTGAGCTACCAGTAAGATACCTCTCCAGAAACACTACATTTTTAAAACAAAGTTTATTAATTAATTAATTATGTATGTATGTATGCATGTGTGTGAGGTGGGCACTCACATGGAGCTCAGAGACCAACTTGTAGGAGCCAGTTCTCTCCTTCCTCCCTGTGGGTTCTGGGGCTGTCAAGCTTGTAGCAAGTGTCTTTAGAGGCTAAGCCATTTCTTCTGCTCCAACATTAAAATATTTTAAGGCACAAAAAATAATCTTCATTTATTATTTCTAACTAGCATAAATTTAATGCATAGCTTATATACAAAATATATACTTTAAAATAGTTAGGAAATTAACTTACCAGTTAACATTTTTAGTGTCCCTGTCAGGAACCAAACATAAAGTAAATACTTCGGGTATACCATCTTGATTAATTTTGGTTTATGTGGCCTAGAAACTGAGTAGTTAAGATCAGATAGCTCATAAATCACAAAGATAAGATTTGAATCAAAATCTGTCACACTACAAATTCAGGTTCAAAGTGAAACCAATTGAGAATCAAATAAAACAAAAATATGAATTAGTCTCCTAGACTTAAAAGATGCTTCAAATAAAGCCCACATAATCTCAATAAATTCTGAGTACCTGCTAATTTTGTTAATTTTCACAATAAAAACAATTTTTGCAGAAAAAAATGTACCCATACCTGTAGTTGGGTTGGGGTGCAGTAACCCTAACCAAGATAAACCAGTAACCTGGTTTGGTTTATCTACTTGATTCTTTTCTGGGATATCAACATTTATAGGGACTTTATTACATTCTCTATCTTGTCCCAAAAAGAAACAAAAAAACCACTAATTCAATTATAATGATGTAGTATTTTAAATAAACTTATATCACCTACTTAATAAAAGAAAAATCTAACTGCAAACCCTAAAATGGAACCTAAAACTAAATAAGCAGAGTTTTGGCTGTTTTCTTAACAAGTGATATTTAACTTTTATTTAAAAAATTTCAAACTTCTTGCAAATTGGTTTTACATGAAGGATGCTTGTACTCATAAATTATAACTTATTGTCAAAAAATGAAAAAAAATAAAGAGAAAGAAATAAAAAAAGAAAACTACTTAAAAAATAAAAAATTTCAAACTTCAATTATGCTAACTTTTTTACAATAATAAAATCCTATGTGATTTTATAAGTAGCAAATCATTTGATTACTTCTAGTGATCATACTTATTTGCTAAATTAACATTTACCTAACTGTTCAGTGATTAAGGAATCTCTGTGTTTTGACCGTCATCATTTGGTGAACTAATAAAAATAGAAACTTGGGGCTTGGCTGTTAAGAACACTGACTACTCTTGCAAAGGACCTGGGTTCGATTCCCAACATTCTAACAACTGTCCATAACTCCAGTTCCAGGGGGATCTGCCCCCCTCTTCTGACTTCCTTGGGCACTGTACAACCCAGGTGCACATGAAGGCAATATACTTATACACAAAAAATAAAAATAATATAAACCCAACTATTTCAAAGGCAGGAGTCTCTCTCTCTCTCTCTCTCTCTCTCTCTCTCTCTCTCTCACACACACACACACATACGCATATATATATATGTATAATATATATATATGTATATATTATACATATATATTATACATATATATACAATATATAATATAATATATATTATACATATATATATAATATATATGTATAAAATATATATATATATTTTATTTAAAAGTTAACACTTAAGATCATTAATTGAAACCATATATACACATATATATATATATGTATATATGGTTTCAATTAATGATCTTAAGTGTTAACTTTTAAAAAGTTGATTTGGGTCTTGAGAAATGGCTCAGCAGTTGGGAGCAGTGGCTGTTCTTGCAGAAGACCAGGGTTTGAATCTCAGCACCTACATGGCAGCTAACAAAAGTCTATAACTCCAGTTCCAGGGGATCTGTTGCTATCTTCTGTCCTCTGAGGCCACTGAATGACATGAGTGTACTTACATTCATGCAGGCATAACACTTATACACATAAAATTTAAAAAATAATAAATTTTAAAAATTGATTCATCTTTTAAATTTCAGGCTTTTTTAAGGTGAAATCATCTATATTTACCATATTTAGACTGCATTACTAGGATAGTATCAGTAGACCTTTTCAAGTTAGATAATTTTGAACTTTGAAGAAGCATATTATAAAATGGGGAATTGTTAACCGGGCGTGGTGGCGCACGCCTTTAATCCTAGCACTTGGGAGGCAGAGGCAGGCGGATCTTTGTGAGTTCAAGGCCAGCCTGGTCTACAGAGTGAGTTCCAGGACAGCTGGGGCTACAGGGAGACCCTGTCTCAAAAAGACAAAAAAAAAAAAAAATGGGGAATTGTGAGGGTTGATTGTGGATTACATATAAAAACTCAGTTCTGTTATATTTTGATCTTGGAGCATGCATGTCAGGCATCTCCCCCTCAATTTGCTTATTCATTTGACTAAAATTTGGGCTCTGTTGTTGTTGTTATCTTTTTGTGACAAGGTCTTCCTCTAGCCACACCTGGGCTGGAACTTACTGTGTAGACCAGACTGGCCTTGAGCTTACAGAGATCCACCTGCATCTACCTCCCAAATGCTGGGATTAAGGTATGTGCCACCAAGCCTGGCCTCAGTCTCTGTTTTTAATGTTAAAATTTTTTCATCATTTTCTACTTTATCCATGGTTTGGAAATGTAAATAACTAAAAAAAGACCATCTAAATAGATTTCCTTTCCATTTGAATTCATCAATCAAAATATATCCCTATAAATAATAAATACATGTAAATATGCATATAAAAGTTATCATTATAGTAATATGAAGGAAGAGGAAAATTATTAATGATTTTTTCCAGTTTTTCACTTATTGGCTAGTTGATAGCATAAAACTGAATTTAAGCAAATAATAAGTTAAACTATTAACTATACTTATTGACTAAAAATCTAGAAATATTTTTGTGTAGGTAAAATTTTTAGTGTAGCATAGTCTTTTTACAGAGACTAGGTTTTCAACTACCGTGTTCTTATAACTTCATACAAAGTTATAATATTCTTAAAAAGTTGGTGGGAAAAATATGAACTATTTTTAAAGGCGGGGGGGAGGAAGCCCAAGTCACCTTAACGAAGTCCTACACAGGTTTTGGAATCCTTTTGGCTATAAACTTCAATTATTCCTATAGAGTCTTTTGAAAATGAAACAATTACATTTTATTGTCAAAATCAATGCTTCTCAGAGCATTCAGGTTTTCCAGAAAGAGTGTAATAATCCAAGCTAGATCCTACTACCCTTACAGACAGGGGCAAAGCTTGGGAAGGCAGTACTAATGGTTTCAATTCTTTAAAATAGAGAATATAAAGTTAATAAGATCATTACCAGTAAGAAAGGAGAATCCAACTTTTCCAAAAAAATAATAACCATAGGATAGATAGTTTAAAGAGCTGGTTAGGTGGCTTAAGAGATAGCTCAGTGGTTAAGAGCACTGGCTACTCTTCCAGAGGACCTGAGTTTGATTCCTAGCACCCACATGGCAGACAACAACCTTCCATAACTTCAGTTCTAAGGGATCCAAAGCCTTTTTCTTGGCTCTGCAGGCTTTGCATGACATAGGTGCACTTACATATATGCAGGCAAAACACTCAAACAGATAAAATAAGAATAAAGAGATGATTAACATAAAATATTTAATAAAAATTTTAAATTACCACTATCCTTTGTTAAGGATAAGGAGGGCTAATATTGCTACAGAAATATAGGTTTGAATTTCTAATTTCTCAGGGCTATAATCATTAAATCTGATAATGTGGCACAGATGGCATTCAATATCAGTTTGATTCTTACTGTATATAACACATTTGACTGTATCTTGGAATACAAATGAATGAAAGACTTCATTCAATGACTATCACTGCATGTTATCTAATTTGGCACAGTGCTAGTGCATCGATGGGAATGGACTGCTGAAAAACGTGACAATGTTGTCAAATAATGTGCAGCCCATGTCTGAGGCAAATATGTCAATAAATGGTTATATGTGGAAAGATGAATGGTGTCTGAAGCATAGACAGAGTACTTTCAGAAACACTGAGGGTGGTATCACTTATGCCTGTAGTTAGCATTACATTGGCACTTGGGAGAGCACCTCAGTTTTGGACACTGAGTTCATATTTTCTTTCCTTTAAAAAATTGAAATAATGGATTTTCAAATGATATGTAGAGAGATGTAAGTATACATTTCTTCTGTTTACATATACACTTATAATGAGGGAGAGCAAGTTTTCCACACAGGATGCTAATTTTTTCAAGATTCATTACTGTAATTTCTCAGGTACACTGCCTTTGACAAATGCACATGGCCAGGAAACCCTTTAATATATTGATTCTGTTAGTGTTTTCTTGCTAGTAGCATAATGGATCCAGCAAAAGCTCCATTTTTTTTTATTCTATGCTCAAACAAACACAAAAGTATCTTATAAATTGTACAAGGGACTCAAATTAAAAGTAATTAAATAATGGAAGTGCTGAGGGAGATAGCTGGTGAACTGGGCTATGGTGAGAAAGGGGATATGATAAAGAGGTTATTTGAGAGCAATTGATATAAAAGCATTTTTAGAAAAGAGTTCCACTTCATAACAATAAGGCATGGACTTGGATAACTTCAGGGTTCTTTGTATTGCTTTCCCATCTGCCTCAGGAAAGAAGTGCTGAAAGTTTCCTTATATAGGACTAATTTTCAATGTTGGTTAAACCCAAACCATCTATTTCTTTCTAGAACTCACAGATGTATATACTTTTAGTATGAAAACCCTTCACTTTGGAGTGATTATGATTAGAAGTTTCTGTGCATAGCAATATGCATTTGCTCTCTAATACCTTGCTAACATAGGTTAGCCTATTCCTACTGGGATTCTTTCCTGGCAGCAGTTTTTTTTTTTAATTCCCCTGTGTTCATTTTTAGGAAAGTCCTCTCAACATTACACACACACACACACACACACACGCACACACACATATATATATATATATGCATATATATATATATGCATATATATATTTATATATATTATGTTATAGGAAGGAAGTATGTAACATACTCTTGAACTCATTTCACTTGTGAGCTTGAATAGCATTCAGATTAGAATGATTTCCCCAGAATTTTGTAGGCTTGCCCAATCCAGCTGTATATTTTATATGCTAATGTAAATTCTATTTTTGTTCCCCTTGGGGGTTTAAGTGATTATAATTGTTGCTCTTCAAAAGCCAAACAGATGATGATTGCTGCTTCAGGAGTATACCAAAAGAAACTGGCTTTCATTAAACCTGCTCATCCACTTCATAATTATCTCCATTTTATCTAGCTAAGAAGCAGGAAAAAAAATGGCAAGTACAGTTCATTGAAGCCAGTTCAGTTATTTAAACATCACTTTATTGAACTAGCAGGAGGTGTTAAAAGTAGGGAGGATGTTTTCGTTCCCCAACATTGATATGTAGCCAGTGGCTCAACTCAGAGAGTTAGTTGAGCATCAAATGCCAGAGGCCACAGAGAATGAGAGGGGAGATATTTTGAGTTATTCTGAGAGGAGTCCTCTAGTGGATACAATAAAGAGCACTGCCCGTGATAAATATTCTGAAAAATTCTTTTCACTTGCTCTTCCAGTATATTAAAAACGGAGTTATCTATTTACTTTCCATTAAGAAAAGCCTCGGGGGCTGGAAAGTGGTTAAGAGCGCCAACTGCTCTTGCAGAAGACCTGGGTTTGATCCCCTGCACCCACATGGCGGCTGAGAACCGTCTGTAACTCCAGTTCCAGGAGAACTCCAGTTCCAGGTGAATCTGACACCCTCTTCTGACCTCTATGGCATTGCATGACACAGGTGCACAAATCTGCATACAGACAGTAGATTCATACACATAGAAAATAAATAAAATAAAAAAAAAGAAGTTAAAAAAAAAGCCTCAAATGCCTTCCAAATAATAGGGAAATTTCCTATCAAACATGCAAAGAATGCTACTCATAGATTCTGAGAGTATGATGAATCCCAAATCTGACATCAAGTATCTTGCAAAGAATCCTTCTGAGAAGCTTCCTCATTGGGCCTTAGGTCAGGAATGACTCTCAGGGAGGGTGATTCTCCTTGGTAGGGAGACAGAGCAGCTCTGAGTTTTCTCCTCCTCAGTCCAAGGGTGGTCATTGAGTTGGCCTTTACTGGACTACGCTTCTGAACATATATATCACTGACTGTCCTCCCTCCCATTGGCACAGACAAGGTCCTGAACTGTTTGGGGGTTGCGGGGAGGGTGTCAGAGTCCACAGATATTTAAGCTTCTATATGAGAAAGCACTTCCCTGCTGGTTACATGGAAACTCAGCAAGAGCTCTCTCCTCTTCTAAACTTCAAAGGGCCACATTTTAGAATCCAACTAAGACTATTTTAGATAAAGCATATTCCCAAACCACAAGAAAGTGGAGGATTTCAGTTTTGTTATTATTTTTTTCAGATTTATCATCACTCATGATAGTTCAGCAGATTTTCAGCTAGTTTTACTTGAACATGGGATTATTTTCAAAGTTGATTTTAAAACTGGCAAATCATGCTGAAAATGAAAAAAATAATTCATTTTAGGAAAATATGTTCCTGATATACTATATATATGCTATTTTTCATATTATATATAGGAATAGGAATCTGGACCTATCAGCCCCTCTCATCAACATCTTAATCAGCATCTCCTTGATCTACAACAGCTTGCAAATGCATGACTCTAAATTGTATCTAGACTGTAGGGTCATTTCTAAAGCCTGAAGGTATAATGCCCCTGGGGAATAACTATTTTCACAGTGAGCTCCTGGGTAATCTATGCAATTCAAATTTTTAAATCTAGACAGTATATCAATGGTCTGCTCTCTAGAAACACTGGACTAAAAACTCTATTTGATAGTAGGGCAGCACTGGAATTTTCCTGAATTCCTGTGTATAGATAATGCCTGGCTATGCATCACTGTTGATTTCTTACCAATGAGTTCTTTTAAAAAGACTTGTCTGAGAATATACCAGCTGCACCCAGACCACCCTCACAGAAACAGGTGTTTTCTTCACCTCCCCTTCACCATCTCTGCCTACCCCAGGACCTCAGCATCCTCCACTGCCTCTGCCTATCCCAGCACCTCAGAGTCCTTAACCATCTCTGTCTACCCCAGGACCTCAGTGTCCTCCACTGTCTCTGCCTACCCCAGGACCTCAGTGTCCTTTTCCCTCCCTGGTCTGTGCTGCCACCTGCACTGGCACTATGAAAGCCCAAGATCTACTAGGAAAATATCTCTGTTCCTTCCAAAGTGACAGAGAAGTTGTTACTATAATAAATTAACTTCTAAAGAAAAAGTGTTAAGTATTCTTGGTTCTGGTTAATTAAAAGTCACTCCAAATCACAGTAAGTACCTTGTAGAGTGGTCATGTCAGACCATCGCATATCTATCTATAAATATAGATACTGATATTGATATTGATATTTCCCTGGTGGTTATTTTTTAATTGTGACACCCCTGAGCTCTATTATTGAGAAGACTGCTTGCTTATCTTAAAGTAGGGCATTTAGACATGAACAAATTGAACAGGAAAATATAACTGCAAAAATTAATTTGGTAGTGTATGTAGGCTTATGTGCTTATGTTCATTAAATAAAAATAAAGCTACAGATATAGCAGGCTCTAAAATATATCTTTTCCAGGAATGATTCTGTGATTTCCCAGTATTGGTATTATCTCTCATGCCCATTCTTTCATTTTACCAGCAGGAAATGGTGCTTATCCTATGACCTCACAGCCATATGAATATAAATAAAATCTTAAGATAGCCCAGTTAAACTTCATGAGACAAAGTACAAATTTGGCAATTACTTTAATTAATCTGCTTAAGAGAGAGCAAAGCACAATGGTTTAAGCCAGTCCACACTAACTGACCAAGGGGAAAAATTTGAACTGACTTGAAAACTCTGTACTGTTTTGGTCTAAATCAGTGTTACATTAGAATTATCTATGGAGTTTTCAGAATTACTGAGTGAAATCTCCCACAGTGAGACCAGGCATCTATACTCAAAAGGAGCTGCTACTTCCCACGCCCCCATGCAGGAAGAGACAGGATGCAGAGCCCTTAAGAACATTGGTGGCAGGCACACTCCCAAGCACCTGACAAATACTTTTTCCACGTAATGCTCACAGCATTCCTAAAAGGCAGCTATTATTTACAATACCCATTTCACCAGTGATGAAGCTGAGACTTAAAAATGTTAGGGAACTTGCCTAAAGTCACAAAGCAAGGACATGGGAGACTCAAAAGCAGAATTCAGGTCTGCTTGAACACGTTTAACTGCCACAACCCTGAGCTTGAAAATCCGTTTTAATATACAGGAGGAAAATGTATGGCTCTATTTTATAGCTGCAATTTCCCACCCAGAAGCTTCAATTTTGCTGCTTCAATTACTCTAAGAATATACAGAGCATACAAGGATTGTCTCATTTTATAGCTTTGAAAAGAGCTACTATATTCACTGGAGAGGCTACATGGTCTAATAGGTAAAAGATACTTGTAAATTATAAGTAAATGTTTGCTTTCTTTGTAAAAGGTCACTTTTGACCTCAGCTCTTAATTTACAAATTTAAGAAGCTGCCATAATTTCATTGCAGAAATTATTCAGATAGGAGTTGTTGGTGGAATTGGATGAGTTTCCTTTCGGGTCAATTTCTAATGAAAAATATAACAATCATCTAAAATCATTTTTGATAAATGCAGTTTCCAGAGTGGACTATGCAACTTTAATGTGTTTTTTTTTTTTCATTCTGATTTAGGGATGACACCAGTATTTAAAATTGTGATGACTCATGTCTAGAACTGAAATTTGTTTTTTATGAGTTTATGTATTTTTCCCTTTGAATTGCACCAGAAATGGTTTTTTAATTGGCTTTAACTCTTGCCTAATAAATTGGATGAGAATTGATTGCCGCAGTCATGTTTGGTTTAAAATCATTCAAGACTGTGCCATGAGTCAAATGACTGCATGCGTGAAGGTGGAAGTATTCTCTGTTCTCTGATATGGCAAGCAAGGTTTATAAAAATAATTACACCTTTTATCTAAGAATTATGTATACAGTTCATAAAGCTTAAAGTATGGTAACTGCACTTTGAAATACATCAGATTACAAAAAATGTTTCTTCAGTTAGCTATTGTTTCTCAGGATCTTCTCTTCTTTTATTTTTAAAAATTTTTTTTTATTATTAATTTTATTTATTTCTGTATGTGTATGAATGTACTGTCTGCATGCAAGTTTGTGCACCCGTGTCGTGCAACGCCGCGGAGGTCAGAAGAGGGTATCGGATTCCCCTGGAACTGGAGTTCTCCTGGAATTGGAGTTTCAGATGGTTCTTAGCCGCCATGTGGGTGCTGGGGATCGAACCGGCGTCCTCTGTAAGAGCGGTCGGCGCTCTTAACCGCTAGGCTATCTCTCCAGCCCCAGGATCTTCTCTTCTAGTTGTAAGAAAACGTCAAATTTAGTCATGATTTTCTTTTAAGATAAATAGCATTTCCATGTAGCTCTTGTTTAGCACCTGGCCATGATTTTAGAATACTTGTAAATAGTACAATGAAATAAGTGGGAACACTGAGACTGAATCGTCCTATAGAGTTAGACTGTGAGCCATGTGATTTTAGAGACAAAAGTTAAACAATATGAAAATTGCATTAACTCGGTGACTGTTTAGGGTACTGAAAGAGCAATTCACTAAATAGTACCTGTCAGCAGGCCATTTTTTGTTCAATCTCATTCTAATTATTTACTGTATTATAGTTTTCAGTTACTTATGTGCCAAAGAAATATAAGCAAGTCATTTTCAGGCTGAGAATGAGGTTGTTTACTGGCTGTGGGAAAGAGTGTAAGAGGTAAAAGAAACTATTATTTAATGAAGAAAGAAACTTCCTGTGGCCATAATATAGATAGGCAGTAAGTGAAGGAAACAGTTTCTAATTGGACAGGATAATTATGAATGATGGAATTGGCATAACAATTCTGAGAAGTGGATATATCATTCTGTCATATTTCTCATCTACACAAAACCCAAGCATTTGTTTTGTTAGTGAATATTATTTTGTTTATAAACTATAAACTCAGGGTTGCAAATCTGCCCTCTCTCCGAATCTAAGTTAGGAATTAGGACCAGATTGGCTCTGAAAACTAAGTCTATAGCAACTGCCCCTGTCTGGTGGCTGTAAAGGCCTGAAACTTGAGCTGTAAACTTTTTTTTTTCCCTGTCAAAACATAAACTACTTGTTTTCCTGATTTGTAAAAAATAATGCCTATGTACAATTTTTACAAAGGCAATAATGCAAAAAAAAGTAAAGAAAAAATTATCTGTAAATCTAGTACCTTTCTAAGGCTCAAATTAGCTGCTGTTCTAAGTAGTACAATATTTCAGTGAACGACTTTTATGCACAGTTTTATAAACTTAGTGTTTCATGAAAATCCTCACATATATATTGGGGCTGGAGAGATGGCTCAGTGGTTAAGAGCACCAACTGCTTTTGCAGAGGACCGGGGTTTGATTCCCAGCACCCACATGGCGGCTAAGAACGGTCTTTAACTCCAGTTCCAGGGGAATCGACACCCTCTTCTGACCTCCGCAGCTTTGCATGGCATGGGTGCACCAACCTACGTGCAGACAGTACACTCATACACATAAAAAATAAATAAAAATTAAAAAAAGAAAATCCTCACATATAATGAAATAATAATTATACACTATCCTTTCAATGCCTTTCTAGCTATTTATGGTTTTGGAACAGACATTTTAAATACACACACACACAAAAAAAAAAACTAAATAACTTTCCTCAAATTCCAAAACATTAAAGAACATCTTAGAGTCTTTTAAATCCTAGTACATTTTCTCTCAATCATCTTAAAGAAGCAGCTATCAATTGTATTTCACTTCTGATTGTCAGTAGTAGAATGGCAAGACATGAGTATAATTACTTTTGTTATAAAAATAGTTTTGTTTATTTGTGTAAATTGCAGTGCCTATTTTTCCTTTATGGTTCTCTTCAAGTTTTGTGTCATCTGTAATTCTTGCTGTCTTTTTTAAAGATGTTGCATTTTATATTCAGAAGCTACCATGAAGGTAATATACAAAGGAAGTGGGTTCCAGAAACAGACTTTCAGTTTCTACTTACATATCTTGGGCAAATTGCTGAACTTTCTCAGTGTCTTCAACTGTAAGATCATAAGAGTGTTGTGACGATGCCCAAGTTAGAGCAGGTGGATCATTAGAAAGCCACCTGGCACTCAGTTCATGTCATCATCATCATCATCATCATCATCATCATCATCATTATTAGTCTAGTCTAGGAATCATGAAGTTTAATGTGAGTGACTCTCTGAAGCAAAACACTAGTCAGTGGGAAAAATAATGCTAAGACTTCCACGTCTTCTATCTAAGTCTAGGGATCTTTGGTTAGTATCACAATTTGTACCTTTAGAGCAGCATTTTTTTAAATTGAATTTTTGATTATTTTACAGAGAACATCCCAATAATCTCTATACCCTTCCCCCAATGGCATCCTCTTACTGCACCCCACCTCACTAGAATTTATACATTCTGTCATGTGTCAAAGCCCATTGTGTCAAGCTAGTGGCTCCAGACACCCCTCCATGCAAGTTCATTACTGGGGTCTAGTCAGCCCATCCAGAGTCCCCCCCCTTAAGAAGATTATCTCTTCCTCACCCAGCAGTAGTCAGTTGCCAATAATAATTCTGCTAAGATTGGGGTCTGCTGCCCATTTCCACAGTTCTGTGTTGGGTTTTTGTCTGCTTGAGTTTGTGTCGGTCTTGTGCATGCTGACACTGCTTTTGTAGGTTTGTTTGAGCAAGGTCCTAGGAGACTGTAGGATGGTCCATATGGTCATGCACCTCCTCCCTGAGACCCCTATAGGAACAAAGGTATTTATTTTAGTGGCATTCAAAGTTAAGCAGGTTGCCAGCTTCACAGATCTGGTTCCATTTCTCACACAGCTATCTTGGGCTTGTTGTTGCAAACATAATTCTTTCTTCAGAATCCTATCAGTTTTCTAGTGCCAGGAAGACATATTTTGATCATCACAAGACTTTTCATGAACAATACCTGTCAGCTTTTCCTCTCTTTCTGTTATTCTTTGATTCCACAACTTCATTGCAAGAGGTTTTGAGCTTTAGACAAAACCTTCTTATAACCTACCTTACATCATGGTTCCGATTCTTATACTTTTAGGTCTCTTCTTGCTTGGCACTTCAAAAATTCACAGTAGTCAATGGTGTAACTTGGCCTGGTAGTTTTATATCTGTACTTCCCTGAGCTAACTTTCAAAACCAGATGACTTTAACATGCTAAACCAACCTGACACCTGTGCTTTCCAGCCCAGTACGTTCACTATCGCCAGCTTGTATCTTTCACCAAACTGCAGTAATTTTCATTGCTGAGGCCTGTTCATGTTAATATATATTAGTTAATATTTTCCTCTTTTTTTTTTTACTGCCTGTCCAAAGAGCCTTAAACTTTCATATAACCTCTTGATATGATTAAAACAGAGATATGGCTCTTTTAGTATTCATTTTACATCTAAGAAATGTTAGTATTCCAGAAAACACCAGTGCTCTATGAGTTAAATAATGAGCACTGATATAAAAGAAAGGCTTTTCTTTTACTGCCTGCACAAGGAATCTAAAAATATCAGCAAAAGCAATAAGAATTTCACAGGAAATTGTGCCAAAATGATTCAAGGAAATGTCTGTTACTCAAACAGTTTAAACAGTCTGCAACACCATTCATTCAGGTTATAATTGCCAACTTCTGTTTACAAAAACTGACATTGTAAATAACCATATCCTTTCACTTCTAATGCCAGAACAATAGTGACCAAAGGAATGTGATTTTATTTATTTACTTTATTTATTTATTTATTTATTTATTTATTTATTTATTTATTTATTTATGGTCTTTTCTAGACAGGGTCTCCCTGTAGCCCCAGCTGTCCTGGAACTCACTCTGTAGACCACGCTGGCCTTGAACTCACAAAGATCCACCTGCCTCTGCCTCCCCAGTGCTAGGATTAAAGGCGCATGCCACCACGCCCGGCTGGGATTTTATTTCTACTATGACAGTATTCTTGACCTCAAAAATGCATATGCATATGCTTGATCACAAAAATAGATTTTTATTTTAATCATATCATCATGAAGAGTTAAAATAGAATGGTGTGTAATAAGAATAAGTGGGAGCTCTGGCTGCTCTGTGTACACACTTAAGCACTTGTTCCCAGTGCTATTTCCTCATAGAAGTCTGCTAGTCACATGACTAGCCTTGACCTTGAGTGGGTCAATCTTATCAAATGATAAGATATTTTTAAGGATTCGGATACTACTGAAAATTAAAATAAAAACACTGCATCTGTTTTCTATAGTAACCTAAAATGAAGTATGACCTCTAAAAGATTTAAATTTGTCCTTTTATCAGGCTTCAAAATTTTGTTTCCTTCCAATTCGCTTTCTCAAAGTCCACATCTGTAGCTGTGTCTTTATCAATGCACCCCAAAGTAAACCTGCAAGAAACTGCAAAGCTCTAAATCACAAGCAAGTCTTTTACAATATCATCTGGTATGTTGTCTTATTTGAAACAAATGAAAAAAAAACTATTATTAAAAGCTCTTTATAGTTTGTCTTTATATTCTTTTGGATATTTATTTTTATAGATTTCTCAAGAAATTGAATACTAGAGTGGAAAGTATGGGTAGCATATGTAAATGGAGTACTTATAAGAGCATATAAAATATATGTGCAAAGGAAGAATGAGCCTAGGGCAGGCTAAGATAAGGACATTGGAATTGATTTCTCTCATTGACATAAATGACTAGGAACTTGTGAATCATGTTTTGGAATTAACGAAGAGTACAAAATAAGCATGGATTATGTATTCGTATATAATTGTATAATAAAGAATGTCCACATAAAATCAAAATATTAATTTGATTAAACTTTAGTGGTATACATTTGATTAAATGTTATTTCATTGAGTAATTAACTGAATTATAAGCTATACTCAATGCCAAACATTAACATTTCAGCCTAACTTAATAACAATAGTCATAATTATGACAAAGAGGGAGTAGATTGCAAGAAAACTGACATTTGGGAAACCTGCACTGTATTTCTATTAACCTTAGAAATGTTACCTAAATTCCTCATGCCTATGAAATGTCCCTGAAAATGGAAATAATTTATGTCTCTTTCACCTCCTGGGGTTAACGTGATAAATATGTAAAAGTGCATTGAGCTATTTGTAATAAAATACACTATAAAAATCTAAGGTGTTTTTATTATTATATCAGTCAAATGGGATCTCAGGCTTCATTCTTTTTTGAAGATCCACACTTTTTATGGATGAATCATGAAATTGTATTGGGAAATATATTGAAGTCACATAACAGGGCAGATATAAGATTTGTATGCCTTTTGGGGTCTTTTAACTTTGGTTACAATTAGAAATGTGAGGAGATACTTATCATAGAATATATCAGGTACAGCATTAATTAGAGCAAATGAAAGTATTTAAGAGACAGTATGTGAGGCAGGAATTCTAAGTCCGGCTTTGTGAAATAAACATGCTGTGGTCAGAGTTACTATATAATAACCACTGCCTCCATGCAGGAAGTTTGATTATTTTCACTCATGATTACATTTAACCTCATAGTGATTACTAAATTGATCATCCTCATAGTTTATAAATCAGGAAATGAAGGCTTAAAGGTAGCAGAATTAGGCTGACCTCAACATGAGCTGAAGCCGTAGCCCTGGCTCTTAGTTTAATTATAGCTCCTAAAGGGGTGTTGTGATTTCTATCTCAAGAAGAAATTTTTCACAAGCTCTACTGTTAAAAAGTTACAGTGCACAGATATTTAGAAGACAAAAGAGTAACCACAAAGCACAGACATATTGTGAATTTATTTTATATAGCACATTTACTCAGCTATTTCAATCTCCAAATTTTTACTTTCACTAGGACTTCCTAAAAGGTAATCAGATTTCCATTAAACATTTATTGTCTGTAATCTTGTTCTGTTACTCTAGCACACTATAGGCTCTCAAAAGATGGTTGAATTAAAATGAGCCTACTGTCAAAGATGAGGAATAAATATTTAGGAACAGAAATTGACTGTCACTCACTTGACCCTTATCTGATGAAAATGTTATTTTTGAAAACATATAGTTACCTCTGTCTGATATTTTTGGTAACAGATTGATGATCAGTTGTAAAACAAAAATATTACAACTTTTGGATATTTTAAGAGCTTCCAGTAGTTGTTCTTTCATATGTCACAGAAAGACTTGGCCTTAACTATATACTATCTTATTTCCTAAGAGAGGAATTGATACTAGGAAATCCTGTTAGAAACAAGTTATATATTCCTGAATATTTTTGTTAGTTTTCACCACTGAAAATGGATCACCATGGCTTTAGAAACTATACATATTATTCATTAGTGGAAAGGAGTGGCTTTCATATTAATTTCATACTAAAGCATTTTACTACTCAATGACAAATTTTAGTTATTTTTTTAGTTTGGAAATATAAACTCATGAAATGCCTCTTTTGATTCATAACTTTAAAAAGTTTGAATAAATAGCTCAAATAATTTACTGTGTGTATATTTTCAATTTGACTAAGAAAAATAAAAATGGGCCCATAGTTTAAGGGGGTCATTATACAGCTAATTCAAATGTGTCCCTTTGTAATAAGTACTGCAATATCTGGATACTGAAGACAATATTATAGTGTCTAAAATGCTGGAAGTTATAAAAGGAATATTTCTTAAAATGCTTACACAGTAGACATTATTTAAACCAGTAAAACATTATGGAAAGTTATAACATGGAAAAGAAAGGTTAGGGTATGTAACCATAAATCTCTGCCTTGTTAAAGGGTACCCAGTGCTTGATTCATACACATGCTTGACTATTTTTATGAAGATGAAAAATCCAAAAACCTATTCTCTGTGTTACATGGTATATTTTCCTATATAATTATACAACAAAAATGTCTTTGAGATTCCATAGCTGATAATATATGTATTTGCTCATCACTCTACAAGCAGATAACTTCAAATTTCAGAATTCATTTTATCAGAATATTTTAATAATTACTGAAGCATATAGTAGAATCCTGACCTTTTTCGCATCACTTTTTCTAACAAATTTATCTGTTTTTCCTCTCATCCAAATTAAAAGTCTATATTTTCAGTTATTTGTACTCAGGCATTGACCTAAGGTTAAGGATTAAACAAAATAAAAACTGATTTTGTGAAGCTGAATCAACTGTGTCTGGCCACCTGAAAGTACTTTTTCTTAAGACAAGATGCACATGTTGTAGTGGAAAAATATACCTTGTCCTCTAAAAGGCATAACTGGACACCAGTGGACTTGCAATCAATCCACTTAAGACACAAAGAACAAGGGACAGTGCCAGGTCATTAGTGAATCAAGAGATCAGTGGTTATATATTGGCCTTTATGCATATTAAATCATGTCAATAATGAATGCTCATACCTTAAAGCAGAGGCTACAGATAAAAGTGTGCAGTTTGGAAAACACTGATAGGTATATCACAGCACGTACTTGGAATCAAGTTTCCTAAATTATCCCCCTTGTAATGGCCTGGGTGAAGGGAGAGGAAGTTGAAATTAACTGTTAATTCTGTAAATAGCTAGGTGGATTTTTTTTTTTTTCAGTAGTCAATGACTGCTATTTAGGGTCCCTCTGGAGCCGGAGGAGGCCCTGTCAGCTTTTCACCAAGGGCGAGGTTAGCCCCAGTTTTTGGAAACTTCCTGTGTCCTGTGATCTGCTTTTCCTACAATGAAAGGGAAACTTTGGAGTCCTTTTGGGATTCACTTCCTCTGTCCCCTGCTCTGAGTTAATTCCCTTTTACTCAGGTTGACTTCATAGTTTTGAAATTGAAGGACCTTGGCAGAATACTGCATCCCTTTTTCGACTTCTCCTCACCTGGAGCCCTTTCCTGAATATTAAACAAACAAACAAACAAACAAACAAACAAACAAACAAACAAAAAAACCTGTTGAGCCTTTTCTTTTCGCCACCCCCTACCCCATATAAAAGACAAACCTCAATATTCCATTGCTGGCGCCCCCTCTCTGCCTGCCGAAAGCATTTGAACTTCAGTTTACTCTCGCAGCCGTCGGCCTCTGCCACCTGAATTTCAATTTCTTAATTTACAGCCCAGATGAAACAGAATGGAACAGAATCTGGGCTGCCCTCTACATTGGGTTGGGCTTATCAAGCGTGAAGTTTGGCGCTTTGCAAACCTATTCAAGTGATTATCTGTTGAGGACCTCTCCAGCCATCTCCATCTCTGCTGCAGGCTGATAAGACAGCTGTTTCTCTAGCCGCGGTCTGCCTGGGCCTCAGTCTTCAGACACAAACTCCGCCTTTGTCGCTGTGCTCCCGTGCCGTCGCTTACTCTGTGGGGGCAAGGGCTTGATCTGAACACAAGTGTGTGTATGTGGGTGTGGGTGTGTGGGGTGAGTGTGTATGAGAGAGGAGGAGGAGGAAAAGAGGAGGGAGTGAGGAGGAAGGACTGGGCGGGGAATGAAGAGTTGCCGACCTGAGGGAGCTGGGGGCAGGGCGTGCGGCCGCGCGCAGTTGATGGCTCTGATTGACTGGTTGCTAGCCCGGCTTTATTATTTCAAATGAGATGTGGATCGCACACAAGTGGAAACATAAATCTTCAATATAAGAAAGAGCTCCGAGCATCGGAAGCAGAAAAACCGTTTCTTCCAGGACCGGGTAAAGGGGCCAGCGAAAAAAAGACTGATTGCTACCATCTGAGCAGATGGTTTCCTTTAACTTTGGAAACTGCTATCTTTAATTACTTGTATTAATTTTGCATGAGACGTATCGGCTGCAGGAGGAAGCTTAGAGAAGGCTGTTAGTATCCCTGAAAGAAACGAACGCGAGGTTCTGATTTGCCCCGTGCCACCTCCAGTTTGCCCCTTCCCCTGGCCCTGTAGCCTGCACTCTCCTTTTCATTCTAAGTAGCACGTGAGAATTCTTCTCAGAAGTTGCAATTTACCCCCCTAAAAGTCCATACTGAG
The DNA here is from genome assembly GCA_009823505.1 of Rhizomys pruinosus. Classification (NCBI taxonomy): domain Eukaryota; kingdom Metazoa; phylum Chordata; class Mammalia; order Rodentia; family Spalacidae; genus Rhizomys; species Rhizomys pruinosus. The sequence goes on along the minus strand of VZQC01014995.1, from coordinate 2,929,810 downwards.
TAAAAGAGGTAAGAAAATCTAAGGTATTTGTGGACGTGTTTCCGTAAATGATCGATGGTCAGAGGTTGCAAATACATTTTCTGAAACAACGTGTGACAGATCTTGGTCTGAAATCTGTAGGCAAATGATTTAAAGGAAAATGAGATTAATACAAATTTTGCCCAGAGGAGGAAAAATGACGGGGAGGGGGCACAGCGTAGGGTGATCTACAGGACTGACTGTTAACTAGTCACATTCAATTTTCTGAACATTGAAATAGTCTACATATCTTCGGGTAAAACAGAAACCTCAGAATTAGGAGAAATTCTCCTTGAGTTATTTAACAATATTTCCCCCTGGAACAGGAGTTTAAGACACAAGGTAAAGGAAAGAATGCTTATGACCCTGATCACTGCCGCCAGAGACGAGGTCTCTGCTGGAAACATTTGCAATATAATAGGGTCTTCTGCAAAATAGCCTGGAATTACTCACCTAAAAGATTTTGCATGTTGGCCTGGGGGTGTTGAAATCACCCAGTAGAGAACTAGGTGGGCGAGACAGGGTGAACTAAGGTGTTCCTAATGCAGTTCCCACGGGGAAATTCCAGGATGGAAAACTCTGGAATGAGTTTGCAAGACCTTTCCAAGACTACCTGGAGTTGCATTTATTTTGCACGACCACTTTGATGATCCTGGCAGGGGAGGGTAGCAGTAGATGAAGACCGTAATCAGCAGAATCCGGGCTCTAACTCTTCTGGCGGTTTGTCATAATGGCTGAGCCCTAACAAAAACGAGCCTAATTCCAAACAACCGTGTTTCTAGGGAGTAGTCTGCCTCAAATTCGCGGAATGAAAGGTCCTCCCAGGCTGTATTTTCCGTGTCTCAAAGGGAAAGCACGGCTACCAGCCACGACCCGCAAACCTTCATCTAGACGGCCTGTCTCTGTCCATGGTGCTGTGCCTCCGTCCTCATTTCTCCTGCCGTCTGCCAGGACCTCAGAGGTGTCAAATTTATCCAAATTTTTTTTTTCTGTTTATCAAACTGTGGAAAGAAAGTTGATATACAACTTTCAGAAGGGTAATTAAAAGGTAGTGGCCATGTTATGTAACGTGCATATTTCTTATGTAGGCATTAAAATACTATGCTTCAAACACTGTGAACTCAAAACCTCTGGAAAGCTCAACAAGCAGAAAATAGTATTTTAATTCACCTGAGAAGATACACTGCTTGGAATTTACACACTAAGCCAAGCCTTTTCCACTGATCCACATAACTTAGCTGCTTTATCCACTGTTTAACAAAGTTACAAATATTTTATAGAGCACTTAATTATAAAATGCTAAAATCACTCCCTTTCTTCCCCCAGGAGGATTAGTGTAAAGGGGTTATTTATCTTAAATAACATTGTTCATACTAGCTTTAAGAATCCCTATGAGGGAGATGCTCTTTTATAAGGAAACATCAGTAAAATAATCAGTTGAATTCATTACTTTTTCACCTTGAGAACCATTATTTTGCAAACTTTATCTGCATTCATTTTTTATATTATATTATTTTTGCCAAGCTCTCAGCAGCTCTCAAACTCTAGTTTCTGCTGCAAGTCAGAGCAGCAGAATTTGAGGAAAATGTCAGATTGAACATGACAATCAGAGCTTGAATATCTTGAAAATGTTTATCTAATGCAAGTTCAGGTGTTTAACTTAACTGTGGAGCAAGAGGGGTTGGTTATATTTTTTGTTTAATTTAGGTGGGATGTTTGGACATAGTCTTCATTAATTGCTAGAAGTACAGTATATGTTATTAATGTTCAGGGAATGATATGTGAATTTCACAGTAAAATGGTATCATTCATCTCAAGGCAGCTGTCTTCGGTTTTATTTTTAAAAAGTTAGGAAAATAAATGTTGCTTACTCATTTAAAAAGTTTTAAAATTAATAACAACTGTCTTAATGAATGTGTTAAGATATTTTCAATTTCTAGAGTAATTTAAGTCCATTTTACTGACAGAGAAAAGACAACATGTTGAATATGACAATATTTTAAATAAATATGACAGCATGTTGAATATGACACTATTTTAAACAAATATGACAATATTTTAAACAAAAATTTGCTTCTCTGCCAAACTGATGGTAAGCATATATACTGAATCTATAGAACTTAGTATTTTGCACTTAAATGAAAAAGTTTACTCTTTTCCATGTAATATCTTTATTAGTTTCTATAAAATTAGAAAATGCTCATATATTTATAATGGTAAGGATTTTCTTAGAAATGCTGAGAGGATTATATGCACATACAAAACTAATGTAATACCAATGTCCAATCATGGTCACAAGGAGAAAATACAATTCATTTCTTAGATAAATCTGGTTAAATCAAATAGTAGTATACTTTTGCCTGTCCTGAGCTGGTAGGCCAGGGGAAGAGTTGAAGCTGTGTGACAAAAACCCAGTCTCCTGTTACTCACACTTCTGTTGTAGACAGTGATGCAGTCTTTTTTTTTTTTTTTTTAATCTCATCTCTTGACTCCATTTCTTAAAGCTACTTTTTCCCCTCCATTCTTGCCTGTGGTTTCACCTAAGACACCCTTGAGCCTGTACCAAATTTAAGTAGAAATTATGACCCCAAGGGATATTGTTATATAAAAAGTAGGGGTGGGACTAGGGAATGATAACTGTGAATGCTAATTATAAGATAGCATATAGATTCAGGCCTTCTTTCCCAACCCCTAGTTATTGTCATGCAAAGTAATAGAACAAATCTGTTCTTTGCCATTAATCATTTATCAACACTCAAGGACACTCTCAAGGAATGCTGATTTACTTTGTTCCACACTTCCAAGTCCTTTTGCTCTCAGGCAGTCCTTCTTATTCCTTTCTATGACACCCCACCTTCCTGCAATCTTTATTTGTTACAAGTGTCTTCTCTCTGTTGTGTTAACAAGGGCATCGATTAGTAGCAAAAAAATAGGTAAAATAATTTTTAGACATGTATTAGATTGTGTAAGAAATGTGTGTGCTAGCTATGAAATTGATGGAAGTTGATGCTAACCTTTAAGACCGAAAGAAGAGATTCTAGCTAGAAATGAATGTAAGTCAAATTTATATAGTCTGTACTTATAACTCAAGTCCAATGACCTCATTTTTATTTAAAGGAAGAAAAATATGAATAAAACTGTATTTCATACTTCTTAATTAAGCATGGTGTTGTAATAAAGCAGTGTTCATCTACAAAGCAAAAACATTGGCAGCTCCTGGTCTTGTGTTTAAACTTTCTAAATACTCAAAGAAAAAACCCTGGTAAAGGCTGGGGAATCTATACTGTCAGCTATCCATGTGTGGTCCAAGAACTGTATTGCCAGCAAACGCAGAGGAGTGGCTAGTTCTAATTTTGCATACAGTTGCTCTTTTTACTGTCAAGGAAGAACCTTATCTCTACTTAGTGGCTGTTTTCCCGTACAGGATGTTTATCTTACCTTTTTCTACTCTGACATGAACTGAAAGCTAATTCAAACTGTACAGCTTTAGTTGAAAGCATTTCAGACCTCATTTTCATCCTAAGAGGAGAGAGATAAAGAGAAAGAAAGAGAGAGGGAGAGAGAGAGAGAAGGGGAGAGGGAGAGGGAGAGGGAAAGAGAAAGAAACATGAGAATCTTAAATGCGTACACACCAGAACTCTATTCCACACATAGTTGCCTACCGGAATACGGGAACAGAAACCATGCGGACAAGTACTGGTTGTACAGTCATCTCTCTCAGATCAAAGAGAAGGAGCTCTCAGTGACTCATACATACCGGACAGAGTTTAATGTTATAAAGAACTATGCCAAAGATGCAGCTGTGATGGGAAAGACACTGAGTCTTTCGGAAGCAAAAAGATTTAAGAGGAAAGGAGAGGATGCCATAGCGCGAACTCTGAGAGTACAGTTCCAACCCTCCCACGTTGCTGTCTCCTCATCTCCAGTGCTTCTTGCATTTCCCTTCGCCGCCAGTGTTAAGTGTGTGCCTCTCCGCACAACTTACCTTGAAACGGGACTCCATTGAGTTCTCAAGAGTGACACGAGATCCCAACCAATCGCATAGCACAACTTTGCCGGGGCGGTCTCCACGGAAGGGTCTGGTCCAATCAGAAAGCTGGAACGCTGAGCAAGTTGCGTTGTGGCGCGGATCAGCGTATACTTCCGCGCGTGCTGCCCGGGATAGGAGCCTGGCAGAGCAGCTGCACCCACGGCAGTGCGGAGGCAGAGAAGGGCTTGGTGATACGGTGCTATAAATCTGTGGTCCAGTCCACCTCCCTTTTAAGACGTCCTCCCCCTTATTTCTGTTCTCACTTAGAGATGCAGCAGCTTACTCCTGTAGCGACCCACTAAAAAGCAACAAGGAGAAAGACATCGTCTTTTTGAAAAAAACAAAAACCAAAAACCAAAACGTTCTTTCGTCTCTTTTCTTTGTTCCTTGGTTTGTTTTTCTTGCTCCTTTTTGTTTAGTTGAACGGCAATAGGAGGGTAGTCTCTCCGTGTTTTTAAACTCTTTTTTTTTTAAGTTTCCCCTCCCCTTTCCTATTTTTTTTTCTCGCTATTTCTTTTAGTATTGGACTTTGGGGTCGAAAGTATTTCTTTTTATTTGCTTCTTTTAAGCCGAGCACAGTTCACGTTTCGTGCTGTCTTAAGAGAACTATCCAGCCGCTTCTTGCTCGTCCTTATTGGGAGAACTGCACCGTTACTTTAAAAACACACATACACAAAAACCTTAAGGGAGAAAGGTAAGTTTCGGTTTGGTTTCTTTAATCATTAGTTGCAGCGATGCGCTGGTAAATCCAGAAAACCTGTAAGTGAGCGGAATACAGAATGTGAAGTTAATTGCACATGTTTGCCTCGTTTCAAAGAGACTGCTCTGCTCTTGAATTCTAGCGAGCTAGGCTAAGAGACAAGAAGACGCATGCCTCATGGACTGAATTTTCGAAAATGTCAGCGGCAGAAACTTAAACTGTAGACGTGGTCAGGGTAGAGCTAGACTACAGAGGGACGCTAGATGCTCGGTGAGCTTCGGGGTGGAGGGTGGAAGTTCATTTAATGGGAACAGAGAGATAACTTGAGTGTTGGGGGGTTGCATGCACGCCTCTACTTTCGCAAAGCAACTAAAGGAGAAGAGAAGCTTGGTGGGGAATCAGATGCCTGGACTTGCAGATTAGACCAGCTCAACCCCGATTTAATTGCATTAACCAGCTAGTACGTCCTGGGAGATGGGCTTGCCATATGGAATTTAGATGCTACACCAGACAGCGAGTTGTACAGACTGGAAAAAGTACTTGCCGCCCAGGGCTGGGGCTGGGCTGGGTTGGGCTGGGCTCGACTGGGGTGCTTAGACGCTGTCAGAACTCATCCTCGCCAGGTACGCGGACTCTGGTTCACCGACTCCAGGGATCCTAATTCGGGTTTAAGAGAAGATAGTCAATTTGGGGCCGAATCCTTGAGCCTGTACTGGATATGAGCTTCCCTTTGTTCAGAAAAGCATAAATAAGATGCTTGGGACTGTGTGGGTGAAGTGGCTGCTGCCCGGGAGCCTGGCGGTGCTGGGCGCAGGGAGGCGGATTCCGAGCCCTGTCCTTGGTCCTACGCGGTGTAGCCCGCTGTAGGGACACCCGGACCCCCTGGCAGCTTCCCCGGAGCTGGCCGGCAGCGCAGCCCTCTGTCCTTCCTGGTCCTGCAGTAGCTATTGTTAAAATGACGCGGGGGAAAGGGGGCTGGGGCCGAGCCGGGCAGACAGGCTCCCGTGGCACCTCAACTTCTGTATTAATCCGGGTTCAGGGGACACCAGCTGGCATCTGCTGCGAGAGCGTGAATCCCGGGTAGACGTGGGAAAGGGGGAGGATGCTCGCGGGTCGGGAGGGCGGGGGAGGTGGCGGTGGTGCCGGCTTTGCCTACGAGAAGTTTAAATTATTGGAACGAGGGGGTGTGGGCGAGTGTGTGCGTGCGAACGACGAGTGGAGACGCGGAGGATGCGGGAGCACCAGGTACAAAGCCGCGAGGGGCCTCGTCTCGCTGCTCTCTACCCCACCCACACGGGGTCGGCCGGCCAGCGCACTCCAGCCTCCCTGGACTCCACTGCCAAGGGCATGGGGCTAGGGAGGGCGAGCTGCTGCGCCCACCCTGGAGCTCCGTGGCCGACAAGACCTCGCGTGGCCATTGTTGCTTAATTTATGCCCAGCACGTTACCACGTACCCACCTATTTCACGTCTATAAAGAATTAATAGGAGAGCTATATAACTGGCAAATTGGAGGTTGGATACGTTCCCCATTTTCCATTTTCAGCTATCCGTTAGCAAAACTGATGGGGAGACTGAATATTTTCTCTTAATTACCAGCTGCAGGTCTGGCTTTATTGTGTCCAGGGTGAGAGGAATAGTCAACCGTTTAGTGTTTACTCTTGACACTGCTGGACCTGGGGGGATGTCAGTGGGCTTCTTCCATGAAATGCGTGGACTCTCCCTTCCCCCGCCCTTGTACAAACATTCCATTTGGTTAAGGTTCTAACCTTTTAGCCCTTTGCCACACCTCTGTTTATTACACTATCCTCATGACAGTGGGGGCAGGAGAGCCATGTGTTTTATTTTCTAGGCCCACACTGGTAACTGCAAAGGTAGGCTGAATTTGAAATGGGAGAAGACAACATGGACAGTCGTAACCCAACAAATTATTTTCCCAAGTGATCATCAGTTTCTAAAGGTCAAGAAAAGAGTGTTTGCGTTGGGGAGGAAAGGAAGGTAGGGAATGTTTGGGCTCTGGAGATTTCCTTGCAAAACGGCTTCTTAAATGGGACATCTGACAGATTTGTCAAGTATTTGAACAAACAAGTCCGCCAAGAAGAAGAATGTTGAAAAAAAATTTTTTCCCTTAATTATTTTTGCGTTCCTGTCTTAACAGGCCCTTAAGTCTTCTCCTTTCCTTAGCCCAATACTTGGGCACTCCCTTTATAAAGCTAACCTGTTTGGGAATTCTCTAGGAAAACGAAGATTGTAGACAGAAGTGGTTTAGCAGACTTGGAAAAAATCTGTTGAAAGAGAGGTCTCCTATAACTTCAAGAAGACATCTTCAGAAAGTAGAGTGAAGGACACTGGAAGATTTAGGGCTAGATTAGCAAATTAGGTAGGCCTATTTCTCCCTAAGATTTAAAAACTGGCATTCTTGTCCATTCCGCCTGGGATGGGAAGATTGTAATTAACTGTTAACAGTGAGGTCAAAGAGGCACAGGCGCTTTGAGCGGGTTTCCCAGGAACCCGCACAAAGTCAGTTAAGGTCATTTAATTCGAAATTTGGGGTGACACCGACATGCTGATGTTGAATCACTTTAGCCATGTCTGGTGTTCCCATCCTCAAATTGAGGATGGCCCGTTCCCATTTTGACCATGGTTGCGTCGTCACTTAATTTACTATGCCTGGTTTGACTTCCCTCCAGAGGCTGCATCTGCCCCCGCCTCCTTCCGGGTTCGAGTTCTCACTCCCGCCCGTCGCGTGGGGGCGGGGAGCCTGGCGCCCTGCGCGGACCTTGCTGCAGCATCCAGCCCACATTATGCCCTTGAAGCTGTAACCTCGGTCACGTTCTTGCGGCGACTCGGTCGCCCACTGCTCAGTGTTTTTTTTTTTTTTTTTTCCTTCCTGCCTCCTGCAATTTCAGGTAGGTATGACAGGTGATATTTTTAAAATGTAGTTTTCTAGAGGGAAGCGTTAAAACGCAAGCCTTTGGGGGAAAAACAACCCAGCACGACAGGTGCTCTGGCAATCAAGCGCCAGAGCAGGTGTGGAGATGTCACGCCCCCGCCCCCCTCCCCCCCTGCCCGGTCCAGGTCAGGCACAGGTTTCCCTGGCTGGAGGGCCCGGCGCCTGCTAGGGGCGGCCGGAAGGGCAGCGATGGTGGGACGCGCCCTCGGAGCAGGTTCGGGCTCCGGAGGGCTGAGGCTCGCGGCCGGCGCTGGCACGGACGCTGCAGGCTTTCCTGCCGTGCATTCGAGGCGGTGTGCAGCAGCCCTGAACCTGGGTGCTGGCCAGGCCGGCGGGAGGCCGCGGGGCCAAGGTTTCCGTCGAGGGACCGGGCCTCTGAAGGAGGCAAGACGCGCCCTCCCGGCGGCTCCCACAAGCCCGCGAGGTCCCGTGAATGGAGGCGTGCATTCGGTGCACATACGTGTGTCCGAAGGGAGGCCCGCGCCGCCGCGCTGCCCGGTCCGTTCGGACCCCGGCACGGCTGGCCCACTGTCCGGGGGCGGCGCGCCCTCCCCGCGGCCGACGGAAGTCCACCCGGAGCAGGGCGCGGGCGCGGCGGAGCAGGGCGCGGGCGGCCGGCTGGCGGCGTGCGAGCGGGCGGCCCCGCCTCCTGGCGCGTTGCCAGGCTGGCCCCTCCTCCCCGGCCCGCTACAAACGGCGGGACCGCGGCCACGGGCTGCTCTGAGGCAGCGGCCGCGGGAGGGGCGGGCTTCGCGGTGTTCCAGGCCGCCTTCCCGCCGCCCGCGACTCCTCCGCGGCGGTGCTCGGGGCCGGCAGCGCGGGCTGAGGAGCTGTAGCCGGCGGCCGCAGGCAAGTGCGGGGTCTGGGGGCGGGAAGGCGGGCGGCGGGCGGCGCGCGGGCTCTGGGGCTACGCCGCCCTGTGGAGTTTTCGCCGGGCCAGAGCGGCGGGCGGCGGGGCGACGGTGGCGCGGGCGCGCGGGCCGTAGGAAGCACCGCCGGGAAACTGCGCCCGACGCAGGGGAGTGCTGTAGGGTGGGCTGCTGCGGGCCTGGGAGGGCGCGCCGTCTGCGTGCCGCCGCCGCCTGGCTCTGTCTGCCTGGCGCCAGGGGCAGGAGGCCGAGGGCGAGGCGGGACCCGGGCGCCACCGGGGTGGATGGAGGCTGCCGGCGCTGTCCCTTCTGCTTCTGCCGCTCTGCGCGCGAAGCGCCGGCGCTCGGCTGCCTGGCCGGCTCGGTTTCAGCTCGCGGGCGGGGAGGCTGCGGCATTCGCCCTGCTGGGGTCCGGCCACCGCCGCGCGGCCCTGGTGTGGACGTGGGAGTGCGGCGTGGACGTGGGAGTGCGCCTCGGACGCGGACGCCGCGGGCGGACACAAGCCCCGCCGCACCGGCAGGTGCATCCCAGCGACCGTGACCAGGACCGAAGCAGTCAGGGCCGGGTGCGAACAACGCGTCTCTAGGTGTGAGCTGAGCCTGGAGTTTTACCTGTTCAGCTGGTCATTTAAAATTGTGTGCATATTTAATATGACCGTCCTTTATAATGAAAACTTCTGTCTCCTATATTTCTGCATTTTCTGGAAATGTGGGGAAAGGAGAATTGCTACCACTTATGTGCCTTCTTTTATCCCTTTCCTCAAAAATGGTGCTTACCAGGGCCAAGATACATTTAAAAGACATTTTCTTTCCGTCTGACCCCCTATAATTCTGTCCTCATAGAAAGTACAGTTTCCAAACTTAGGGGCAAATAAGTCCATTAACTTGAATGCCGATTGGGGGGCTAGTTCCCCATCCCCCAAGTGAAATCTGTCTCTTTGAAATATTGATTAGTTGCCTTAGAAGACCATTTTCTCTGGAATCATTTTTCTAAATTTCTTAAGTTTCATATTGGTGCTAGGTGGTGATTTTATTTTGTTTCATTATTTGTGTGTGTGCAGGCGCGCTTGTGTGTGTGTGTGTGTGTAAAAGCTCAGATCGTGTGTGTGTGTGTGTGTGTGTGTGTAAAAAAGCTCAGATCGTCTCCATTTGGGTGACAGGTGGAAAGGCTTGCCTGCATCTACTTTCAGAATCTTCTGGCCCTTTTGGTACAAAATGGCCCTGAATATTCCTCTATTTTTCAGCGATTGGAGGGATAGAAAAATTAGGAAGGAACATTTTCCTCTCTCCTCTTTGCCTTCTTGAATTATTTTCCATTCGTGTGATTAGAACTGGCCCCTGGCCTGTCTGGGTGGTGCCACTTTAACGAGGATGAGGGTTTTTCCCTCTCTTCAAGGATGGAAGCTGAGATGTTTAAGCCCCACTTTCCCAACTGGTCTGTGGTTGCTTCTTCTACATCTTAGGGATCGTGTTCATCCAGCAGTTGAAGCAGCACACATTGCTTGTGGAGAGTAAGTACACCGTGCTGGCCACTGGCCACTGGCCACCAGCCCACCTAGTCAACATGGGACTAATTTTCCTTACCTAGGCCCAAGATACAGGAGTGATTGCAAAGATCTTTTCATTGGTTTTGGCTTTCCTTTCGTTGGTTTCTGCTTCTCTCTTCCACAGAGAAATAGTGTTGAATCTTGTTTCTGTGATTTTTAGTTTAGCTACCAGTTCCTAGTAGGTAAGGACAATTGTGTGGTGAGCCACATTTCTACCACCCTGGTTGTTCATTGCATTGGTCTTGTTGTTGTTGTACCGTTGCTTTTGGTCAAATTCTTGAATCCACCCTTAGCTTTTTTTCTTAACAAAAATATAATAAAATTTTTCTTTTCCATTCTCTTTTCTAGAAACAAGTCCCACCTTCTATTTTAAGGACACAGCAGAGGCCTGCATCCAGAGTACTCTGACTTCCAAGTTGGGATCAAGCCCTTTTCTCAACTTGAAAAAACATTTTCTTAAACCAGTGATTTTTTTTTGGGGGGGGCATTATTATCCTGGTACAAGAACACTACAGTGGTGAATTATCCTTACTTTTTCCATTAAAGGACTGAAATATACTGGTCATATTTAATTGCTTGTTTACATGGTAGGGTCAGGTTTTTTGCTCTTATTTGAGGTCTTATTAAATCTACCACATTGTCACATTTTTATTTTCACCTTTATCACCCATAACGTTTATTGGGGGGGGGGAGGGGAGACAGACAGGCTGGAGAACTCACTATGTTATCTAGTTTGATGTGATTACTAATTTTCTTAGCATTGTGTATGGGGAGCTGGCTGATTTTGGGCCTGAATGGTGTGCCACCCTGTGGCAACCTGCCCATAGCACTCCACCACCAATTCTTTCTGTTACCTGGACACTCAACAGGACAGACACATACCACATTTCTGATTTTTTAAAAATTTATTTAGCATGGTTACTTGGCTAGAGGCAAGGCTGTTTTATGCACTGGGGATCAGTACCTCCTACCCCTGAAGTTAAGAATTTTGGAATAATGGAGCTCTTTTTGTTTTGTGCTGGAACCTACAGATTATGTAGCTCATCCTGATGCCTTCTATAAATGTGGTTTTGTAGATAAAGAGCTGTTTTCAGGCTTTATGTACTTGCTGGGGATACCACACCCTCTCTGGAGGATGTGAAATTCAAATGTGTTGAATGTTCACATTTCAGGCTTTCTTTACTGAGGGGAACACACAGAACCCACACCTAGTCCTTTAGGGAAAATATAAGCTGTTGCTTATATTTCTAATTTTGGAAGAACATTAATTGTGTATTTAAGTTCAAGATATTACTTGACTTCTAGGTAGTTGAATATTTTGGATTTTAAGGAATATAAATTGAAGCAGAATCAGGGAGGCACATTTCCTTAAAAGCAATGTTTGCTTTAAGTGCTTTGAGCACATAAATGTGTATGTTTTATTATAAATTTAAATGACAACCTTTGGAGTCAAATAGTAGAAGTTATATTGTAAAAGTAGTGTTTAGTAAAAATTTTAGTAATAAGCAAATTGGATTTTTAGCTTGGTACATCGTGACTTTCATAATAGTAGGGTCACTAGGGAAATTTATTTTAAAGGAAGATTTCCCATGTCTTCAGCTCCATGTTCTGGCCTGAAAACCAAACTGAAAGGACGAGGACTCCTGTGCGGCACATTGTCCTAGGTATGCTTTAACAGGCCTTTTCCCATCAATACCCATGCTAAGTTTCTGGACGATGGTTTTATGAAAATAATGAATGCATCAGTTTTACTGACACTCTTAACTGAATGTTTCCTTTCTGACTGTTGCTGAATAGTTCATGTATAGAGGGTTTCCTTATAAGACATCTTCATACCTGGAGGACAAGGACTGCGGAAGGAGTGGACTGCTCACAAGGTCATGAGAGTAAGCAGCCTAGTATTAAGACCACACCAGCAGAGTAACAGCAAATTAATGATGCTGGTTTTAATTCTTTTTTTTTTAACTGTGAAGTTTCCTTTTATACATTTATATCACTAATTTGTATTGTCTCAGTGTTTGACAATAAATAGCAAATTTGAGCTTATTAAATACCACTTAAACGCTGGGCGTGGTGGCTCACGTCTTTAATCCTAGCACTTGGGAGGCAGAGGCAGGTGGATCTTTGTGAGTTCAAGGCCAGCCTGGTCTATAGAGTGAGTTCCAGGACAGCTGGGGCTACAGGGAGAACCTGTCTCAAAAAGACCAAAAAATAAAAATAAATACCACTTAAATTTTTTAAAATAAAATTTTTAATAGTGGGGAAGAAAATCCATCAAAAAAAGGAAATTTAGAATTTATGTATGTTATTGTGGGATAATAATTTTAAAAATTAAAGACTCAGCTGGACAGATGGCTCAGTGGTTTAGAACACTTGTTGTTTTGCTGATGACCCTGAGTACAGTTCACAGTACCCACATGGTGGCTAATAGCAGTTTCTAACTCCAGTTGTAGGGGATTTGACGCTATCTTCTGTCCTTGGGCATTGTACAACACAGGTATACTTAAATACCAGGCAATATCATACACATAAAGTAAAAAATAATAAAATATTAAAAAAAAAAAATCAAAGGCCCTAGTGGGGCACGGTGGTGCACGCCTTTAATCCCAGCACTCTCAGGGCAGAGGCAGGTGGATCTCTGTGAGATCAAGGCCAGCCTGGTCTACATACAGAGTTCCAGGGAGTCCCTCTGAAAAAAAAAAAAAAAAGAGTCAACTAGTGGGCTATCACCAAAGTCTCCATTTCCATCAATATTAAGTGAATAAACTGTTTATGCAGGATGGTATTTTATTCTGTCCTATTTTACTTTGTTAGCAAAGGTCAAGGTCACTTTTAAGCTTCAGTAGATGGCTTTCTTGAATAATTCTACCAATGAAAAGGGTGAAAGCGAGTTTGTAATTCTTTGCTTTCCTCTATCTCCTTACTGTGAAGTGTGCAAATTGGAAATGTGTTAAGTTTAAGAATCCGATCATCTTGAAATATTTGAAGAAAGTGTGTAGGGTTGTTTTACTGAAGAAATGTACATACACAGAATGGTCCATGCTGCCTTTGCCATCTTTACCTCTGGAGCAAAGATTATTACAATTAGATTATTAAAATTTGGAAAACAGGTCATATAAGAGCTGGGAGAATTCCAACTCTGAGTTAGCCCTGTGGGCCTGTAGCTGGTTTTGAAGGATGATTCTAAGCTTGCTTATTCCCTCATAGTTTGTTTTAGGATCCATACTTTTTTTTTTTATTTTTATTTATTTTTGTACGTGTATGAATGTACTGTTTGCATGTAGGTTTGTGCACCTGTGTCGTGCAATGCTGCGGACATCAGAAGAGGGTCTCAGATTCCCCTAGAACTGGAGTTCTCCTGGAATTGGAGTTATAGACGGTTCTTAGCCGCCATGTGGGTGCTGGGGATCGAACCCGGGTCCTCTGCAGGAGCAGTCAGTGCTCTTAACCGCTAGGCTATCTCTCCAGCCCCAGATCCATACTGTTTTTGAATAGACAGATACTACACATGTAAGGTCATCTTGTGAGCATAGTGCTGCCAGTTTCTGCTGAGTTGTCTTGTCTCAGTAGGTTTTGTCACTTAGTTCGAAATTCTTAATTTAGCTGAGCCAGGTGTTAAATACTAGGCTGGAAGGCAAAAAGTTTCCACAGCTGATTTTGGCTTAGTTGCCTGTCCTGGGTATCTTAAAATAAAACATTCAACATTTATTTCTCTGTCTCTCTCTGTGTATATAATATAAAATACATGATATATTATATATATTTCAATGTATAACCTCCCCTCCCCTGTTCCAAGAACCAACTAAAGAGGAGTGTATTGAAGTATAGGATTTTTGGACAGTGTTTACTGAATTAAGAAAGTGGTAATCGGTGATCTATAGGTTAATTTTTTATATTATGGGCTTTCATTGTATCAGTATGAATCATTTTTAGCGATTTCTTAGTCTCCATTTTTGGTGCTTAGGATTGAACGGGGTGTCATGCATGTTTATGGTACCACTGGCTACACTCACAGCTGTATAACACACTACCATATGTTTATTTCTTCCATGGAGAAAAAGAAAGCTCTCAAGCTGCCAGAGTTTATTTATGCCTTGAATATTTCAGTCTGGTATATAATATAAATATATTACTAACGATCCCAGAAGAAAAGTTTAAAATGCATTTTCCTTGAGACTATAAATACTACTAAAACATGACATGAGATGAGAATATAGCCCTCTAACATTTTAGGAATAAACATTTCTTAATTTAAATTTCCCATATTTCTTTCAATTTGAACTTGAGTATTTTCATTAAGATAATCAGTTGCTGTTTCACTGATTTGAATCTTACCCTTCTCTTGTTGGATCTGTTCTGTATGTCACAAAGTGGAGTTTACATTTTTTCCCCGGCTTGTTTCAGTTCCCTTTTCCCACCCAAATGAAAAGTCAGTGATGGATGCCCTGCCAAACAAGGTTATTGGAAATGGTTCATTTGCTCAGGTTTTAAAGGATGTTTAGCACTTTTTATTCTTCAGGCATCATTTGTGTATATCAGACTTACAAGAGATATTTCTCAAAGCAAATAAATCACAGTGTATTTGAAAATAAATTCAGTGAATAGGGTAAGGTGGAGAAAATATTCCTGGAGCCAGTCACACTAGATCTTGTTCCCCTTGAACTGCTTTTCAAACAGAAAGTGTGATCCCCACTCCCCCTTCACTGGAACTCCCTCTGTAGACCAGGCTGGCCTTGAACTCACAAAGATCCGCCTGCCTCTGCCTCCCACGTGCTAGGATTAAAGGCGTGCACCACCATGCCCGGCTTTTTTTTTTTTGGCTCTGCTTCTTTACTGGAGGTGCCTCTGGTGACATGTGGGGGTGATCACCATCTTTTTTTGCAGAACAATCCAGAATATGTCAAACACACCATGCTTCTTATGCAGTGAATACATTTTTATAATTCATCTCCAGGTAAAGCCTCTTTCTGTATGAGCTGATTCAACTCCTCTCCCCTCCCTAGGGCTTCTTTCTGGCCTGGGACCCAGTGGCTCATGGACTTCCCCAAATACCAGATTATCTATCAGTGCTTTTTGACTTTCATCCCTTCTCTTCTGTATTCTGAAATGAATTGGCTAGCCTTTCACTCTTTGCTGACTTCTGTGTGCTAACCTGTCCCTTCTTGATGCATCTGAGCCCTGTGCTAGTTCTGCTTTGAGCCTTGCTAATGCCATCTGGGATCAGGTGAAACGGACTCATTTGTCCTGTTATTTTCTCCTCCATGTACTTTCCTATTGTCTCTGATATCTTTTCTGACCTTTTGATACTTAATTTGCCCTGACCTGATGTTTTTGTTTGTTTTTTGATGTTGGTTTCTTGTGAATTCCAGGCTGGCCTCAAACTTGCCAGGTAGCCAAGGGTGACCTTGAACATCTCCTGCCTTCACTTCCCAAATGCTGGGATTGTAGTTTATATGGTGCTGGGGCTCCAACCTTAAGCAAATACTCTACCAGCTGAGCTACATCCCTAGCCCTTGAATTGTTTTTAAAAGTTGTGACTAATTGGTTTTGAGTTGGAAAATATCATATATAGATCAAGAGCCATGTTTCTAATTATAGGGACCCAGGAACACAGAGCCCACATTTATCAGCAGCTCCCCTGAAGATGAAGCATGGTTTCATTTTGGAGTAAGTCACTTCCTGTGCTTTTCGATGTTTGAGATACTGTTGCCATAGCCATAAGAGTTTAAGAAATTGACTTGCATATGAAAACAAAACAAAGCGACAACAAATATATATATATATATATATATATTATATGTATAATATATATACACACACATACTTAAGAATTTTGGGGGTTGCAAATGCTGTTTTAATTAATATAGATTGTTCATTACAAATTTAAGTTTTACCCGCTCCTTCACTGGTCTTTTCTTAGGCCTCTTCTTTGGGGACACAGAGCCAGGTGGGTCTCTGTGAGTTCAAGGCCAGTCTTGTTTGCACATCCAATTCCCAGCCAGCCAGAGCCTCATAATGAAGCTCCCCAACAAAACAAAACAAAGCAAAAGAAAACAACAAAACATCGTGGTGTCTTTTTTAGGAGTTGTGCTTCTGTCCTGTTTTGCTATTTCTTCCTTTCCCTCCCAGGCTTCTAGACCTCTAAGAGCTGACTGCTTTGGGAGAGAGACTTCTTCCTGCCAGTTGCTGGACTCTCTTTTCAGATATCTTGGGGTCAGCAGAAGATTCCTGCTGTTAGGAGAACTAATAGGACATTATGAGCTCTTTAAAAGAGGCTCCTGCCCCACCTGCTACCCTCTCTGCTGATGGTGTCAGCTTAGAAAAGACATTCCCCTCAGACGGCTGCAAAGAAGAGCTGATTGGACAGGCTACCAGGTGTGCAGCTTATATGTCTGTTGTTTCTTTCCCTCTGTCCCTTATTCTTTTCAGCCTTCAGCCCTTTCTTCCCCTTTTTTAGAATCAGCAGGGCACCTTTACGAAGCTCTCTCCCATGTGTGCAGTAGAGCGAGCTGATGTGCCAGCAGAAGTAGGCAGAGGCACCGCATGTCATGTTTGGACCAGTGCTGTAATTTTATTTTATGATAAGGAAGGTGGATATTTTTAATCAACTCCTGAGCATAATAGAACGAGTTGAATAGCAGAGAGCAACTTTGGTGTGTGTAATGTCTAGTGAGATGAATGCTAAGGTAGAAAATGCCAGTATACAACCTTCATTTTGGTGAGCTTAAGCACTTATATTTCTAGTTAACTTTTTGTTCAGTCTGGCAAACAGATATGAAGATCTGTTCTATCAACTCAGTGTTAATGCAGCTTCTTAGTGTGAACAATGCCCACAAAGCCCTGCTCTCCTGGCAGCCACTTGAGCTAGGCCAGCTATAGCGATGAATCCCTGTATTGAACATCTTAGCAAAACTCTTCAGAATAATAGGAGCTTAATGTTGGCAGTTTTAAAAAATTGGGAGTCTACATGGCCCACCTAATTTTTTTTTGTTATCTTGGGTGTGAATAAAAGTATATGCTTTTAGTTGTAGCTGCCATATGGGTGCTAGGAAGTCTTTTGCATTAACTGTATTTTTTCAATTGGTATACATATACTCTGAGACTTTTTTTTTTGAGAAACATTTAATTCTTAGTACTAAGCTGTGTTCCATGATGACCTGATTTCTAAGATGAACAAAATGCTTATTTTTTATGTTGTTTGTAGGGTATGGTTGAGATGCCTAGAGGGTGTTTGGTTATTAGGTAGGGTAAGAAATTGAGAATTGGTTTAAACTTCACACCCACTCTCTAAAGGTGATTTTGTATATCTGAAGGTTGGGAATCAATCTCATGGAGCTTTCACTGTGCCATAACAGTGACTTGGAGCTGAGCTTGTGGTACTCTCCAGCAATTGGGAGGCAGAGGTAGAGGTAAGGGGATCTCTGAGATCTATGCCAGCCTTGGTTACATAGCGAGTTCCAGGCCAGCTGGAGCTACATGGAGACCATCTCAAGAAACAAAAACAAAACAGTGACTTGGATATACATGGGTTGATGGTTAACTTGGAATATGTCTTTTTAAAATTCATCTAATCTGGCTGGGCGTGGTGGCGCACGCTTTTAATCCTAGCACTTGGGAGACAGAGGCAGGCGGATCTTTGTGAGTTCAAGGCCAGCCTGGTCTACAGAGTGAGTTCCAGGACAGCTGGGGCTATAAGGAGACCCTGTCTCGAAAAGACCAAAAAAAAAAAAAAAAATAAAATAAAAAAAAATTCATCTAATCTGAAGGTGTGTGTTTTAAAGGATCTCACAATCTTTATGCTTCTATATTGGCCGATTACTCAGGAGCCAGGAAAGTTGTACAGTGTTTCATGTCCTCAAATAACTGAGTACTTACTGAGAGTACTTACTGAGAGCTTTGGCGGAGTGCATACTGCATTCCATGGTCTGTCTGCTTAAGGAAAGTGCTGATGAAAGTAAAATCCCCACAGGCACCCCACCCAGTCCAGCTGCCAGGTGTTTAACAGTAAAAACTGAGTGCTTGACAAATGGGGAGAAGGGATGTGTACTGTGTTTTTAAAATTTATTTTATGTGTGGGAGTGTATTGCCTGTATGTGTTTAAGTGCACCCATGCTGTGCAGTGCCCACAGACAACAGAAGAGGGCGTCGGATCCCCTGGAATTGGAATTACAGACTGTTGTAGCTGCCACGTGGGTGCTAGGATTCCAGCCTATGTCCTCTGTAGCAGTAGCCAGGGCTCTTAACCTGGAAACCACTTCTCCAGGCCCCTGATTGTGTTCTTGACATCAGTCTGGTTTTGCATATCTTCCCGGGGAAGGTAGTGTGGCTTTTCTGGGTAGTTTTGTCTAGGTATTTATTTGCCTTGTTCTTTGGTCCCATTTCCTTCTCCTCTTCCATATGTTTGTTCATTTCATTCTCTGTATTGTGGTAGGTGTGACTGCGTCCTGATTCATCAAGAGCCCTGTCACAGGTGAAAAAGATTTATGCAAAACCTGGCAAGTTTTTAAATTGTGGCTACGGAGAGGTGCTGCTACTGTTTGTTTCTGTTGTTGGCTTAGAGGCATGGGTCAAAGCAGGTGTGTGGAAATACATGAAGCCCAGCCTTTCTCCAATTTTATACTGTCGACAGCATTACGTACCAGCAGCTTCCTCTGGGTCTAACAGTTTTTTCTGCTTGCTTGCTTGCTTTCTAAAGGCAGCTCTCCACATCTTAAACTTTTATTTGATGTGTGTGTGTGTGTGTGTGTGTGTGTGTGTGTGTGTGTGTGAGCGAGCATGCATATGTCACATCATTTGTGAAGGTCAGAAGACAGTGTAGGCTGATCTCTTGGGCATTTACATTTGAGTGAACTTCGGTCACCCACTTCTTGCCCAGTGGCTAGAGGCAGCTGGAGCCTTTACTTGCTGAGCAACCTCACTGGCCCTCAGTCGTTTTTCAAAACTCATTAATGATTGTCTCTTTGCCTTTTTTCTCTTTTTTTCCCCTTAAAGTCTTTAAAGTTTTAGGGGCAAGAGGCAAGTAGCATGTGACCTGCTTAGGTGGTTTTGGGAGGTCTCTCTGTCTCTGGGACTCTTCCTTATGCTCTGTCTTCCAGGATCCAGTGTCCTTAGGGCAGCTGCTTTGTGGCATTTTTAAGTTCCTGTTGTCTTTTAGTGTCTGCCTGTTGCTTTTCTTTATTAATGACATTTGTCTATGCACATTCAATTCTGAAAGCCTATATTTTGCTTCACCTTCTTGGCTTGCTGGGGGGAGGTTCCTTCCCTCTCTCAGAACTGTGTTTAAGAGAATAATTTGTATTCCTGTTCTTTGTCTACTGGCACCCTACTCCAAGTTTTGCTAATTTATAAACATTGTATTGTGTACAGTAGGGGAAGCTCAGCTTCATGAATAACATGATTTGTGGTCCAGACCTCAAGAATGAAGAGATCTGTTTTGTTTTGGTTTTCCTCTGGCTAGATCTTTGGCTAAAACCTCTGCTTTACTGCCTGCCTCTTGGATTGCAGAGAAGATATTTTGTGTAAGTCAGTCAAGGTGGCAGTGTGTTGGGACTGGCAGCAGACTTTTCTGAGCACCCTTGGTGACTGCCTTGACTCTTGGGAGAACAGAATCATTGAGGCATAGCTCTGTAGCCAAGCATTTGACATAGTAAGTGGACGGCTCCAGGTTCAATCAGCAGCACTGAAACAAATAAGTAATATTTCAACAAATATTCTTGGTTTAAAAGAGTCAGAGAGCGAGGCCAAAATCCCAGCCCTCTGGAGGCAGGCAAATCTCTCTGAGTTTGTTCTGGTCTACATAGTGAATTCCAGGTTAGCTGCAGCTACAGAGAGACTGTGTCTCAAAAAAGGAAAAAAAAAAAAAAAAAATCAACAGTTGAATGTGGTAAGCCACCGAAAGTGACAGAGCCAGGATATGGAATGTTTGTTCCTAAGCAGTAGTGGCATAGTGTGGAGTCTTGCCATAATATCTCACTGGGATTCCCTTGTCTTAAGGGATTCCCTTAAGGCTGAGGAGCCTGAGGCTCTCAGGAGTATAGTACGAGTGTGTGGAAGTTAGCTCTGCCTGACTCTGAGCTCTGTTCCTTTTTCCCTGGGCTCCACACACACACAGTGAAGTTCTCTCTCCCTCTGGCAGTCCTGCTGGTTTGTGGTGCTTGTGGCCAGAGGGTTCACATGTCACTTTCATACTTAGAAGAGTGTGATAAAACTAGTCACCTAGCTGTAGTTGTATCTCATCTTCAGACCCACTTGTTTCCTTAGAGGTGGGGCTGCTACACAAGCTTTTTATTTTTGTGATGCTTTTTGTGTTTTCTAATGGTTGAAGGCAGATGTCCACAACTTGTTTGTTAGGACCAGGATTCTACCCTGGAATGTTTTAGGTGCATGACCTAAAATATTCCAGGTGACTCTGGATGCAATTCCATAGAAGGCTGGTGGTTTTTTTTTTGGTGCCAGACAGTAGTCTTGACTTGGAGTATTACTGTTTGGAACTGTTTGAAGTAAGGATTGGTTCTTTCCTTTTTTTTTTTTTTTTTGGTCTTTTTGACACAGGGTCTCCCTTTAGTACCAGCTGGCCTGGAGCTTGCTCTGTTAGACCAGGCTGGTCTTGAACTCACACGAGATCCGCTTAGATTAGTTATTTTCTGTAAGCAAGGGAGCAAAGACACTGTCTTCAGACTAATTTTTGGATATTGTTAAGATGAAGAAAAAAAGATCGAGATGCTGTATGTTGAATACTGGGGAAATGACCACTGTTTTTAGACCACTGTTCATTAGAGTACAGACTCTGTGAGGCCTACTCTCTTAAGATTGCTACTATTGTGAAGCAGATGTGTTCTAAATCTGGTGAAATTTTAGAAAGATCACTGCTTTTATTCTGAGGAAAAAAGATTCATGTTGGGTGTTCAGCAAGATCCAAGATGTCCAAACTTGAACCAAGGAAATGTCCGTAAGTGAAGGCTGTCCTAGAGTCACATCTCCTAAGGAAGTTATTGTGGTTAGCTATGTATTTCCTCAAGTTTACGATCATAGACATTGGTGGGAATGGAGCAGAATAGAGATTCAACATAATGATTTTTTTTTTTAAGGTAATGGGTTTTTATCCCTAGAAAGGCTTACCTGCCTTCTTTATTACAGTTGGTGTGCTTAAAATTCAGCATACAGATATGTAAAGACAAAGATTTAGTTTTTGAACATCATATCAAGAAAATTTCCATTGCATCTGTAGGTAAACTGTGAACAAAAAGATGGTCTTAGTAAGAATTTGAAGCACATTAAGGAAATTTCAGCAAAAATACTACTTTGAATAATATGCTATATTTTTAATCATTTTTGAATGTCAAGTATGTCCACTTAATGAGATTTCATATCACCTGAAGCTGTTTCTTTGAGTTGATATCATCACTGAGAAGCTGAAGTAACTGTGTGACATGCCTTTTTATTATCTCAGTGTGCATTTTATTCTTTCTAGGGTATAAGTGCTATCCTTTTGCTATGTAAAACTAGTATACAACTAAGACAACAAGGTCATCAGATTGTGTCTCTGTATTTCAAGAAGGTAAATTGACTCCATAAGGCACAGCAGAGCAGAGGCAGCAGTGGGGTCCTGTGTAGGAGTGCCCCTCTGCTTAGCTGTAACTGAGGGCCACACAAGACGAAGCAGAAGTTAAAACCGTTGTTGAATTTAAAACTGGAGAGCTAGCCTAGCAACTGCTCTTGCAGAGGACCCGGGTTCGATCCCCAGCACCCACATGGCGGCTGAGAATCGTCTGTAACTCCAATTCCAGGAGAACTCCAGTTCCAGGGGAATCCGAGACCCTCTTCTGACCTCCGCGGCATTGCACGACACGAGTGCACAAACCTACATGCAGACAGTACATTCATACACATACAAAAATAAATAAAATAAAAAAAAGTAAAACTGGGTAGTGTAAAATTTTATAGGACATGGCAGTTTTAAACTTTGACCTTAATAAACATTCACTTTCTCTCTTGTTTCTAGGCATTATTTTTTAAGTAGCATAAACTACCAGAAATTTTATTGAGTAAAATATTTCTCATTGATGCTCTCTAGCTTCCTAATCCATTCAAAGACCTAAAGAAATCCAAGGATAAGTCTTAAGTTTTAAGTGTCTTCCTCCTGAGTCAGGGAGCTTTATCCATAAGGAATTTTTTTCACTATGGCTGATATACTTGTTTACTTTCTGTCACTGTAACAAGATGACAGAGGCAATTAGCTTGTAAAGAGAAAAAGTTTATTTTGGCTCGTGGTTCATTTAGAGGTTCCAGTCTAGAGTCAAATGGTCCCATGTTTTCAGGGTTGCAAATGGAAAAAGGAAAGAGGAAGAAGCTAGAGTGGCACAAAGCCCAAGGGGACCTGAGAATTTCCCACTGGTCTCACCCCCTTGAAGTTCCACCTCATATAGCACCACTGGGAAACGAGCTTTTCATCCGTGGTTCTTTTGGGCTATTCATCCAAACCATAGCAGTTGGAGATTCTTATTCTTCCCCATGCTTAATATATGATATTGACTTAAACTGTCAACAAATTTTCCTTATTTCTTTATTATACAACTTGTGAAGAATGTTCAGCATGTCTTTTTGGCAACTAAAGATTTCATTAGTATCTCTTAAACTTTCTCTAGGCAAAACTTTTAAGACTCAGCTATTAAAGACACTTGCTTCCAAGTCTGATGATCTGAGTTCAGTCTCTCGGGGCCCCATGGTAGAAAGGGGAGGGCAAGAGGGAGGAAACCAATGGCCACAAGTTATCCTCTGTGTTTAGACTGTGTACTCTGTGTGACCTTCAGAGGAGGTGGTCCCTGATGACATGGAACTCAGGATTTATTGCAAAGGACATATACGTAAAAGTTGTACAATTTATTTATAATTAGGATTTGTGCAGTGAATGAGAAGAGCTCGGGGACTGTTAACCAGCTAGAAGATACTTGCTCGGGGCAGGTCTTCTGCTGGCTTTTCCTTCCCTTCTAGCTACCTTATAAGTTTTAATTTTTATATGTATTTGGATATCAGCATAGATAAGGATCCTAAAATAAATTTTCCTAGATAAATTGGTACACCTTGAGGCCCATGTCTGATCCTGACACCTGATTTGTATCCACCATAGATCTTGAATTTTCTAACAGCTGAGAGGCACATTTTCATGTTATTTTAAAGACAACATAATTAGGCAGTTTTGCTCTGGCAACTGTACAGTGCTGCCAAGTCTAGCAGTGAGAGCTATGTTCCCACATCATTTATCTTCTTCACTCGAGGCTTTGAAAATATGCTGTCTGTATCTGATTTTGAAATAAAAATGATCAGTACTTTTTAAAATAATTGCATGTGCAGTGTATTAATTCAGGCAATAGGAATTTAGTGTATTTGTTGGTTGTTTGCTTGACATACAGGACTTCACCAGTTCACCCAAAGTTTTATCCTGTCATTGATTGAATTGTTGGTTTATGAATAACCTTTTATAGTTCCACTCCTTGCCAGATCTTCCTTGGCAAGAGACTTCATTTCTTTAAAAAAAAAATACTGTGTCTCTCCCGATATTTTTTAATTTTAAAAGAACTTACCATATTAATTTGGAATTGTCTTTAAAACAGTTCTTGCTGTGGAAGAGGCCAAGGAGGTTTTTTTATAGAAACCTTGGGAAACATGAATACTTTTTTTCTTCTGGAGATGGGACCCAGGGCTCATACATATTAAGCACATGCACTACCATGGAACTACGTTCCCAGCTATACATTTTTCTTAAAATGACTAGAGTGACTTTTGTACAATCCTTAAAGCTTAAGGGTTATGTATGTTTGTGAGAGGTTGGTTCAGTCAGAAATTAAGTAGTCAGAAATGACAGGAAGAAATAGGTTGTAGAAATGAGGAAAGTAAATTTCTAATTTCTTTATCCATTGAGATTGCTAGAACTAAACAATACAGTGAATGCATAAGATGGTATTATAAAATAGTTTTCTGGCCTGCTTGTTATAGCATTATATTTACCTGACTATGCTCTTAGGGCCTCAGAGAGATAGATTTAGGAGGTTAAAATAGATTTCTTTTTTTTTTTTTTTTTTGTTTTTTTGAGACAGGGGCTCCCTTTAGCCCCAGCTGTCCTGGAACTCACTCCGTAGACCAGGCTGGCCTTGAACTCACAAAGATCCGCCTGCCTCTGCCTCCCAAGTGCTAGGATTAAAGGCGTGCGCCACCACGCCTGGCCTCCTGTTACCTATTGTGTGAACAGAGAGAATTGCTTAATTGGGTAATTGCTTAATTACCTAATTAAATATTTTGGAAAAGGTCAAATTTAGGTATGATGTCACATAGTCNCCAGCTGTCCTGGAACTCACTCCGTAGACCAGGCTGGCCTTGAACTCACAAAGATCCGCCTGCCTCTGCCTCCCAAGTGCTAGGATTAAAGGCGTACGCCACCATGCCTGGCTAGATTTCTTTTGTTTTTAATATTCACTGGTCCTTTGGAAGGGAAGGAAAACTTTAAATTACTTTTAATTTACACTGTCTTTTACTGTCTGATATAACATGGATATGATATCTCTCTAGTTGGATTTTCATCTTACCATAGCTTTTCAATTCCAGGCTTTTCCCTGCTAGATGTGTAGAAAGAAGCCACTGAAATTATACACAGTAACCTCTACACCTGGTGGGTTTGGGGGAGGTAACACAAGTGCCAGTGCTATTTGTGGTATGATTAGCAGAGATGGGAATCAAGGAGTTGTGAGAAAGAGAGGCTGATGAGCAGCCTCCAATTCCTTGGTTGTCTGGACTGTTCTTAATGACTAAACCAGAGTTTTAGGAAACTCCCACGTGTTGGGAAGGTACTTCATCTGTATTGGTAATTTTGCCATTGATTTGACCTTACACCTATTTTTCCTTTTTCTTTTGGAACCTACAGTTTTGTGGTGTTTGACAGGTGCTCTACCACAGAGCTCTGTCCAGGCCCCGTTAGAACTCATTGTGTAGCCCAGACTGGACTTGTGTCTGTAATGCAGTCTTTAGCCTCCAGAATAGCTAGCATTCTAGTTCTGTGCACCAGGCCTTGCTCAGTCTTGTTTCTTTTCCTTTTTTTTTTTTCCATTTTTTTTCCTTTATTTTTGAGACAGGGTCTCCCTGTAGCCCCAGATGGCCTTACTCTATGTAGACCAGACTGCCTTGATCTCACAGGGGTCTGCCTGCCAGACTACCTTCATCTCACAGGGGTCTGCCTGCCTTTACTTCCCCAGCACTGGGATTAAAGGCATTTGCTACTGCGTCTGGCTCAGACTTGTTTCTTGAACACAGTATTTATTTAATATAGTAGGTTCTGTTTCTTAAATATTAAAATTGTAAAGTGACATAATAAAGGTATATGTGAAAATTTTTAAGTGGCATATTTGACCTTGTTCTGGTTATTATGAAGCTGGTATTCTAATACAGGTATTAGATCAACTCCAGCTAAAAAATCCTTAATGTTTAAACTACTATATTTTAAAGAAACACAATTTGTTACTACATGATAATTAAATGCTAGGTTCTAGGTAAGTTAATATTTTAAGATGATTTTGTATTAATAGCACTGTTCCTTCTCCATCCCTGAGAACAGTCAGGGCTTTACTTTCTTTACTTGTTTCTCCATTTGTAGTTTTGACCAGGCTGAAACTATGCCTTTTATATGAATTTGTGACTGGTCTATGCTTCAAAGAATGCTGCATTAAAAGTTGACTGCTTCGGGGTTGGAGTGAAGTGTCTGTTTGCTAGGAATATGTAACAGGCTCTAGGGATGACCAGCCACTGAGCCAGTATTTAGTAGCCCTGTGACCTTCCTCCATGTCTCAGAAGGGCTTCTTTCTGCTCAGCACTGAGTCTGTCTGGAATTAGGTAGAAGAGTCAGGTCTGAGATAGATGCAGTAGTTATGGACAGTTCACCTTCTCAGCGCCAGGTTCAACATGCATGTGTATACACACAGTCCACTGTGTAGCAGTAACAACTCATTTTAAAGCTTCAGTGTGTTACATGGGCAGCCCTTTACTGAATGCCTCTGGTTTGTTGGCAGTGTATCAGCAGCAGGGTTGTGATCCTGTCACTTCTCATTAATGAAGGCTTTTATTTAGCTTAGCAAATCATATCTCCTGTTAACATTCCCTCTCTCAAATGGTAAACTTGAAAGGGATGTTTGTGACTTTTGATTAATCAGTAGCCACGAGGGTGTTTTGGCCCTCCCTTGTAGAGATTTAGCTATATTTCTTCTACTCGTATACAGTTTGTCTTAAACTAGGAAAACCCTTAAATGCCTATAACTCTTCTTTTAACAAAATTATTTTTTAAAGGTTTCCTATTAGATCTACATTTCAACTTTTACTTCCAATTTTAAATTCCTGCCAGAGATTGTATCAGAACATTTCTTTTCTCAGTATAGCAGTTCAACTTTCCTTTGTTCCCCAGTGGCCCAAGAGAGTGAACATTCCGTGTTTGTATTTAAAGTGCATTTTTTATGTTCAGCAAATTCAAGGACATCAGAGAAAGTCAGAGCCGCAAGGGCCCACGACCGCAGTACTGAGCCACATTCATCTCACATTCAGGTTGGTCTTGTAGCCTAGTGTCTTGTGAAAAGTGACTGTCCATAGGCCTAGGGGTTTTTACTGACGGCTTTCCAGCTCCAAGATCCCCTTTCCTTTGTACTATAGTGTGAATTCCTTTTTATTTTATTAAATTACAAATTATTTTTATTTTATGTGTATGAGTGTATTGCCTGCACCCATGTTGTGCATGCCTATGGAGGTCAGAGGAGGGCAGCAGATTCCCCTGGAACTGCAGTTATGGACAGTTTAGTCACCAGGTTGGTGCTGAGAATTGAACCCTGGTCCTTTGCAAGAGCAGTCAGTGCTCTTAACTGCCAAGCCATCTCTCCAGTCCCTAGTTTATTAAATTAAAAAAAAATTATTTATACTTTATGTGTATGAGTGTTTTGCCTTCAGGAATATAAGTTTGTCATATACATGCAGTACCTGCCAAGGCCAGAAGAGATTGGGATCTTCAGGAACAATCCAGTTATGGTGGATTGTGAGCCCCTCTCTGGATGCTAGGAACACTAACCCAGATCCTCTGGCAGAGCAGCCAGTGCCTTAACTGCGGATCTGTCTCGTGGCCCCATGATTTTCTTTTTTAAAATGCAGTGATGGCCTGGTAAGATTGTATATTGGTAAGCTTCAAACATCTTTTGGTAGTAGCTACTATAATTAAAAATATACTATTGGGGCTGGAGAGATGGCTCAGATGGTTAAGAGCTCCGACTGCTCTTCCAGAGGACCTGGGTTCGATTCCCAGCACCCACATGGCAGCTAAGAACTGCCTTTAAGCCGGGTGTGGCGACACACACCTTAAAAAAAATACACTATCATTGACTATGAATTAACTTAAATTTATATTTTTCTTCTCCTGTACATGGTGTTTGTTAGGAGAAATGTCTGAGATAGTAAATCCAAGAATGATTATCATTGGAGGAATTACTTTTTCTTTATTGTATAGTTATCTCTTTGAGTTAATATTGAAATGCAAAAAAAAATAGAGACAGAACTGAGAAAGATTTGTCCATATGTGTATTAAGGTATTTACTTTTTGTTCTTGTGTGCTTATATTTGCTTTGAAATACTCAGATTGTTCATGAAACTTTTAATCTTTCAGTTATAGGTTAGAGGAATACAGATACATGTTTTATATAGTTCTGTAGTTAACCATTTTTTTGCATCAGATATGCATGATTGAATGGATGAAATGAAATTGCTAATTCATTCAAAGGTGATCCTCCTTGTATTTTTCAGGACATTATGGTAGATAATGTGATTTTTTTTTTCCATGGTTTGTAGACTGTTTATTAGTGTTGATTGCATTAGTGTTGAGTGCCTGTGTTGAGCCTGTGCTGGTCCAGGTTTGAAAGTTCAGAGGGATGTGGGTGCTACTCCTGCCTATGTATTGAATCTACAGCTTAAACAAAGAATCCTGGAGGTGTAGTTTTTGGGAGGGGTTTTTAGTTACAGCTGCTGCAATCTTTAGAAAAAGGCTCTTGGGAAGAGGTGAAAGGGAGTGGTACTTCAGGGAGCTTGTATGAGCAGAGGGAGACTTTTTTCCAGGTGCACTTTTGACTTAAAACAGTTTTGATTTTTAAATCTACATGAATTTCTGGAGAAATCCATACATGTTTCCCATATTTGAGAAAACCATACTTGAGAGTTCTATAGGATGAGGAACACAAGAGTAAAGGAAATGTGCTGACAGGTTCTGGACAGATGACTGAGTGTCCAACTGGGGAATTCACTGAATGAACATGGAAAACTCTTTCTTGGCAGTCTTTTCGTTGAGACCCATAAAATACACAAGTGTTCTTTAAGCCAAACTGGACAGCATGAAAGCGTTTGTAATGATTCTTCTAATGTCTTTTCTAGATCAAAGGAAGTTGAGGTGATTAGCTTTTTTTCTTTTGCTTGTGAGTTCTGGTAATTCTAGGTAGAAATAGTTTATATAGTTGCAGGGCTCAGGAGAGCAAGCTAATAGTGTACTTTATATGTGCATCCTCAAAGAATTCACCATAAAAGAAAATTTGTCAACAAGTTAGGCTAGCCATTCACAAAGTATAGGATCTCTTTATTCTTGAATTATTGAAGCCCAGCAGGGACCTTTTGTTTATGTAGGTGATATTGATCAATATTTATTACGAAAAATTAAGAGAAGTTGAAAAACATTTAGTTAAGTATGCTCAGTACTTACTAACGAAGATTTAAAAAAAATGAAAGACATATATATATTTACTTATATATATATTTATATATATATACTTTTCTAAATCAAAAGTGGTAAGGTCAGCACAGTTGTACATTTTTTCATGCCTTTGCTTTTGGCCTTAATAGAATTCAACCATATTCTCATTGCAGCATATCACAGAATCTTTAGGAAGCTCTATTTTATATTTATGAGAGAAAGACTTTTAAAAATATTTTATTTATTATTTTATGTGTATTAACATTTTACCTGCATATATGTAGGTGCACTTATGTCATGCAAATTCCCTGGAATTAGAGTTAAGGGTGGTTGTCAGCTGCCTTGTGGGTCTGGGGGATTGAGCCTGGAACATCTGCAAGAACAGCTAGTGCTTTTAACTGCTGAACCATCTCTCTAGGCCTAAGACTTTGTTTTGATTTCCTAAATGTGGTAAAAATGTATTGGGAATCACAGGGTTTCCCAGACCACACTTTGAGGACTGTTGGAAGAACTGATGGCTTCTTAGAAGAAACAAGGCCAAACCTGTCTGAACCTTAAAAGAAAAACGGAGTCACTACTAACAGGGAGGAGTAGACAGTCATCTCTCCAGAGGGAAATTTAAGAATTCTTGAATGGGGTAGGGAATGGAGCTTGGTAGAGCCCTTGCCTGGCAGGCACATCGAGCTCATAGTCCTGAGTTGATGTCCAGCACTGGGGTGTGTGTCTTAAGTGTATAAGCATGGAATTAGATAGAATAAGTGCAGAGAACTCTGACTGGACATGGAGCAGGTTTTACAAATCTTTGGTCTTGCTTTCCTTACCCTAAAACTGATGAGGCCGTGGGCTCATCTTGTAAAGCCTTTGAAGCACGAACATTCTATGATTTATTCACATTTTTTGCAGCGGTCTCCACACTTTCTTTCTATAAATACACACATGCCCACACATTGGCATACACATACTTAGAGCACTTTGGAAGGTCACATGAGCTAAAAATGCACCTTGGAGTAGTTCACCTAAGCATTTTCTTTTTTCCTATATTGATTTCATTGTCCTATTTTGTTTCTTAAATAGAAATTGACTAAATGGCACTGTGGGTGTATATAGAATCCCAATCTCCTTTGTCAGTTGTTGAGCAGCCTGCCTGCACTCTTTTCTTTAAAGCGTTATGGGACCCCTCCCCCCATTAGTCTTGGAATTGGGTGGGAAAGAAAGTGAGGTGTCATGCAGCATCTGTTGTCAGACGCTTGCTGATTCCTGGTTATTGGGAGGAGGAAATGCAGTAGTGGCACTTGGGAGGCAGAGGCAGGCGGATCTTTGTGAGTTCAAGGCCAGCCTGGTCTAGAGTGAATTCCAGGACAGCTGGGGCTACAGGAAGACCCTGTCTTGAAAAGACAAAAAAAAAAAAAGAAAAGAAAAGAAAAGAAATGCAGTGCTGCTTTTCTCCTTTGAAGCACAGAATGGGGTGGCAAGGGATGCACCTTCTTGTTCTTCTGTCTGTGGTTCCACACCTAATATTCTGATAGAATTAATTTCTTTTCACTTGTTAAATTTCTTTCAGTGCTGCTTTAGATATTTTCAGCAGTTTTTGATTTGGTTAACAAATTCTCCACATGATGTAGTTAAGCCCGAACCGGAGTGAGGAGTGTCATCGATGACATCCAGCGTTCCTAGTGATTTTGATGTCCGTGAAAACCAAAGACGGCCAGTGCACCTCTGCTGCGCAGGTGCGGTGGGGGAGGGGCCTCGGCAGCCTGGAGGTCCAGGTTAAATGAAATTTACTGCTCCGAGCGTAGCATAGCCCTTGAAGGAAAAGACACATTTTAATATTCTGATGGTCTCTTAGGACGTGTTGAATGAATGGCAGTAAAAAACTTCCTTTCAAATATAAAATTCAAGATAAGAAACATTAATTACTTTTATTTTCTCTTCTAGCTGTAAAAGTGAAATTTTAAAACTGCAAAAATCTCTGCCTAAAAAGAAATAAGACATCAGTGATTTAATTTTTTAATATTAAATTTTAGACTATTTCCAGGAGTGCTGGTCTTTATTTTTTAAGTTGCATTCTTTTGTGTGTGTGTGTGTGTGTGTGTGTGTGCTTATGTGTGTGTGTGTGCTTATGCTTGTGACATGTGGAGGTCAGTCAGAGGACAACTTTGTGGAATTAGTTCCCTCTTTCCAGCTTTATGTGGTTTCTAGGGATTGAACTCAGGTCACCAGACTTTATGTAAGTAGCTCTGTCTCCCCCTCCCTCAGGGCTCTCTAGCTCCTGTTGTATGTTTCTTCTGGCTTTTATGTTTGTGTATTTGCATAGGTGGATGCCAGAAGAAACCCCAGGGTTCACTCCTCAGGAGTGCTCCATCCTGGTTTTTGAAGTAAGGCCCCTCCCTGGGGCCTGGGGTTCCCTGATTTGGCTAGTCTGGCTGACCAGTGAGCCCCAGGGATCCTTCTTGACTCCCCCTAACCATTATTGGGAATGCAATCATATGCCACCACTCCATCCTTTTTGTGTGGATGTTGGAGTTTGACTTATGTCCTGATGCAAGTTGTGTGGAGAGCACTGCATGGCCTGAGCTTTTACCAGCTCCTCCTTCTGGGTTTTTACATTTGTTTTATACTTCAGGTGCTCCTGGATGGTGTTTTTAAAATCAAAGGGCTGTTTTGAGAAATAAAGTCTGGAGAGTGTTGAATGTTGTAGCTCCAAATTGAGGTAAGAAATTAAGATGCTGAAGGAGAAGATTGCCTTACAGTCTTGAGTATTTAGGCTGGACTTGTTCTCTTTTGGGTCCAACTGTGAGGGCTATTGATACTAAATGTGTTCACAATAGGAAAAGCCCAAATGAAGGGCTCATCAGAAATCCAGGAAGAGGATGTTCATGATTTTTTCCCATGGCTTTAAGAATCTGAAATTTTCTGAGGTGGTTTACAAAGGTTATTTTCCTGGGAGGCACCATGTTGAATTAAGACAGATTGGAATTAGTATTTGTATAAAAATTTCAAATGTTGTCCTTTCCCAAAGTAGATTTAACTTTAAATTTTTACTATAAATTCCAGGTTTTGTAATTTTGTACAGTTAATTGCTGAGGAAGTTTCTATATTGTTCATTCACTGAGACCAAACATCTAGATAGTTAATACTTAAGCTAAAACCAATTAGCATTGGTAAAGGTGGAATTAATGAATGACCTCTGCCCTTGAAAGGGTTTTTTAAAGGTTTATTTTAGTTTTAAACAAAGTGGGAGACTTGGCATGAGCTCGGTGGCACACAGCCTGTAATCCTAGCAGCCTGGTAAGCCTAGCAGACAGGAAAAATTTGAATTTGAGGCCAGCCTGCATTGTGAGACCTGTCTAAACCCTACCCCCATCTCCCACCACCCCAAAAAAGATAAGGAAAAAAATAAAGCAGTGGGGCTGTAGTCCACTCAATTATCTTTGGATGAGAAAAAGGAACTTGAGTAGATCAGGCTCGGAAGGACAACATCACTGAGGAGTAAAGCAGGTGCCACTTGCTCATGCCAGCTGGCCCCTGCACGAGCTAGCAGCCTGGCTCCAAGCTCTCTGTACAGTAAGAGGTTGGGACCTGTTTGGCTTGATGCATTTGGCCACCTGGGGAATTATTCCTCGTTTTTTTTTTTTTTTTTTTTTTTTTTTGTCTTTTTGAGACAGGGTCTCCTGATGCAGCCCCAGCTGTCCTGGAACTCCACTTGTTAGACCAGGCTTGGCCTGAACTTACAGAGATCCACCTGCCTCTGCCCTGGGGCTGGATGGGATTACATAGGCGTGCGCCACCATGCCTGTGTCTTCTTTACTGCTTTTTTCACTCCTGGATTTTTACTCTTACTCTTCCTTGGCCTTGCTAACCTTTCAGGGTGTAAGCCACGAAGAGGGACGACTAGCAAGGTCCTCCCTGGAAGGTTTGCTGGGAGGCTTTGGAGGAAAGCTTTCACAAGCAGTGCCTACCTTCCTTATTTCTAAATTGGAATTTTTTGAAAGACACTAAATCTCTTTTTTTTTTTAAAATAAACTTTTGTAAAAAATACTATGACTGCATTGCCTGCATGTGTGTTATGCCACCTGTGTCGTGCAATGCCTTGCTTGAGGGTCAGAAGAAGGTGTCAGCTCCTACTCGAATTGGAATTATGCATGGTTTTTAACTTCCATGGAGTGCTGGAATTGAAACCCAGGTCCTGTGCAAGAGCATTGTTCTTTAACTGCTGAGCCATCTCTAGCACCTGGAAGACTGAACATAAATCTCTTACATGAGATAATTTTAGGAGAAATTACTGAACTTTAAGGACTTCATTTATGTAATAGAATCCTTTGAACCTTGAGTAATATAAGACCAGGTCTGTCCTCTGCATTCGGAGGACCCTAGGCAGTTAACTTTTTTTTTTTTTTATTTTTTTTTAAATTTTATTTATTTCTGTATGTGTATGAGTACTGTCTGCATTGCAGTTTGTGTGCACCCGTGTCGTGCAATGGCGGGGTCAGAAGAGGGTATCGGATTCCCTGGAACTGGAGTTCTCCTGGAATTTGGAGCTCTTCAGACGGTTCTCGGCCGCACATGTGGGTGCTGGGATCGAATACCCGGGTGCCTCTGTAAGAGCAGTCGGTTGCTCTTAACCGCTAGGCACCATCTCTTCAGCCCCAGTATAGTTACTTTTAAAAGCAAGGACTTGATTCTTCTTGTTAAAGGACTTCTCATATATGTTGGCAAAGCAAAAAGAAAATGGCGATAAAAAAAAAATACTGGCTTAAACATTCCCTTTTTCTAATTGGAAGTTTGTTAAAAAAAACCCCCCACCCCCCCCCCGCGCCCACATCTTGTCTGTTTTACTTGGTGTATTAGGTCTGTAAAGAATCTGGTCTGGCCGGAAGGGACTTGGGTGTGGTGAGGCAATTAAAGGCTTTCAAAAGAAGATGCACTAATTAATGAGCTGCATCTCCTTCAAAGGAAGAGTGTTGGCTGCTGGGAGTAGCAGGAATTATTATTAAGGATTAGTGACTAACAATTAATCTTATTTAACTGCAAGTGGGGATAGATATTGTAATTAGATGTAAGAGGGGACTTGGTAGTCAGACTTTAAAAGAACAGGCCACGGAAGAAATTATCCCCCCCCCCCCACTTGTTTACAGAGTCATTGTTTGGCACAGGGTATTGGAGTTCTAGTTCAACCTTCAGCACTTAAGACAGCATTTCACAGCCGGGCTGGTGGCGCACACCTTTAGTCCTAGCACTTGGGAGGCAGAGGCAGGCGGATCTTTGTGAGTTCAAGGCCAGCCTGGTCTACAGAGTGAGTTCCAGGACAGCTGGGGCTACAGGGAGACCCTGTCTCAAAAAGACCAAACAAAAAAAAAAAAAAAAAAAAAAAAGCATTTCACTTCCTAGGGTGGCTCTTCTTTCTGAAATGGGATGGGATGGGAAACAAGATAACCTTTTTGGCTGACTTTTCCATTTTATTTTTATTTATTTTATTTTATTTATTTATGTGTATGAATGTACTGTCTGCATGCAGATTTGTGCACCCGTGTCGTGCAATGCCACGGAGGTCAGAGGAGGGTGTCGGATTCCCCTGGAACTGGAGTTCTCCTACAATTGGAGTTACAGACGGTTCTCAGCTGCCATGTGGGTGCTGGGGATTGAACCCGGGTCCTCTGCAAGAGCAGTCGGTGCTCTTAACCGCTAGGCCATCTCTCCAGCCCAACTTTTCCATTTTAAAGATCTGGATTGATGCTGGAGCTGGAGGAAGCCTGGTGTTGTTCTTCAGGACTTTCTTTTCCTATTCTGAAGTCATCTGTGAGTCATCCCTCCATGCATTTTGTTTTAGTGATGGGTAGTTGTTTAGAAACCCAGGTTGAAAATTGGAAAAAGGGAGTGCTATAAATGAGATCAGGTTAGGTCTTGTTAGGCTTTGCATTCTCAGTTTATGCCTGTCATACCTGGGCAATAATTAGTACATTAGGAAGACCATTATAAGGACTTAATAGTTCTTCCGCCCTTCATTTTATGTGACCACTACCTGGGAGGAAATTTTGTGCACTTCTGCAGATGATCAAGTTTTGGGTTAAGAATCTAACTGTTGTCTTGATTAAATGATTCCTATTAGGTTGTATCATCAATTTTTATATAGATATATTAGATTTGACTGCTGAGTTTCCTAAAGCACTGTTTTAGGATAATGAATTTTAATTTATATGTGTGCCTAGGAACCCATTTTAAGCCATTGAGAGGGGAAAAATGGGCAAGGCATATTGAGAAAGTGCTTATCTAAGTGCATAGCTCCAAGCCACTGGTTTTGGAAGGGCAGAAGCAGAAGAGGCTAACTCTCTTACCTTCCCACACAGTACATCTTTACAAAGGCTTCCTAGCTAGCTACTTCATTTTATAGGGAATATCCTGGAAACTTAGTCAGCTGTCAGTCAGTGCTACTAGAAGTGATGGTATGTGGTAGGTGTGGTGGTGCATATCTAATTCCAGCACTCAGGAAGGCAGGGAGACAGGCAGATCTCAGATCTCTATAAGATTGAGGATTGAGCACCTCCCTGTATCCCCAGCTGGCCTATGTCTACTTGCTTTGTAGACTAGGCTGGACTTGAACCCCCAGAGATCCGCCTGCCTCTGCCTCTGCCTCTGCCTCTACCATGCACCCGGCTGAAGGCTTTGTGTGTGTGTGGTGCGCCTGTGTGTGTGAGAATTTAAAATTGAGATGGGTGGTCTGCCCTAAGATTTTTATCCTAGATACCTGCCTTCATTTACTCACTTGCCTTCTCACAGAAACCTGAGACGTAGGTGGCATGTATCTCTCCATATTACAGATAAAACTACTGCCCAGTGTAGTTTGAGACCCAAAGGTGCAGTAAATGTTGGAGCTAGAACTTACATGGTCTGTCTGGTTCTAGAGTATACCAGCTTGACAACTTCCTAGTATTCTGTGTGTCCAGCCATGGTAGTTTAATTGTGGATCAATCATAGTACAATTTGCTTTTGTAACTTTTAGCACTAGCTTTATGAACTTTCTCCTCAGATGATTAATGACCGTGTGAAGTCAGTTACCTTTGAGTTAGAGCCTTTTGAAGAGACAGGTAAAGGATGTGAGCTGTGTTACCCCTGCCTGAAGCTTTCAGTGACTACCTTTTGCCTGATTTTGTGTACTTTCAGGCATTTATAGCTCCCCATTCTTAGCTAAGTACAATTTAGCCAAATAATTTAACAGTGAGTTGTTACCTCATACTTTCTATTCATGCATTATGAATAGTCCCAAATGGTGGTATACCTTTCTGTCTTCTGTCTTCTTAGCCTCCACCTTCATTCTGTCATTAAGTTCCCTTTACCCCCAGCACCTTGTTTTCATTTTAAATATTTAATTATTTTTTTAAATTATGAGTTTGTGAAGGGGTGTGTGTGTGTGTGTGTGTGTGTGTGTACATGCACATGCACATGTTAGTGCAGGTGCCTGTGGTGGCCCTAAGAGGGTGTCAGGTCCTTGGAGTTGGAGTTATAAGTGGTTGTGAGCCCCCTGACGTGGGTGCTGGAAACCAAACTTGAGTCTTCTAGAAGACAGAAACCACTTTTAACTATGGTGCCATCTATCCAGCCCTCAGTTTAAATATTTTAAATTCCAGTAACATTTGAGAGTAATGTGTGTGCTATATGTGATTTATAACATTAAGATGACTTTACCTGTTACTGTAATTATACTGTTTCTGTGATGTATTAGTTACTTAGTGAGCATGCATATGGTTCAGGGCTATGTTTTACGATTCAATTTAAGGTGTTATAGAAAATAGTTCTAGTAGTATTTTCCTGTTGTAATTTTTGGAAAGCACTTAGGTTTATGTCTTTAACAAAGAGAATGTAGCTTCTCCTTTAGGTATTGAGTGAAAAGTAGGTTTCATCTGAATTTTGGTTCTTTTTTGTTTTATATCTTACGTTGTTTAGTTGAAGCATAAAGGTCAGGCTAATTCAGCTTGTTTCAACTTAGTTAAATTGGCTACCATGTCATGCTTATGAGTTGGACTTTCCGTCAGCCAGCTTGGCAGACCATTGTCTCTCTTCACATTCTTTATGCCCAGCTACCTCTCAGATGTCTCCATACTCACTGGCCATGCATCCAGCTGTGTTAAAGTGTTAGATAAGCAAGCCCAAATTAGTTACCTTTGTATCCCTTGGCCATGATACATGATACATGAATCAGTAGGGCAACCCTTATAAGGGAATAGGCAAACACACCTTTTACATATTTGGGATAGTATTCTTTGTCTTGAAGAGGCTTCCTTACAAGGTTATAATGAATAGCATCTTCTGCAGAGAACCAAGCCAAGCATTGTTTCTGGCAATGGAGTTAGAGCTTCCAGTAATGCTGGTAAACCTTGGATTCCTTGTAGCAAGTCACTGTCCTGCCACAAGTCATACATTTTTGGACCATCGTGACTAAGCAGCTGCATTATAATCTGGCAGCTTTGTGGGTTTACCGTTACAGTGTGAAGCTGTTTTTGCCTTTTGGCAGTTCTCTGCTTTCATCAAGATGATCTCAGCTTTCATTAAGTTTTCATCTAATTGAAAAGATTGATTTTTGAGTAGGTGAAAGTCATTTTATGTAATGTCTCAAAGGACAGAGTGTGGGTCAAATCACTCTTCAAATGGATGGTAATTGTGAGGAAGAGGCTTTTCAAATAGAAGCTAGCAAGTTACCCAGAGCTTGTTGGAACAAATCTTCCATGTTTGTAAATAACAGGAATTGTAATAAGCTAGTAAAATTCCTAGTGTAGGCTAGAACTAGAGTTACTCTTTAGCATTGGTCACTGTTGTAATCCTAGCATTTTAGAGTAGGACTCATTTGACATTTGGCTTTTGGGCCAGTCCTTCCTTGGAATTGTTGAAGTGTGTTTTACTCTTTGAATTTGTGCATCTTTTAAAAAAGTAGGACATAGTAGAGAATCTGAGAACTAAATGGGTTCTTTGCTTTTGTATGATAGTCTAAAATGTGGTGGCAGGAAATACTGAGATCAAGAAAGCCATTTAAGCATCCATTTCAGTGTTTTCCCAGTTTGTAAGGAGGTGGTAGCACCACAGAGCAGGCTGTGAAGAGGACTCAGTATTAAAAATGATCACTTAGCTCTTGGAAATACTTTCTTGGAAACACTAAGTAGCAATAAATCAGCTTTCCTGGAGAAAACACATTGCCATTAAATGCCTTGTTTTTGTTTCAACTTTGTAATGAACAAAGAAATATTCTTCAGTATCTAGAGATTTTAAATTTGACTTTAATTCCAACAGCTTAAAGTTTGATATTTGGGGCAAGATGTGCTATATTTTTTAAGACTCTCTTTTTTTTTTTTTTTTAATTTTATTGATGGTTTGTGCATTTATACATCATTTTTCCAATTCAGATCAGGCTATTTCCCTTTCCCTTCCACCCTACCCCATCCCAGATCATGTATTCTGCCATAACTGTCCTGCATTTTCAGGTTTATTTTTTTTTCATTTTTTAGCTATAAGTGATAATCCATGAGTATAAGCATCCTTCGTGCAAAACCAATCTATAGACTGTTGTGCCCAAACCCCCACAGTCCCACCATTCAGTGGAGGTTGACAGGTTGTTTGTTCAATCAAGTTGATCAAATGAGTGTCCAGACTACATCGCTGTAGTTTCACCGTTCACCCCAATCGCAGCCTTTACATTCTACCACGCCCCCTCTTCCGCAGATTGTTCCCTAGGCTTAGAAAAGGGGCACAGGTGGATGAGAAGTAAAACTGTCCTCTCTCTCTGGAGCTGTTGACTTGGATTCTGGTCAATTCTGGCTGTTTCCTTTCATGGGCTGACAGTTTGTTCAGGAGTAACCTTTCGATCCTACTAATGAAGCACAAGCAATTAGATATATAGGTATTTAAGCAGCACTAATAGTTATGGTAGGTTACTTTGGCATAGACACATATGTTTGGATGATATGTTAATTCATGAATTATATTTTTACCCCCTGATAAATATAACAGGGTCTTACTGTGGCTTATGACATCTCCTAACCTGTAGAGGATGTAGGCTTGTGGCATCAGCCATGGGTTATTCCTCCAAGGAGAGAGCCAACAGCCAATTAGATTTGGGATATACAGGCACATGGCTGCCTCTGCTGCACAGTATTTCCAGGCAGGTGAAGTGTAGCTGGTGCTGATGGTGGAGTCTTGCTTGACTCAGGGAGACCCGTATTTGCTTTATTGGTTTAGTGGCCTTTGGGAACACTCTCTGGCATTCCAGAGGCCATCTGTACCCTTGCATGTGCGGTCTCAATACATCCCTCCCATGTTAACGTCAGGTCTTCGGCAGCAGGGTCTTATCGCCTCTCCTCCTGCAGGTATCCCAACTTAGGGGCAAGGAGCCCTTACCTTTTGTGGGGCCTTGGATCCCCTGGCCAACATCCCCCTGGTAGAACAATCCATTGCTGATGTCAGAGCTCCTGCATTAATATACTTTGCCTAAATGCATAGCCCAAGGACTTTAGTATTATATTTTTTAGGGTAATTTACTATGATCCAGTGTCTACAGGTGTGTTATTTTCCAGTACTTAAAAAACTGTCATCTCAGTTTTTTAAATAGTCATTATTAGGATCTTGTACTTTTAGAAAACCTTTAGGTCAACTATAGACAAGCAAACAACACACTTAATCATGAGACGTCTGAGTCTGAGTATGTGTTACAGATGATCAAAGTAGCGGTTGATTGTGTTTTTCACACTGTTCACTTTCAACATACTGTGTAGAAATGTTTTAACATCTAAGGACAATGTTTTGTGATAGTCCTGAAGTGTTCTTGATAGTTGATTTGTAGCAACATGCACAGGTCTCTTGTTTCTGTTTAAGACAGGGAGTTTCTTTAAGAGATGTAGTTAATCTTTATAACTTAAATTTTTTTCAGTAGTGGGGCTGGAGAGATGGCACAGCAGTTAAGAGCACTGGCTGCTCTTGCAGAGGTCCCTGGTTCTATTCCAAGCAACTTTCTGTAACTCCAGTTCCAGGGGATTCAGTACCTTTTTCCAACTTCTGCAGGCATTGCACCACACGTAGGCATAGACATGAAATAAAATCTTCATTAGGAGTGACATACATTGACCACATGGAGTCCAACTCTCTTCTTCTTGAAATGATAGAGATGAGAAAGGTGTAACCTCCCTGAGTATGTTTTATCTGTGTTTCATTGGTCAGGACTGTTTCTCAGACTTCAGTGAGGGAATAGATGGTAATAGTCCCTGATAAGATTACCTTGCATTTAACTCTATGGGTTTCAAAATTAGGTTCTTTTTTGTGGTGAAGGGTCTTACTATGTAAGCCCCGGCTAATCTGGAACTTTTTGTGTAGGCTGAGCTGGCCCTGAACTCATAGAGATCTACCTGCCTAGGATTAAAGGCATATACCACTACTCTCAGCTCAAAATGATTTTCCTTTTTTTTTGAAACAGGGTCTCCCTGCAGCCCCAGCTATCCTGGAACTTGCTATGTAGACCAGGCTGGCCTCCAACTTGGAGATCTGCCTGGTTCTAAAATGATTTTCTTAAACACTAGTCATTGCCTTTGTGTAATTGCTTTGTGTAACCTTAATAACTACTCTTCTTTGCTAATGTAGCTGTAAAAATGGCTGAAGAATTTTAGAATTCTTGAATTCCAGGAATTTTTAAAACTAAAAGAGAGGCGTATATTATTTATTGTTCAACCTTAAATTTGAGGCAAAGGGCTGTCTGTCATGTATGAACTAGAATATATCTTTTACCCCTTAAAAATCATTGTCAGCTCATACAACATAGAACAAGAGATAAAGAAGATACTAATGCATCTCTTAACTCTCACTAATGAAGCTCCCTCATACAACAGAGGGCCAGGAACACAAAGGGAACACATGGCGAAAGTGTGGAGATTAGCTAGGATTTTCTAGAATGCTAGTCCTTGGACAGGACTCCTGTATTAACCTGCACTCACCCAGGATGCAGGGACCATTGCAGAAGAGGACAGAAGGATTGTAAGAGCCAGAGAGGAGGAGCAGGACCATATGGAAATAGAATCATATAAGCTCTGGGGACTCTGTTTATTTGAACTTACAGTGGTGGTGTCAACATGCACAAGACCTATGCAAACTCAAGCAGACAAAGCCCAGCATAGAACTGTGGAAATGGGTAGCAGCTCCTAATCATAGCAGAACTATTACAGTTGGTTACTGCCGGGTGAGGCAGAACTGATCTTAAAGTGACGGACTCTGGATAGGCTGACTAGACCTCAATGGATGAACTTGAACTGAGGGACATCTCAGGATGCTAACATGATACAATGGACTTTGGCACAAGTGACTAAGTGTATGAATTCTGGAGGGGGAGGTGGAAGGGTGTCAGTGGGAAGGGGGTATAAAGGGGATTAAGATTGATTGAGATGTTCTATATGAAATACACAAAAATTCAATAAAAATGTTAAAAAAAAAATGATTGTCCTTAGAAGCTTTTAAGAACTCTGGCAGGACAGCTTGCCTTTTCTCCTGCAAGGCCTGCTGTACATGTGTTTAGCAATCAATCTGTCATAGAAGTGGGTGGTTCTTTTCCCCTATTGATGGGAAGCTGATGGCCCAGCCCTCTTGGGCACTTAATGTTCCAGGAAACAGTCATTGGAGTCTGACTGTTATACTATCAGTTTGTGCTGAATCTGAATCCCTATGTAGATCTGTTAGGCATCACTTCTCTGCCCTGTCATGCCAAAGATAGAAGAGATCCACTTGCCACTGACCTTGGACTATTTCTGGGTACTACTGACAATGCTGCATTTTGATTTTGGTCAGAGGGATAGAAAAAGCTAAGGTTCTTCTAGATTTTAATTCTCTATACCTGGTCATGTCTCTATATAGAAACTAGTACATGAATCAAGTCACTGGCAGGGTCTTACAAAATGTCTCATTGACAGTATATGGAAAGAGCCTTTGTAGGACTCTCTAATGGGACAGCCAAGTTGGTTATGATAATGGATGTAAGTATGAGTAGGAACTAGTGGAGAGATGGAGAGATGCTAGGTGGATAAAATAGCAGTTATAAAAGTATGCAAATGCAAAGTCTAGTGAGTGGGACAGAGCTATTTTGGCAACATAAAATCAAGAGACAGGTATTCAGTGTGCCTTATATCTTGGTATATTACTGTGTTTTGCCATCCACAGGATGAAAATCAATAGGGATCTAGTGTAGGTTATGGAGCTCAGTCACATTCTCATAGAAAGAATGTTGGAGAGACTTGTGATATTCTTTGGAGGATTGATAAGAGAAGGGATAGTTGAAAATTAGGAAAATCAGAGGCTTGGTTAAGTGGGGAGTTCTGTCGCTAGGATTTTGGTGGCTTTGGA
Organism: Rhizomys pruinosus; assembly: GCA_009823505.1. Taxonomy (NCBI): domain Eukaryota; kingdom Metazoa; phylum Chordata; class Mammalia; order Rodentia; family Spalacidae; genus Rhizomys; species Rhizomys pruinosus. The sequence goes on along the minus strand of VZQC01014995.1, from coordinate 2,887,585 downwards.
GAGAAAGGGAATTTGAGAACAATGCTGAAGGTCAAATTTCTGAATTCCTCTTCTGGCTTCTAGACCTTGCTATTACCTAGGCCTTGCTATTACCAGAACTTACAGTATGCTTCAGGGGATGGTGAGGGCCTGGGAAAGCCAGAGTTTCATTGTGATCAAATCTCTCCCAATTTCCTATGAACATGGAGCTGAAAACATTTTGCGTTGTAAAGTTAAATATCCTCAGCCCTAAGGTACAGAATCTGGTTTCTGTTTTCAAAGGCCAGTTGAATTCCCATGGGTTTTTCTCTTCCTTCCTTTCAACCTCCGAATTCTGGATGTGTTAACAGAGTTCATGGGTATGCTATGATATTTGTTACAGTTTCTTTTTTACTAGGTGGTTCTCTTTCTAATCATGTAAAGCACCTGGCACGATGATGGGTGGGGTCCAAAGCTTATTTGAATAAAATCAAATTTTATTTTTTTTTTGTGGTTGAGCAGAATTTGGGGAAGATTTTGCTGTAGCCCCCTGGTGATAGTGTAGTGCTCCTTATTAACTTCTCTTTTCTACTCACCAGTTAGAAAGAGAAAATAAGCAGATAAGACAGTCTTAAATTATTTTCCCATGAAGTAAAAGCAAGGGAATGAGAAAATGAAGATGATTCATTGGATGGTTATAGGCCATTTTGACCTGTGCAGGGTTTTTGAATGAGAAATTGGGAAGAATATTACAGTGGATACGTTTGGAAATCAGAAAAGCTTTTGAATGCATAATCTTCATGCATACTTGTGATAGTCTTAAAGTAGACAGGTAACATGAGCCCTTCTAGGGGAAGTTGAAAGGTAGTACAGAAAGACTAAAATGAAGAGTGTGTGTGTGGGGGGGCAGATAGCCAAGAGGGTATGATTGAGTAGTATGTCCTTAACCTAGCATCTGTACAAATTGCCTAGTTAGCAGTAGAAATCAAAAGGCAGCCAAGACAAGCAAGTTTGGGGGGAGTTATATTGGATACAAACACATACACACACACACACACACACACACACACACACCCCAAAATGCCAGTGGCTGGGTGGTTTAAATACAGGAGTTTATTTTATCACAGTGGGGAGGGTGGAAGTTCATGATCAAGGTTCTGGGTACGTTGGTTTGTGGTAAGACCTCCTGCCCCTTAAAAGTGTTTGCATATATGTAGTCATTTTGGAGCCCAGGGCTTCCCCATAAGAATATTGTAAAGTACTGTTTATCCATATAGGGCTATTTTAATTTTTCTACATATGAATAGAGATGAACCCCTTTTCTAAATGTTTCTAATCTCCAGTGTTTCCCATTCATTACTGAAGGGAAGTGTTTTGGATGTTCATAGTTGCTCGCCATTTCTTGTTCCTACTCAGTGGTTGGGTGTTTCCAATCCACAGGTTTTTTTTTTTCCCTCTCAATGTTTTTCAACAGTTTTTGACCAACTGCCATTTGGTTTTGACAGTTGATATATACAATTGATTTTTTCTCTAACCTCTTCAATTTTATAGCCTGACCTCTTGTTACAAACTATTTTTAAAGGCACCATGCTTATACTTTAAAAGCCACTTAAATAGAACATGTAGTTAAAAGGCACGGTGCTTTTGCCACAGGTGTCAAGAGGGTTCTGGTGGTGTTTATACAAAATGTCTTTATGCCTCTGCCTTGCCAAGATGCTGTGCATGGGACCTGTGATGCTAGTGTCGGAAATGCTGACACGTGAGGGTGGGGTGTTTCCTGTTATTTGCTTAGTGTACTTACCCAGAGCATACATGTGAAAGCACAGCTTCTTAATAGGGCTCTGATTTTCAAGCTAAAGGGAAAGACAGCTGTGGAACCCTTATATCCAAACACCTGTATGAAAATCAAAGCTCTGGCTACCACCCCATTCTGCTAGCTAATCTGTTCATAGTTAATGGCTGATTTCCTCTTTTCTTCAGGGGAACTTTGAACCATCCTTCTTGAGAGGGTCTGAAGTGGTACACTGGCAGCTTTTTCAGAAAGGGTCCATAGGTGTTTGTGAGATGAGATGAAAGATTTTATTCCACTTCCTTTATTCAGGCTTTTAGTGTGACCTCCTTTTGTTTGAAAAAAAAAAAAAATTCCCAAAGCAGCTGATACACTTGTAATTAAACCTAAGCAGAAAATTCATTCCAAAGTGCAGAAGTATTTTTGCTTTACTTGGTAGGCATAGAATGGGAGTAGAGGTGTGTGGGACTCAGAATGACACAAATGGCTTCTTGAAAATATCCACCATCCTTTCATCAAAGCAGGTGTTTCAGTATATTTTGTGCCCTATCTCTCTTGCCTTTTTTAACCACGAAAGTTTATTTAAAAAATCAAGACAGGGGGCTGGAGAGATAGCCTAGCAGTTAAGAGCACCGACTGCTCTTGCAAAAGACCCGGGTTTGATCCCCAGCACACACATGGCGGCTAAAAACCGTCTGTAACTCCAATTCCAGAACACCAGTTCCAGGGGAATCCGAGACCCTCTTTTGACCTCCGCGGCATTGTACGACATGGGTGCACAAACCTACGTGCAGACAGTACATTCATTACACATACAAAAATAAATAAAATTAAAAAAAAAATCAAGACAGGACGCGTGCTTACTGGACTTCATTTGGGGGCACAATATTTAAAGCAGAAGCACGTCAGTAAGGATTTCCTTCTGCATAAGGTTTTTTTTGTAGTGTAATGTCTTAATCATAGTCTACCATCAAATATTTTAGGAGTATCTTTAATGTTAGATAGTATATTAGCAGCATACAATAATTACACCATAAGTTCTCAAGCAGAGGCAGTCTATTGCAAGGACCTTCTTTGCTGCCAGTTATCATAGGCTGTTTAAAGTTAGAAAACTGAATAGCAACACTGCATACTGTAGAAATGCACTTTGCTCAGTAATACTTGAGTTGTTGCAGTATTAGATTATCCATTTGGTTGTTACAGAAAATCCTTAACTGTAATTGATGGTTGTTGCCATAATAGTATATTGCCTATATTTCTACCTCTTGTAATGGGCTTTATGTGCTAGATTTCAATATCCTTAGCCTGGGCAAGTGCACAAGCCTTTTAAAAAAGAAACATGGTTTACTTGCACAAAACTGATCAGATTTGAGAGATCCTTAATGCCCTTGAAGTGGTTTTTGTGGGTGTGAAACAAATGGTGAGAATTTGAATTGTTCCCTTATTATAGTATTGAAATTAAGTCTACTTAATCTATCAAATCATGTTCATACCCCGATTTTATGTACTTGTATCTGTCAATAAACAGTGTGAAAAAAAGAAGGAATACTGAACTTACAAATAAATGCTAAAATGATAAAAAAAATCCCTTTTTGATCTTTCATTGGTATTCATTATACCTGTTAGATGTTTTGTTTCTAGTACAAACACATGAGCAGGACTGAACTGACCTCTCACTCAACTTAGAGTGCTTATTCTCTAGCCAAAGAGTGATTTAGAAGAAAGTTTCTTATTTGCAGATAGTCTGTTTAAAATGCTGCCATTTTGTGTATGTCTTTTATTTTAATTTTATTTATTTTTGTATGTTTATGAATGTACTGTCTGCATGTAGGTTTGTGAACCCGTGTTGTGCAATGCTGCGTAGGTCAGAAGAGGGTGTCGGATTCTCCTGGAACTGGAGTTCTGGAATTGGAGTTACAGACGGTTCTTAGCCGCCATGTGGGTGCTGGGGATCAAACCTGGGTCCTCTGCAAGAGCAGTCGGTGCTCTTAACCACTAGGCTATCTCTCCAGCCCTTGTGTATGTCTTAATGGGTTATCCCAACATTACAGCTGTTCCCCTTAGAAAACTGTTTTCTGGCATTAGAACGTAATTCATTCAAGGAACATTGTTCCCTTGACCTCTAAGATTTCAAGAGAGTAGGGAGGTGTGGCGGATGCTTTTAAGCCTGGCATGGCAGAGGCAGGTGGATCTCTGTGAGTTTAAGGCTAGCTCGGTCTACATAGTCAGTTCCAGGCCAGCCGAGGCTACAGGGAGACCCTGTCTCAAAAAAAAAAAAAAAAAAAAGAAAAGAAAAAAGAAAAGTACAAGGGAGTCTATACGTCCAGGAGAGGGTTAAAAGAGCACAGAACTCTGACAGTGCCAAATGTTCATTATCTTTTCATTTTTCATTTGTGATGTTTTGTGCGTGCTTGAATGATACAAGAAAGTATCATTTATAGCTATATAGTCCCTTCCCTGAAGAATGCTTACTTTTTCTGGGGAAGGACAGACACATTCCTCATCAGCTCAGGTGTCAATCATAGTGAATAGTTGCGACAGCTTATATGTAACAAATTACATATAACAAATTATTTAGGTTGCAACTTCTTGCCATTTAGGAACTGTTTAGAAATTATCTTAAGTCACAATAAAGCATGTAAAAATGAAAGTTAAATAGAAAACTGTGCAGGTAAGCTAGCTTTATTATTTGGCAAGTGTCTAGTTTTAAGTTATCTGTTTTCTAAATAATTGACCCCAGCAATTATGCTGAGACATATAGTATAGTCACTTAGTATATTATTTTTGTCTATGGATTATATATATAATATACCACTATGTAAATTGATAACTTGGGAGACCACTTGTGAAATTGTTATTTTGGTTGTGGTAGAGTATATTACAGTGAGCCTTTGGAAGGCTTTCTATTCTTCATGGCTCCATCTAGTATCTGGGCACTGGTCTAGACTGATACACAAGAAAACTGAATATAGGAACAAATAGGTAGTCCACACTTCTATAGTAACTGAGCCTCTAGAACTATTCATTTCAAGTTGTAATCATGGACAATTTTGGGGACCAAGTCTTTAATACTGCACTCCACCAGAATACACAGACATTTCTTAGCCCATTTTATTTTATTAGAATTATATTTCATTTTTTTCCTTCCAGTAATTGAGCAAGATGATATGATTATATTCTCTGTTTTTTCTAAGTGAGGGAATTACAGCTTAGAATGGTGAGTGCTCAAGCCAGTCACCACTGTGCCCACGGTTGTGACTGCTGCGGTGCATGTGACTGCTCCAGGCAGTCCTCAATGTCTACCCTCTAGTGTTTCATATTACTGTCTATTGGCTTAATCAACCAATGGTTACTTCTTTTTTAATTTAATTTAATTTTATTTATTTTAAATTTTTTTATTATATATATTTTTTGTATAAGATTGTTACTAATCAGATCTAGATCCGTGTCCCCCACCCACCCCACCAGAGCTCATGAATTCTCCCAAACGTGCTTTTCATTTCCCTCTCAGTCTTTCTCAAAATTTTCCATGTGGAAGTTGACTGTTTTGAGCAGAAGTTCACTGTTTCAGTCAATGGTTACTTCTTTATCTTTCTGAAATTCCTGCACCATTTGTGATGTCAGTTAGAAGAGTGCTTTATGGTCTTTTTGTTCCTATATTGCATACATGTGGTACATCTTTAAAAAGCAGGTTTGGTAGCCCCTACTCTGAAATTCTTGCACCATTTGTGATGTCAGAAGAGTGCTTTATGGTCTTTTTGTTCCTATATTGCATACATGTGGTACATCTTTAAAAAGCAGGTTTGGTAGCCCCTACTCTGAAATTCATGCACCATTTGTGATGTCAGAAGAGTGCTTTATGGTCTTTTTGTTCTATATTCATACATGTAGTACATCTTTAAAAAGCAGGTTTGGTAGCCCCTACTCTGTGCCCTCCATGGAATGATTCTCTAGTCCACCTTTTCTGATTTTTTTTTTTAAGTACTTAAAATGTCGGAAGTTTTGTTTTTCTTTTTGTTTGAGAATTTTGTGTGTGTGCCACATGAATTGTATGTTGTGGAGCTTCTCTTGCTACGAGCAGGTACAGTACAGTCCTGCTAAGGGAAGGGAAACACAGTGCCCACCTGTGGCCACTGTAGGGAACTGACCCCTCTGCACAGAGGTCAGTTGGTTACTTTTGTAACCGGACCTGAGAGGTACTTCCTTTTTTTTTTTTTTTGGTCTTTTCTAGACAGGGTCTCCCTGTAGCCCCAGCTCACCTTGTAGACCAGGCTGGCCTTGAACTCACAAAGATCCGCCTGTCTCTGCCTCCCAAGTGCTAGGATTAAAGGCGTGCACCACCACTCCCTGCGAGAGGTACTTCCAATTCAGGGCCTTAGCCTAGGAAAACAGAACGTTTCCATCTTGGCCATGATTTCCCACCTGCCCAAAGACTGCTGGTCTCTGGACAGGAATTTCAGGCTGATGGCTGATGCCCTATCTTCAGTCTACGCCCACTCACAATTCACTCCACAGCTGGTGACCTGATAGATTGCCGTCCAGCCCCTCACCAGATTACCAGGTTGGTGGTCTGAAGGACTGCTGTCCAACCCACTGGCCAAGACACTCGAAATTCAGTACTGTTTCAGCCTGTATGTGCACAGAAGTAACGCCCAGAAATTCTGTGTAATGATGGTAATGGAGAATTCGTTTTATTGCTTGCTACAACTTGCTTTTATAAGCAAAACGACGTCAGCTCCCAGAGCCAATCACAGACCCCCAGTTCTGCACCACTACATACTGCTGCTCCACCTAGCATCATGTGCTTGCTCCCTCTTGGGGCTGGGTCAGAGGAGCCCCATGACTCCCACATGGTACCCTGAGGGGTGCTAAGTGAGAACTAGCCCCTAATTTAAACTGGATCTTCCCACAGTATATGTGTGTGTGTGTGTGTGTGTGTGTGTGTGTGTGTGTGTACATGTGCATATGTATGCTGCAGCATGAACGTGGAGGTCAGAGGACAACTTTATGGAATTGGTTCTCTCCTTCCTCTCCTTCCTTCTTTATGTGGATTCTGGGAATCAAACTGGGGTCATCACACTTGTGTGGCAAGTGCTTCACTCATCAAGCCACCTGGCCCCATTGACTGAAGGAGAGCATGTAGTTGAACTTGTCCTCAGCTTGCTCTCAGCTCTTTAGAAGCAGACCCACCCTTGCTTTTGGTAGTTTTGTTGTGTGTATTGGTTTCTTTAGAGACAGGGTCTTGCTTTTGGGCATGGCAGATTCAAACTTGGTGTGATCCTCCTGCCTCCACCTCCCTAGGTGCTGGGGTTCCAGGCATGTACCCCCAAACCCACCTCCACTGATGTTCTTGAAGTCGTACTTCCCCCTGAAAGCTAGATGTCCTCCACAGTCTCTCATTATTTGACTCTGTGGTCCATGTGTCTTGTGAAGATGTCTTACAGTGCTTTTCTCAACTTTGAATTTGTCTTAGGATATAGTTCAGTGGTTATAAAAGTACCAGTGTCCAGGCTCTTAGAGATTTCTTGATTGTTCTGGTGTGAAACAGACATTGGTTGTGATAACTGCTTTGGTGCTGTGGTACAACTGAATTAACAGTTTTGCAGTTCTGAGCAAGTTAATCTTTTATAAGCTCATTTATTCATTTGAAAAACAGGGTTAAAACAACCTTTCCTACTCAGTTGTTAGTATCATTTGAGCTTAGTGCTTCTTAAAGAGGCTTAGTACACTGTCTAACATATCCTGGATTAAGCTACTAAGAGCCTTACCCCATCTGACGGTGTTGTCTCTGTTTTCAAATGTCCCTGTACTTTCTGACATTGCCATTTAGTGTCCTTTCCCTGTTCTTGAATGTGCATTTTCCAATAAAATTTGTTTACAGGTCCAAGGGCCATAGTTTTAGTCCACTGTATACTGAAGTAAAAACATACTTAAAAAAAGAAACCTTTAAAATCTATTAGACATGAAAAAAGTTTCCAAAGAATGAGAGAAAGGACATTGAAACTTCATGGATTAGAAAGGTAAATTGCATGTGGATGTCATTTTGGAAATTCATTGAATTAGATTTAAAAAAAAACATTTATTTTGTATGCGTGATGAGTATATTGCTTACATGTGTGTAAGTGCAGCCATGTTGTGCGGTGCCCATGGAGTCAGAAGAAGCCATCGGATTCCCTTGGAACTGGACTTACAGTTGGTTGTTAGTCACCAAGTGGGTGCTAAGAATAGAACCCAGATCTTTTGCAGCCAGTCCTCTTAACTTCTGAGCCATCTCTCCAGCCCCCATTGGCTTCAACTTCTAAAAAACTTCTCCCTTTCTCCTTCTCTTCATCTTCACATTTTTCTCCCCTTCTCTCCCTCTTTACCTTTCTTGACCCACTAAGCTTCTGTTACTGTGAAACCTCTATGGATTTGCTTCTAATATACCTTTCGAACACTTAATTTTTTTTTGCCATAATAAGCATCTAGTCTCCTCTTTCCCTTAAAATTGGATTTTTCTCCCCACTTCTGATGTGTTCAGAATGACTTTCTGAGTAATAAGTTCTATTTCCAACAATAAAGGCTAAAGCAACACTATTGAAACAGCTGCCTTTTAAATTTTAAAAAGGAGGGCTTTTATTGAACTTTTTTTCTTTTTTTTTTAATAGGGTCTTCCTAGTCCCAGCCCTCCTGGCAGTCACAGCGAACCAAAGTGGCCTAGATCTCACAGGAGATCCACCTACCTCTGCCTCCCTAGTGCTGGGATTAAAGGCTTGTGGCATCACACCGAGGAAATTGTTTATTTTTTTAAGTAAAGAGACTGCCTCTCAGAATTCCTGCTGTTGCTCTTCCTGTGGGGTTGTCATCATCTTTTCCACAGCTTGAGGTCTGTGTAGTGTGCCTCCAAATCACTTGTCCTATAAATAAGAAATCACTATTTACCTGAGCTTCCTGCCTGGAATAGTCTGAGTTATATTGCTTCTCTCAATATAAATTAGTTTTTGACTGCTTATATTATTTTGGTAAAATGAAGTATCAAGATTTAAATTTTCTATAGTTCTCCTTGACTTCCTTGATACACAATTTTGTTTTCAAACTATTTTTCTTTTTCTTTTTTTTTTTTTTCTTTTTTGGTCTTTTAGAGACAGGGTCTCCCTGTAGCCCCAACTGTCCTGGAACTCACTGTGTAGACTAGGCTGGCCTTGAACTCACAGAGATCCACCTGCCTCTGCCTCCCAAGTGCTGGGATTAAAGGTGTGTGCCACCGCACCCAGCTCTGTTTTTCATTTTTTAACAAATAATAGTACCCATGAAGTAGGCTTTTATGGCATTCTTTTAGAAGGTGACTGTTCTTCAGTAACAGATAAATGCTTAGGTACAGACATAAATGTTTCTGATGCCCTTGGAAGGGTGTAGAAATCTCTCAAGTTCAGCTAGCTTTAGATAGTAGCTGTTGAGCATAGAGTGCAGCATCCTGGTCCAGTAGACCAGTCAGCATCTTGAGTGGCCTCATCTATTCAAGGGTGACCTTATGTGGCGACTGTCAAGGGCATACAAATGGCTAGAATTCTTACTTGAGTCACTATCTCTTCTTTGGGACTGTAAATTCAGTGGAAAGGTTGAGATAATTCCCTGAGGAATGGGAGCCAATCTTCACTTCTGCTCTGAGAAGAATTTTGTAAACTGTGGAATGATTTTCCCTCTCTGCCCTTTCCAGTTTTGACCTATTATCCTGCCCAGACTGGATCTGGTCACACACTTCAGGAATGATTGATTACAGGCTGACCCAGACCTCGAGAAACTGCTAATTGTCAGAATAGTTCCAGTCTTCTGTGTTATGTAGCTGATTAGTACCTGGCGGTAGGGCTTTGGGAGGAGAGAAGTAAGTTAACCATGGCTTCAAGAGATTTCTCCTTTATTTTTGTCTCCACACTATCCCTGCAAATATAAAGCAAGGTTTAATAGGAAAATATGTGGTTAAAATTGTAATATTTGATTTTTAAGGACAATTGTAATTGAAAGACTAACCCTAAGTCTGTTTCTTGCCTCCCCCCCAGGACACAAAATTCATGAAGAATTTGTAATATACCTTGCTCTGTGCATGGACCTCCTTATCTTTAGCTCTTTTGTGGATGGCTGTGTATTCCTCTAGTTGTCTTTTCAGTGTTTGCTTTGCTACACAGCGCTGCAGTGAACCCTATTGCTGGTCCCCCTCATACTTAGTCACTGAGTGACAGCTATTCCTTGATGCTCCTATTTCTCAGGCAGATACAAAAGGACAGTTTGGTGAGTGGTTATTGGAATGTTTACCAAGTTGTTTTTTTTTCCCAAGGGAAGGCATTTAAAATAATTTGACACACTTTTTTTTTTTATCACCATCGTTTCCTAGATACTTCAACATCTGAAAGATTTGTAATTTCAGAAGTTTAATTAAAAGCATTTTTCTTTGTGAAAAACTCACTACATTTCTCATTTTATGTCAAATGGTTGAAAATTATTTTTCCTTAAGGTTTAGTGAAATGTTTGGCACCTAATCTTTTTTACCTGAAGGTATTAAATGTTTCTTATACATTGCCAATTCACTGAGCTCTGACTTTCCAAATTAATTCTCGATTAAAAACCTAGTTGGAAGTTTGATATTCTAGGACTTAAGGGCTAGGACTGTCTTCTGTCTGTACAGAGAGACACTGAGCCAGTCTCTGAGCGTAATTTCCTATATTTGAAATAGGAGTGGTTGATCAAGGATAGTTTTCTTAAGTTTTTATGGTTGAAATAGTTCTGTCTGTAGAACTTCCACTAGAATAGTTTCCTCAGGGCTCACAGTTCTTTTGCCCTATCCAGCTCTTTGTGGTGGCACTCTGCTCAGTCCACAAAGACCAAGTGTACTAAAGTGTTTCTCTTTGTTAGGTCTGTTTAAACATCACCTTTAAAGAGGCCTTTCCTTCTTATCGCTCTTCATTTCAGTAGCATTCTGATTTTCTTCATGTCTTTGTAATGTAAAGGAAACACAAATTGCCCTTTTGCTTGTTTAACATCCATGCCTCCTATGTTCCCAGCATGCCTGTCTTGTTTATGCTTAGAGTCTGCCCAGTGTTTGAGAAACACAGTTGTAATTTATTAAACTATTGAATCTATGTGGACCACATAGGATATCACGTAGCTTCATGTATATGCATTCATTCTGTTTTGAGCCTTCCTTATTTTCCTCCATCATCCAAATATAATCCTTCACACTTACCAAGTTTTGTCCTATGCTATGGTTCTGGATATGTGTTCTGTTCTTGATAGAAAGTAAGTGTAGATACTCTGAGTCATCTTGAGTATGTGGCCAGTTGGAATGCATGTGATAGGATTTTCCCTGTACAAAGAATGCATATGTCTTGGTCATTCAAATGTGTTCTATTTGAGAAATGTCTATTTTTTTCCTATGTCCTTTAAATTGTGACTGAAACCTATTTGGAAGCTCCTTCAAGGGTTCATAATACTTATTTTCAGTAATGAACCTTCTTGTTTTCAGGTCATGCATGGCCACTTTGTAGCCCGGTCTTGCCCTCTGAAGTCGTATGTGTTTCTTCAGCTTAGCAGCTTTAGTTGTGCTCGAAGTTTACTCTATTTAAGTGTTCCCAGATAATGAATGGAGAGCTTTCTGTCATTTTTTCTTGGTACCTTGAGCACTCCTTTTATGTTTACCAGAGAGTTCTGTTTTGGGGACTATACTGTAAGTAATGAGGATACTACTCAATGAGTAATGAGTAATGAGGATATCACTCAACGAGTCTACTGGAATGAATTCTAGGTATTTCCTGACTAGGAGGTCTGAATTTGTTGGTTGTCTAGAAGATAAGGGAGGGTTTTCTTCTTTAGTGTGTGGGGTATCTGAGGACTATTTGAACTCTGAAATAGGAGAGGGCCTGAATGCCCCATGAGCAGTAAAGTAGAAAGATAGGAAAGAAAGGAGCCTGATTCAAAACCATCTGAACAATTTGACCTCCTCCTGCTTTTCTCCCCAGCAACTTCGCCCAATCTCCTTGTTGCCATCTCCATCCACACCTTGACATCTCCTTCATTAGTGTGCATTACGCCCATCTATTTACCAGATCTCTTGTTGGTTAGGGAGTCTTGTGCCTTCTTTTTCATCAGTAAATACAGATAGAATAGCATCAGCAAAATATACCAACAGGCATTTGGCTGGACAAAGTGATTTTCTTGGTCTGGGATGGCACAAATTAATGTATCTTTGAGATGAATCTTGGTTCGTGGTCTAGCTCTCTTAAGATGGCTTAATCTCCTGAAGGATTTTAAGAGTATCAGGCATTTAGTATTAATTACAGCTTACAGAGAGTTTGCTGTCCTTTTGAGACCCTGTATTAAGTAGTGTGCTAGACTAAGCAAATATCCATTGTGTCCTCTGGTTTTGAATTATCACAGGATTATCTTATTTGGTATGATTTTTTTAAAATACCATCTGTATTTCACTGTTAGCTGTTTAGTAATAAAGTGTTTTGAATTGGCTATCTGCTTGAATATTTCTATGTTAAAGGACTTTTTTCTCAAATAATTCATGGTGTGTTCTATAGTAGCTTAAACATTTGATACTTGGCACATACAATTTGATAGATGATAGTCTGCTTGCTGGTAAATAAAAATGTTCTGTTGAATAAGTGAAGCAAATACACCCTGGTCTGTATGCACAACTGTATGAACTTGTGTAGACCTGCTTTAAAGCAAACAGTCTTTAGGCAGGGCTTTGTTTTCTAGCCTTTACTTTGAAGAAGTTTCGCAGCCTTAGAACTGTCTTGGTTCTGTGGACTACCTATTTTGCTGTCATAGTAGGCTGTTAATAGCACAGAATTGATGCTTCTGTTTTACTCTACTTTTTAGTGCTTATCTAGTGGACTATTTTGTAGATTAGGTCTAAAAGTAATCATCCTCAGTTTACATGAGCAAGATGTGTATTTAGATGAATTCATTCGCACTCAGCCCACCATTGGTACTGTGTCCTCGGTGCTGGTGCTGTTCCTTAGCTTTTTATGCTAAAGAAGTCCCTTCTTCCAATTCTTTGGGCTTATGGCCCTTCGTTGTGCATGGTAGGAAAGCTATATACTCCCTAGGATGGTTGTTCTCTAGGCTGTGGTATTAGTCTACTTGAGACCCACTTGCAACCCAGCCTTGATAGGAACCAGGATATCAAGGCAGTGGTTAGGAGAACTGAAGAGAATGTTCCCTATTCACAAAGGATAACTGATAGATAGTGTAGCTTTGTGGGAGTGTGAATTCTATTGCAGATCCCTATCCTTGCCCCTCTTAGCTTTCTTCCTCCCTTTTAAAGAAAATAGGAGGTTGGAAGGTTACAGGTTAGTAACGTGGCCCAGTGGGTACCATGCTTCCTCACTTCTGCAAGTTGTCCTCTGACCACTATGCAGTTGCATGCACATATACAAAATAAATAAAATGCTTTTTTTTTTTTTTATTAATTTCTAGCCCATGTGTGGTTGTACATCCCTTTAGTCCCAGTATGCAGGATAGGGGGCAGATGTCAAGCCCTCTGAGATTAAAGTAATAGATGGTGAGAAGCTTTTTTTTTTTTAGTTTTTTTTCCTTTTTTTGGTATTTTTGAGGCAGGGTCTCCCTTTTAGTACCAGCTGTCCTGGAGTTTGCTCTGTAGACCAGGCTAGCCTTGAACTCACAGAGATCCACCCACCTCTACCTCCCAAGCGCTGGGATTAAAGGTGCACGCCACCACTCCGTACTGCTTTTTTATTTCTTAGTGCAGTCTTCACCACTCTATACAAGCACACTGCTTAGTATGCAGTAGGCACTCCTGAAAGTCTTGTCCATGGTGAAAGACTGTTTACCCCCAAGTAGTTTGCATGTTAAATCTACTGTTCTGGGAAAATCCTTTAAAGAAACCTGTATTTTATAGAAGATAAAATTGTAGCAGGGCGTGAGTGCCTAGAAACTGAATCAGAAAGCCTGTGTGCTTCTTTGTAATTCAAACTTTAATAGTAAGGCAGAAGTCTAGTTTAATGCTAACTGTGCTGTGAATGCCATGTGCAATCTATTCTCTGGCATTTTAAACCTTGGGACAAAACACCTCATTTCTTTTTGCTCTCATACATGTCTAAACTCAGATGTTTAAGTTAGAGGTGGTTTTTGTAGCAGTGGTGAACTTTGCCCTTTTATCTTTTCCTTAGTAAAATATTTAGCATAGGACAGCCAGAGAGATGGTTAATTCCTGAATGTGGGTTCTGAAATATTTTCATGAATGCCTTTGATATCTTGGAGTTCAGGGCTGCCCAGAAGTTCCTGAGGGAGGGGTAGAATGTGCAGCGTGTGCATCTCCGTTATCTCCATCTAACAAAGTGCCTGTGTGTCCATGGGTCAGGGAGCTTGCTCTTGGGCCTTGGAATCTTTCTTTTATACTCTTATGCAGCAGAACTTAGCCAGAGGAGAGAGGTTTTTTTTTTTTAATTTTTTTTTAATTAATTTTTATTTATTTCTGTATGTGTACAAATGTACTGTCTGCATGCAAGTCTGTGCACCCGTGTCGTGCAATGCCGCGGAGGTCAGAAGTGGGTGTCGGATTCCCCTGGAGCTGGAGTTCTCCTGGAATTGGAGTTTCAGACGGTTCTCAGCCGCTATGTGGGTGCTGGGGATCGAACCCGGGTCCTCTGCAAGAGCGGTCGGCGCTCTTACCCGCTAGGCCATCTCTCCAGCCCCAGAGGAGAGAGGTTTAAACTTCAGATGTGGTCTTTGTATATTCTTGATGAGATTTACTTACTTTAAAAGGTGATGTAAAACAGTAGAACACCTGTCTCCCCTCCTGCCTCAGTTACAAGGCTTGCATTGTTTAAGTGAAGCTTTACAGGTAGTATTTGTTGTTAGTGTTGGTTCAGCTTGAAGCTTGAGCTTGTGCTAAAATAGTTATGTCTCACGGTGTTATGTGTGTTAGTGGTGGAACATAGGACTTTTTAGAGTTTGACTTACGCAGTTGAGTAACTCTTCTCAGGAAGGAGTGTAAACCCACATGGTTAATTGTGAGTATTTTACTTGCTACCTTGATTTGTCTTCATGGCCACTTATTTTCTTGTATGACTTTCTTTTGGCATTTATGACTGAGAAGACAAAGTTAGTTAAGACTTATGTGGTAGGTATAGATTTGTAGAAGCACATTATCTGACCCAGCTTAGCAGATCACAAACAGAATACTTGCTAGAGACAATATTTCTCATCTTACACTGAGGATGTTTCTTTTAGTCAGGAGAAGAAAGGTAGTGAGGATATTGCAGATGAAGAAAAGAGGTTGAGTAACAGTGGGAAGCAGCCTGGGAGTGGGCGGAAGGACTGGAAATGCGTTATGGCTTATTGTGTGCCCTGGGAGTGGTGGGCATGTGATGCAGAGGTAGGTGGGAACAGGTCTACTTGGATGTCTCACTGGGAAGCTGAGATGTTGTTTTGCAGACAGCATGGAGTCAGCAAAAGCCTTGCAAAAGCACTGGCTGTGGGATGATGACTATTTCAGGGAAGATCTATATAGCTGGAGTCAGAAGGTGGATTATGGATGGGACAAGCCTGGAAGGAAACAACAGGTAGGAGACTTTAGATGGTGGACTCCCAGCCCTGGTTTCGAATCTAGGTTTCTGTTCCTAGTACCTGTGTGCTGAAACTCTCATTTATAGCTGGGCTTGGTGGTTCAGGTCTGTACTCATAGCTGAGTACAAGAGGATCACAAATTCAAAGCCTGCCTAGGCCAAAGTTCAAGGACAGCCTAGGAAACTTAGAGTATAGACCCTGTCTCAAAATAAAAATAAAAATAAAAAGTAAAAAGAGGGCTGGGACCAGGCATGGTGGCACATACATTTAATCTCAGCATTTGGGAGGTAGAGGCAGGAAGGGCTTTGTGAGATTAAGGCCAGCTATTTCTACATAGTGAGATCCATGCCAGCTGGGCTACAGGGAGACCCTTTCTTCCCCAGAAAATAGAGGGCTGGTCTTTGCCTCACTTCTAGGGCATCTTCCTTGCAAAATCCCAGGCCCTATGTTCCATGTGCATATTCCTTCCCCATAAGGAGGTCATTTGTAAATTGAAGATAATGTATATAGCTCATAGTACACAGGAGGATTATTTGAAATTTTATTTGTAAAATATCTTGCTTGAGCCCTGGTATAGAACAAGTAATCAATAAATGGTAGCATCTTCTTTTTTGCCTCCAGTTTTCTCTACCCCTTTTAATCATTGAATTCTATTACCAAAGACAGTCACATCATCTGAACCTCTTTTTGTAGCAAAAATGATGCAAATCCTGTGGAGAGTTCAGAATACCTTATTTTTATTTTAATTAAGCATCTTAAAAACACAGTTAATGCAGGCTTATATAATAACATTTAAGTTCAGGTTGGTTTAATTTGACAGTCATGATAAGAGACAATAGGGGACTTCATGGCTTTCTATGGTTTTATTTGGGTCACTTCCTTGACTGTGAACTCTGTCCTGTGTGGTGCACTCATTAGCAGTCTAGATTCCAGAGTGGATCATGGTGGTAACCTTTCTTCTTCCTCTGCACTTGGATCACTAATAATTCTAAGTGGAATTAGAAGATGCTTGGCTCATCCTTAGAGCACTTATTAGTAAAAGAATCCAGGAGGTGTGGTAAGTTCTAGATATTAAAATTCCAAGAAGCTGAACTGCTAGGTAGGAAGACTGAAGTGGGAAGGATAGAAACCAGGTGCACTTTTTGGTTGGGGGAGGGGCACGTACTTTTAAAAGTAGGAAAATTAAAATAGACAAGGCTGTAGTTCAGATGTGAAACACAGGCTATTGGCACCCTATATATTTAAATATATCATTTGGAGATCTGGGGTTAAAAATTGCAGCAATTTAAGTAAAAATTCGCATTTTTCTTAGTCATCATTTGTGACAGTTCTAAATGTAGTTTAACGTAGTATCTGCTGCAGAGGACAGGACGGGCGATGACAGTCATGATTAGGAAAAGTACTTTCTGTCCACGGTGTTCCTATTTCACGTAAAGAACCTTCTAGACGAGTTCTCCAGCCTCCTTGCCCATTTAGATACCAGGGCATTAAATGGGTTATCCAAGCCTTGCCGTCCCTCAAAGACAGACAAGATATCTATGATAGCATTTGAAAGAAGCAGCTTCTTTTGTGTAACAACAGTGATAATAGTCCCAAATACTCATCAAGCAGTTTAGTTTGTAAAGTGCTTTGGCATATTATATATATAATATTGGTATATGATAAAAGCTTTTAAATAGGCCATTTAATCCCCTTTTTCTCTTACTGGAGTGCAAATAATTGAAGAGCTAAATGCCTTCATGGTTTGAATGTCAGGAAAATTTTCCGAGATTAAAATCACCTCAGGTTACATCTATACTTCTTTCTCCCTATTCAGTCTGCAGGAGATAGATTCTGTTCTCAAAAACTCTTGGAAATAAGTTTGCAGATAATTGGACAGGTTATATTGCCTATGCATGCTTAGATGCTTACATGCTTGCTCCATCCTTCAGTTCTAACTTGGGGGAACTTGCTCTGTGCACTTCTAGGGATCTTCAAGCATGTGTTTCACATGTGCTTTGTACCAGTGATGGGAAGGTAGCATGGGCAACAGGAAGGCAGACAGAAGTAGAAGTGACTGGAGACACTTTGATGGTTGAAATGGACTGGGGATGGTGCACCTTGAGTTTTAGAGAGAGGTATGTGGTCTGGGGCTGTATGGGTGGGATAAGTAAGGTGGAAGGAAAAGAAGGGTCTTCCTGTTCTGTAGTGTGTAGCATTCATTTTCCTTTTGGAGCATTGATTGGAAATGCCCTTGTGGTACTCTGCTTCAGCACTCTTCCTCAGTGGAATTAGAGTTCCTAAGAATAACATTTCAATTGAATGCAAATTCTTGAAATGTAGTAAATAACTAGGGCTTGAATTTCCATAAAAAGTCTCAGGTGTAGCAAAGCTGCTGTCCCTAGCTGGGACACAGGTTTCACACAAAGCTGTCCTCTGGGATGGAGGCAGCACAGCTGAACCAAAGGAGGTAACATAATTTTCTTGGTGTAGATTTTTTTTCAGATGCTGCAACTTACCTTACCAGATAATTTATAATTGTATTACTGAATTACATCCATATACCTCTTAGGGCTCTTTACATACCAGTTCAAAGGAAAAATGTATCATGGAGAAATACCAGTATGTGAGATGCTCTACCCTTCTGAAGGAAGGGGCCATTACTGTGGATGATGTCTGAATGCATTTTAAGGCTTTTTTTGTGTGTCCTGGTTTAGCATCTCTTAATTTTCAGTTTCTTTAGAGTCCTACAGAAATAGTTGTAGCCTTGAAGTTGCAGTATTAGAAAGAAAATACATATAATTTTTCTCTTAGTTGACATCTCAAATGCCCTTTATAATCTGTTTGGGGTTAAACACTATAGCATTTGTTTTTCTTTTCTTTTTTGGGGAGAGGTGGTAAGTCCCATTAAATGACAGTGAAGAGGAAAATGTTACCTACCCTAAATGCCCAGATGGGAGGGTTGTGGCTCTTTATAACATTTGTGTGTTAAAAAATGGTAATTCTGACTAGAAGGCCTTCCTCCTCTTTTATAGTCCCTTTTAAGATTAACCATTCTGTTCTGGAGCTATGACAGACTATTTTAGCCTGTGTTCTACAGAGGAGCTATGTTTTTAACCTACCTAATGAAAGCACTCAACTACTGGGATTAATTTGAGGATTTCCAATCAGCCTTTCACAATTTAGGCCACCCTGAGGGAGTTCCTGATAGCTGTGATATTTTTTTTATAGAATAATATGAAATTAATCTGATTTCTATGTTGATTACTATGTTAACTGTCTTAATTTAGCAGTTCAGATCTGCCTATATGAAACAGAAACCTTGCTGTAAAAACGGAAGAAGCAGCTGACTTTATTCTTATACTCATATTCCATGTTAGGTTCTGTAGCCCAGTAATGGCATGGTAATTAGGCCACTAAGGTTGGAGTGAAAGAATGAGGTGAAGCTGATTCCTCACTAGAAGTTTAGCTTATTCCATGCCATAACGAAGACCAAGCTAACTCAAAGTTTCAGTACCCTAGAGGGAAATTGCTGGACCTGTTGAAGAATGTACACTTAAGAGTTTGGTTCCACTTGACAAAACACCATTTACTAAATGGCATTTTTAAACTTCCCGGAAGTTTTGAGATGTTCTTACTCTGAATTTTGAAAAAGCGTTATGGGGACTCTTAAGTTACAAATTGGGTTTTGTTTGTTTCTGAGACAGGTTCTCACTAAGTAGCCCAAGCTGGCTTGAACTCGTGATTCTCATGCATGGCTTCCAGAGGGCTGGGATTACAGGCGTAGGGCACCACACTCAGTTTTATTTATATCTTTAAAGTTAAATGATTTTTGGTTTTATATTTGTTAAGTAAATTGATTACTGTGAATTCTTTTGTAAAGAATACATACAGAGAATAACTTGTTTTAATACTACAAATTCAATTTTGTGTATGTTGGGTTTCCTTACACGGGTCTGTTTTCCTTTTTCTTTAAGATCCTGCTCTCCTATAGGGTCTCCTTTGTTTATTCATTTTCTTTCTATTAGTCCCTTGCACAGCGTGGTTTGTTTGAATGCAAGGAGTTGGAATATAGATGAGGTTTTTTGATGGTGGATTTAGCAGCTTGTTAATATAACACTTAGAAATATTCTTCCTCCTAAGTATATCCAGAATTTGATGGGTTTCCCTGGATATCACCTTGATGAGAGTCACTGTCACACTTGACTCGGGTTCCTGCATCTTGCTCCTCACACTTGACTAGGGTTCCCACATCTTGCTCCTCCCCTGGCCTAGCTGCTTATACACCGCTATGCCTCCACTGGCTGCTTATACACTGCTGATCCTCCACTGGCTGCTTATGCACCGCCGAGCCTCCACTGGCTTCTTATACACCGCTGATCCTCCACTGGCTGCTTATGCACCGCTGAGCCTCCACTGGCTTCTTATACACCGCTGATCCTCCACTGGCTGCTTATGCACCGCCGAGCCTCCACTGGCTTCTTATACACCGCTGAGCCTCCACCGGCCGCTCATGCACCGCTGATCCTCCACCGGCCGCTCATGCACCGCTGAGCCTCCACCGGCCGCTCATGCACCGCTGAGCCTCCACCGGCCGCTCATGCACCGCCGAGCCTCCACTGGCTGCTTATGCACCGCTGAGCCTCCACCGACTGCTCATACACCGCTGAGCCTCCACCGGCTGCTCATGCACCGCCGAGCCTCCACTGGCTGCTTATGCACCGCTGAGCCTCCACCGACTGCTCATACACCGCTGAGCCTCCACCGGCTGCTCATGCACCGCCGAGCCTCCACTGGCTGCTCATGCACCGCTGAGCCTCCACCGACTGCTCATACACCGCTGAGCCTCCACCGGCTGCTCATGCACCGCTGAGCCTCCACCGGCTGCTCATACACCGCTGAGCCTCCACCGGCTGCTCATGCACCGCTGAGCCTCCACTGGCTGCTTATACACCGCTGAGCCTCCACTGACTGCTCATGCACTGCTGAGCCTCCAATGACTGGCACAGTGAATCTTCACAGGAACTTCATACTACTTGTTCCTTTCTTATGGTGGCCTTCAAGGCCTCCTGTGGTATGATCTCCTTACCTCTTTGACTCATCTTCTCTTATTTTCCATGTACCTCCTCAGTGTTCTAGACAGCAGGCCCTGTCTTGAATATTCCTAGTCTAGATGTTCCTGTGGAATCTGCACATATTTATGCCCCAAATCACTATAAATTTAGTGGCATAACACAATTTGCCACTAAATGACTGTCTGACAGTATTGTAGGCAGAAGTCCATCCGAAGTGAGTCTCAGCCAGCTAAGATGAAGGAAGTACTTGGGGAGAAGGTCTCTTTGTTTTCCCACCCGTTGCAGGGTGCTAGTGTACCTGGGCTAGTGGCACCATGGAGCCAGCCACAGACTGTGAGGTTCATGTGATGCTGAAGCGTTGTGATGCTGGCTTTCCTGTTTACTTTCACTTGTGAGGACCTTTGCAGTTCCATTGCACTCACTTGGATAAGGTCACTGGACTAGCAACTTTAATTCTATCTGCAACTTAATTCCTCTTTGCAATCTAACATGACATATTCACAGACTTTAGGGGGAGTAGGATATGGACGTTTTTTTTTGGGGGGGGGGACTTTACTCTCCCTATATAGCTCTTAGTTCACTTCTCTTTGAAATCTTGCCTTAAAGCTTCTCATTGAGCTCTATCAGTAAATGAGATCTTCACCCTTCTCTGCATTCGAAATCCTACTTCCTCTGCTATGTTTTCATTAATTTCAAAACATGGTTTCTCTAGATATATACTACTTTCTTATATATGTTCATTTTTAAAAATTTTATCTGTTATGCCTGCATATAAGTATGTAAGTGCACCCATGTCATTCAGTGTCTTCGGGAGCCAGAAGACGGAATCACATCCCCTGAACCTGGAGTTGTAGATGGCTGTTAGCCATCATGTGGGTGGTGGGATTTGAACCTGGGTTTTCTGCAAGAGCAGCCAGTGAGGGCTCTTAACCTCTGAGCCACCTTTTCAGCCCTTTATTATGTTCATTCTTGATCCTGCCACACACTTCTCCCATTGCCTTTCTTGCAGTACCTCAGGTATGTAAAACTTCCCTTAGCTCATTGGAGGTGCATGTAAACATTTGTTGAATGGTTGAGCAAGAGGTAAGCAAATCTTTTTCAATTGACCTAACATGGGCACCTGTAATGAATCCAGAGTAAAGGGAAGGATTTGGAGCCCTGCATTCATCTTAATCTGCTAACTTGAGAGCTTTTAATACTGCCAGCTCTGGAACTCCATACCTTTAGGAAGACTGGCATCAAGAGAAACTCTGGTTTGTGTTTTGTAGCCATATATTGCCAAGAGATGTCATTTGCTGCCAAAGCATATTCTCAGAGATATTATTGAAGCTGTGTAGTGTCTTGTCTCTAGAGGATCTTCAACTTTTGTTAGCCCTGAGGCTAAAAGTTCAAGTTTGAGATCAAGGAATCTATGGAGCTGGTGAGATAAAGTGGTACAGTGCAGCAGTCAAGAGTACCGACTGCTCTTGCAGAGGACCTGGGTTCAATTCCCAGCACCCACATGGCGGCTAAGAACCATCTTTAAACCGGGTGTGGTGGTGCATGCTTTTAATACCAGAACTTGGGGGGCAGAGGTAGGCCAATCTCTGCGAGTTGAAGGCTAGCCTGGTCTAGTTCCAGGGCTAGTTCCAGGCCACCTGGAGCTATAGGGAGAGCCTTTCTCAAAAAACAAAACAACAAAACAAAATAAACAACTCACAAATTATTTTAGGAATCACAATGCAAAGAGGTTTAAAGAAAACAGACTAATGTCTCATCTTTGATAGGTTATTCTTGTGATCACAGAATTTGGCTGAATATTCTCTTGCTTAGTTCAGTACCGTCAGCAGTGTGCCATGAACCTACCATTTTAGTGGTCAGTAGGGATGAAAAAGCCTTCACTCCAGGAGTGGCATTCCCAGACCTGCCCCAGCTGCTTGCCCAGCTCTCCAACCTGTCCTTGACCGCTTATTTCACATGCTGAAGTTTCCTGCCTTGAGCTCCTCAAAGGAAGATGTTCTTGGTCAGGGTGTCCCTCCCTCCTCTTCCTGCCTTTAGTATTTAAATTTTAGAGCTAAATGCCTCCTTTTCACTTTGTAACTTGAACTTGGTATTTAGAGAAAGTCTTAGGTGGCCAGAGGGAGTCACTGTGCCACTGGGATACTGAGCTTCTCCAGGCTTCAAGTAAGTATGAAGTCCAAGGTCATTATATCCAAACTGGGCATTTCAGGCCGAGAGATGCTTGTCCTTGCCTCTAGCCATAATTCACTTTAGAGACAGTGTATATGTTCACTTAAATTTTCCTAGTTCGTATCAAAACCACTGAAGACCTGGACCTTAAGGATGGGTTTCTGAATTCCTTTGTGGCAAAAATCTGTTTTCTGTTGACATTTATTATTTGCTTCTGCCATTTTCCTAAAGTGGTCCTTAAATCTCTCACACTGTATCTTTGTAAGCCTGCTGGACAGAGCCTCAGAACTCACTTGTGCTAAGTTTTGGGATTTGTTTTGGCCTCCTCACATTTATAGTTGACAAGTTGGTGGCGATGGGTTCTTGAGGTAAAATTGGGAAACTGATCATAGATAACTGGTTGTGTTATGTAATAGGAATCTCTGTGGTTGAGCCTGGCTGCAATGAGCTCAGAGGAAAATTTGCTTTTATTGTTATCTCTGGTGTGAAGTACTTGAACTTACATGAACTAAAAGGAGTATGGTTTGCCCTTCCATTTTCTAATTTTTTTTTCTAAGTTTTTTGCCTGTACAAACCCCTGAAAGGGAACTGGGTAGTTTCAGATGGACAGCATGAGCAAAGCTAGGAAGTCAGGCACTGGGTCTGTTTGAGGGACAAAGAGGGCTTGGGTACTTGAGGGACCTGACTAAGCATGCTGTTAAAGTAGAAAATGTGCAGTGCTCACAGTGCTTGTATTGAATTTCTAGTTTTTGCAGTGGGTAACTGTTATGGTTTAGAAAAATCTTTCCATGAATAAGGGGGGGGGGACCTTTGGGGAGGATATACCTTTGTGGTTCTTTGGAGAAAGGTGGTGAGGCCAATTGGTTTTATTAAAAACATCTTCCCCCTAAACGCAGTGATAGATGTCATAGCTAGGACTTAGCTCATACTAGGCTACATCCCCAATACAGGAGCTCCTATCAGGATGATAACTAGCAGTGGAATGGTAGGACTGAGGATTCTCAGCATATGTTTAAGATCTTTTTGATTAGTTGGTTCTTTCTAGAAGAAAGATTACCTTAGTTAGTTTCCAGAGTTTGTTGTTGGTGGTGGTGGTTTTACTTTTTATTTTACTTTATTTTATTTTTTACTAGGAAGATTGAAAAATGGAAAGTTTTCCTGCTCTCATGCAGGACGCTGTTGGACTGGTTTGACTCCTCAGAGTCTTATTCCTCTCAGATATGAAAAATGAGGTGATAGTTTGGGCCTCAGGCTTCTATTATTGTAAGAAATTATAGACACTGAAATACATAGAGTTGTATAATTTAAACAAAGCCCAAAGGAAAAAGAAAAACAATTTAGCAGCCATATGGCCTTTAAACTGTGCAACTGTGAAGATACTGCCCTCCTCCTGTCCTGTAAGATCTGTGCTCCTGCAGACTGTGCCTCTCTATTATTGCATGTGGTTCAGTACAGATGTAGAATATTATAGATTGATCTATGCTAAAATGCCTTTTAAATGAATTCTTTTATGGTGAATAACATGAGGAGCAGATTGAAATGGCACAGTTGATATCCAAATTAAGAGGTGAACATATATTGAAACATTATTTTTAAGCCTTAAATATAATGGCTCTGTTTCAGTGGAATAGGGCCCCTTTTCCTTTCCAAAGAGTCTCAGAGCCAGTGGAATCTATAAATAGCATGTAGCCTGGTTGTCTGTGGCAGACTGAGTAGAGCCGAATTGCCTGTCCTTAAGTGAAGGGGAAGTAGCTTTACATTTTTAGTAACTGAATTGTTGGCCAGCAGAAAAGGTAAGGGCCATGTGAGCAACTTATTTATAACTTCCCATAAAGGTGTGTGTCTGCCTCAAGCGGAAACTGTCTGGGTTCTGGGAGTGTAAAAGTGCAGTTAGAATCATTTTCCATCCATTGCCTTCCCTGCTTTGTTGGTTCGCATCCCTGGGGCTTTGAGAAAGAGAGATGACAATAGATTAACTCATTAATGTTTCCCTCCTATGGAATAGAGGAGATAAAGGCCGTTAAATTTGAATCAGTGGGTTTTTGTGTGTGTGTGTGTGTGTGTGTGTGTGTGTGTGTGAGGAACGTTTAGATATCAACTCCCAGGGGTGTCCTGAACATACATCTTGGCTTGGTTTAACCTGTTGGTTGTGGTCTCCTGCCCACAGTTGGCTCATGTCAAACTGTTTAAGGGATATATAACACTTTACTTTTATCCCAGGGTTCAGTTCAACTCTAAGTAGATTCTCTGTAAAATAAAGAACACAGGGTCAGACTGAGTATTGTGGCTATCTATAGTGGGAGAAGGGAAGAAGAGCAAGCATCTTCACACATCCTGTGAGGAGCATGTTAAAACCCTTGGTAGATGCCAGAGACCACCATTCTATGCTCACATTTCATGTGAATTGTGTTACATCCAGGCTTAACTCTAAAGATGGAAATTAAATTATAGAAACATAAGGTGACATTATCAGCCTTCCTTTGTTGGTCACTATTTCTGGACCCTAAGTTTTCTGATTGTTATGTTGGTCATTTAAAGCAGTAAATATATAACTAAAAAGTAAACTTTGGCTTTTGTGCCAGTATCATGGCTCTCTTTAGCATTTGGGCAAGCTGTAATAAGTGAGGCCTTGTAGCAGCACTAATTTCAAATCATGCTGGGTTCACAATTTACATATTAAAAAATGTTCAGTTGATTTTGTTCTGGAACAAAGCTGACATCCTATACAACTATTGCTCCAAACAATCCTATTTATTGGTCCAACTTTTACAATTGAAAGATGCTGGATTACTGCCTCTTGGTATATGTGAACAATTCTCAGAAAGACTGCTAGAGACTAGTTTGATAGTAGTAGCAGAATAACCTTATAGGGTTTTGATTCACTTTTAATTTGCAGTACCAGGATTAAGGATCATTTGGAGTATAATGTAACCTTGTAGCAAATACAGCTTCTCTTAATGCCCTTTGATATTTAGGAGAAAGTGCTTTTATCAAAGCAATCACTTTACGAATGCTTGACTACTTTTCTCACTTAAATTTCATTCACATCTCTTCCCTTCTCCCACATCCATAAGAGAGAAGACCATATATAGTATTTTGTTTTGTTTTATTTTATTTCAGTTTTTGAGATGGAATTTAAGATAGTTCTTTAGATTAGATGCCAAGATAATTAATACTGTTTTGAAATCAGGCTCTTGTTTAAAAATGCTAACATTTGTGCAAGAAAACTACATGTTAAAATACATTTAGAAAGATTAGATTGGAATTGCCTCAAATTCAATTAAGCCCCACTGCATGGCCATGCTGGGAATATGAAGAATCACTGTAACTTTGTGCAAGCTGACTTGTTGCATTACCTTGCTCCTCTAACGTATGGTACTTTCTGTGTCCATATTGCAGACGGCAACTCCAAACTAACATGGCAGTCAGACTGTGTGATGTGGCTTCTCTGCTTAGAAGCGGTTCGTGGGCAGCAGAGCCTTGGACCGGGGTCTGTGGGATTTTTCTTAAATTCTGTAGGCTTGTTTTTTGTTTTTGTTTTTGTTTTTGTTTTTTTAGCATGTTGCAGAGGTGCTGAGGCCATACCAAACACTTGAACCTTTAATTTGGCATACTAATCATTCTTCTCTATTATGGTATGGCTATCATTAAGACTTAAAGCACATTGCAATTTTAACTGTGGTGGTATATGTAGATCAGAACCCTGCTTTTGTATGTAACTTTTAATAATTGAAATTAGGATTTAGTGCAGACTCAAAAGAGTAACAAGCTTTTTTAAAAACAAAAGTTTTGGTATGGTCTGAATACTGTTACCGTAATTCTTTACATTCTGTTTACTATGTATTTTTTTGGTTACTACATTTTGAAGTTATTTATAATTCCTGATGCTAAAAAAGTTTTTGGAAATTGTAAATCTGGCTGAAAATTATTTGCCCAGTGACTGTTGAAAGACTGTGCATTCTGTGAACAGTTGTGTTGAGCCTATCGGTGGAATATGCATTATTTGTAAAATATAGCACATTAGTATCATTTTATTCTGAGCAGATGGTCCTATAGCTGAAAGATGCTGTAATTTTCAGCACACACAGCCTACTGCAGCTGTTCACTTGAATGTTGGCTTAGGAATTTATTCTTGCCACCTGAACATGGAAATAAATGTGCAATTAAGTGAGGAGTGTTTGTTGTCTTTGCTAGATCCTGCTAATTTCAGTCAATGAACACTTTCTATTTCAAACGTCATCCCAGTAAGCTTCAGTCCAGATCTCACTTTGGGGTGCTCATGCTTTCTACACATACCCTAACATTCGAATGGTGACTTATTTTAGTAGGCCCTGGCCACTTTCCTCTTGGAGATCTTTATTTCTGTGAATACTAAACAGAGGTTGCCCTATAAGAATTTGCTGTGAAAAGAGTAATTCTCAGCCAACTTTCTACTTTGTTAGGAATCCTGAAACCTCCCCTCTTAATTTTAAGTATATTTATTAATTATAATAAAACTCATGTCTTGAATTTTTTCCATACAGGCATCCAAAGATTGATTATACTTTACTTCCTTAAGTATTCATTGAGAATAGTTACCCAAGAAAAGTAGCTTAAACCTAAGGAGTGGGGAGGTGGGGGAATAAAAGTTCATGTCTTCAAGGAGATGAAGTTATAGAGAGGTTCAGGTTGTTTGGTGCTTCCTAACTACTCTGGGTTGAGTCTGTGTTTATCCTTACAGAATGGATTCTTGTCCCTTACCAGTCTCAGTCTGGTCTATAGACCAATCTATCTGGTGCTGCCTTGTTAAACAAGTATCTCTGAGCAATAAAGTTTTCTTATTCATAGACGTGCCCTTCTATTTTTCTTAGGCAATTTGCTTTTGAAGAGACCTTTTTTTTCCATTTCCTTATAACCAACCCTCTTTCCCTCTACTTTGCTTTTTCCTTAGTATCAAATTTCTTTGCATTTTCTATGTTTAAAACTTCCTGAAAGCTATCATCCCTCCCATTCAGTTTTTAGTTGTGGGCAGTTCTTTGGGGAGCTGAGAGGCACATGGATGAGACATGAAGTGAAATCCATTTGATGATGCTTTCATTTTTGGATTCCCCCGTAGTCTTGGCTGCCCAAAATTAGTTATTGAAAAATGCTTTTGGAAAATTTTTAGGCTTGGTTTGTTCAAAGATCATAGGATTGGTTTTTAGGAAAATAGGCCCCAAATTGCTTAATAAGTGATGTTTAGAGTAGTTCAAACTGATTGAGGCCATTTTCTCCAACTCTGCTATTTAACTACTATTTGGTTTATTACTTGCATTTTCAAAAGGTTGTTGTGCTGGTCTGTTTGAAGTTGATATGCTTATATTGATTTGGTAAACTGGGTATGTGTTTTGGTTCTTAAAATCAGAGTCAGAGCAAAATATTATCCTGAATTGTTTGAGGATTTTTATTTTAATGCCTTGTTGTTGGTCTTCAGCTTCCAAATTGACAAGAATGGCCAAATAAAGTATACAAAACTGTTTCACTCACTCCCAAGTTAATCTATAAATCTTTCACTCCTGAACATATAACATCTGCTTTTCATATTTCTTACCAATGATAGAGGTAGAAGATACTGTTAATCAAAACCATTTTCAGTGTGTAACCAAAACAGTACATGTTGACAAATTTTAATTTTTGACGTACCTTTTCTCTTTGAGTTTGTTAATGGATGCCTGTCAGTTTTAGAATATTGAGCCTTTTAGGCTGCTGAAAATTCTTCAGAGTTTGTAGGTCATTTTTCAGTTTGTTTTGATAGCATGTTAAGGACTTTGATTTTTTTTTTTTTAAGTATGATTCTTAGTCATGGTTCAGTTCTGTGCCCTTTCGTATTAAATTACCTCCTCTGTGGACAATGCAGGTGAGTGAGGATTTGTGAGTAGACCAAGGATGTAATTCTAGAGATGTTTAAGATTTAAATTGTGTTTATGTGCATGTATGGAATATGTATATGAAAGTATAATTGGAGTCTTAAGTTGAATAGCCTAATATGAAGTACGATTAGTGTGGGAGCTGTACTTTCTGTTGAAGCTTTATTGTAATTTCAGCAGAATGATGTGTTTAGTGACAAGTGTTTAAACTCTTGGGTGGAATCTCTAATAGGTTGTGAAATATGAATTCTGACATTTCTTATTTTCTCTGTTTTTAGCAGGTAATTGCTGCCATGGAAACACAACTGTCTAATGGGCCAACTTGCAATAACACGGCCAATGGTCCAACCACCATAAACAACAACTGCTCCTCACCAGTTGACTCTGGGAATACGGAGGACAGCAAGACCAACCTAATAGTCAACTACCTTCCTCAGAACATGACACAGGAGGAACTAAAGAGCCTTTTTGGGAGCATTGGTGAAATAGAGTCCTGTAAACTTGTAAGAGACAAAATAACAGGTATGTGGTTAAATAATTCATGTATAAATTATGTATAAATAATGTATAAATATATACATATAAAGTCTTCAGTGCTGAAGTTTCACATAACTAGATTTTCTGTTACTACATGAGCTATCTGAAAGTAGTTTTGGGGGGCTGGAGAGATGGCCTAGCGGTTAAGAGCGCCAGCCAACTGCTCTTGCAGAGGAGCTGGGTTCGATCCCCAGCACCCACATGGAGGCTGAGAACTGTCTTTAACTCCAGTTCCAGGGGAATCCGACGCCCTCTTCTGACCTCTGCGGCATTGCATGACACGGATGCACAAACCTGCATACAGACAGTACATTCATACATTAAATAAATAAATAAAATAAAATAAAAAAATGCTTAAAAAAAAGAAAGTATTCTTTTAAAGAATAAAATTCTTTCTGTATCTGGTTCATCATTCATTGATTGATTGATTCATTCATTCATTCATTCATTGAGGTAGGGTCTTTCTCTGTAGTGCAGGTCGGCCTGGAACTCAGTGTGTAGTCTAGCTGATCTTGAATTCGTGACAGTCCTCCTGTCTCATTCTCCTGGTGCTGGGTTGCAGGTGTGAGCCACCATGCCCAGCTAGCAGTATATATTTTAAATTAATTTTAATATCTTCTGAGGTAGACAGTGTTTTGCGGAATTTGTGCTGCTTAGCAACTGTCAGGTTAATCTTTAGTTTTTTAGTTTCCCCTGAGCTTTCATTATTGAGCATTAAAAAAATGAGCTTTAGGGGGCTGGAGAGATGGCCTAGTGGTTAAGAGCGCCGACCGCTCTTGCAGAGGACCCGGGTTCGATCCCCAGCACCCACATGGCGGCCAAAAACCGTCTGAAACTCCAATTCCAGGAGAACTCCAGTTCCAGGGGAATCCGAGACCCTCTTCTGACCTCCGCGGCATTGCACGACACGCGTGCACAGACCTGCATGCAGACAGTACATTCATACACATACAGAAATAAATAAAAAAAAAAAATGAGCTTTATGGAGAATATCGTTTTGAGGAGAGAGGAAAAAATTTAAAGTATTCTTAAGCTACTTTAGTCTTTCAGCTTATATTAAGTATGATAAAGTAATTGCTAATATTTATGTTATTGCTGTATATATAATTGTACTGATAGAATTTGAGAATAAGGCTTTATATTCTTCTAACACAGAAAGGAAGATGAGGCTTGTGAGCATCACTGTTAGGGTAAAGATAAGGAGGAAAGGATAAATAATTGGGTCTCAGTGGTGGCACATTTTCAGTATTAGGTAAGTGATAATCTTAGTACTTTTTGAAAAGTTGAATTAAATATTTATGCCAAAGCCTAATTAAGGAGCATGTTCCTGGGACAGGAGTTAATGCTTCCTACTGGAGCCATTTTCAAACACTAAAGCCATATGGCATTAAGTGTAGACAGACCCTATGGGTCTTTTGTGTTGTTAAATTTGGTGGTGCCTACCTGGCTTGTAACCATAAATGTCAAACTAGATATTCGAAATGAGTAAAAGTTTTTAGAAGCAGTATGAAGGATGAGGCCAGGAGACCGAATTCTTACTTGTGACTGTGGACAATTTAGTTCCTGGCTTGAGAGTGCCTATGGTTAAATGAGTTGAAGGGAAGAGAAGAGGGATCACACTGAGGACACTTTGTACTTCCTTGATGATACTTTGAGCTGCTCTGTCATCAAGGCCTCAAGAGTCATGTTCCACAAGTTCTTCAGGTAAGTTCCTAGAGACAGTGTCTGGTGCTTCGCCTCACTGTCCTGCTTCCTGAAGCAGTAGTTTGAAGTCTACAGAGAGCTTATTGATTCAGTATGTTGCTTCATTGTTCACTGGTATACTGTTACCAGGAGAATACTTAAGTTGTTCAGTGCTGATGGTGGGATAGATCACATTTTGTCAGTTTATTTCCTTTTTGTGTATGTGTGTGTGGGTGTGTGTGTGTGTGTCTACAGGGGATTAAACCCAGGGCTTTATACACTGTAGACAAGGTTCTGCTGCTGAGCTATATCCCTGGCCATTTTTCGGTTTCTTTTGCAAAATGAGGTAAGCAATGTATATGAAATTAGTGTAAAGAAAGTTTTTGAAAAGTTAGGAAAAGTACAAAGCAAAAGACTTCCCTAGTCTCTCCTGATACTGGATTTTATCCTTTATTTTAGTGAAACAATATTCTTTGCATGTGGATTTTGTATACTGTTAAAAATAACTTGTGGGGCTGGAGAAATGGCCTAGCAGTTAAGAGCGCCGACTGCTCTTGCAGAGGACCCGGGTTCGATCCCCAGCACCCACATAGCAGCTAAAAGCTGTCATTATCTCCAGTTCCAAGGGAGTCCAATGCCCTCTTCTGACCTCTGTGGCATTGTGCGACACAGGTGCACAGACCTACATATGGACAGTACATTCATACACATATGAAAATAAATAAAATTAAAAAAGAAGTTCTTTTTTTTTTTGGTCTTTTCGAGACAGGGTCTCCTTGTAGCCCCAGCTGTCCTGGAACTCACTCTGTAGACCAGGCTGGCCTTGAACTCACAAAGATCCGCCTGCCTCTGCCTCCCGAGTGCTAGCATTTGCCACAGAAAACATATTAGAGATTTCCCAGCTCTACCCCTGGGCAGATTTAAATGATCTTATTTTTCATTAAGCCTTTTAAGGACCATAACATGGCATAGTGGGATAAATCTTAGTTCTCCATCTTTGCACCCATTGGCTTTCTGGCTTTGGTGCGGTAAACACTGGTAACATAAATACATGGCTGGTCAGAGACACAGTTAGATGCTGAAAATGGAATTTATACTTGCTTTCCCTTTCCTTCACTTCCCACCTCACCCCATTGTCCTTTCAATCATGGAGATTTCCATGATGTACAATTTCTGTTAAAATATCTGTTAAGCAAGTACAGTACCCATGAAATCCCACAGTACACATCAGAGTAAAAAAGGTATTCCCCTCTCTCCCTCCCTTCCTCTCTTTCTCCTCCCCTTCCTCCCTCCCATCTCTCCCTCCCTCCCATCTCTCTTCCTCCCTCCCATCTCTCTCCCTCCCTTCCCGTCCTCCTTCTCTCCCTCCCTTCTTGTCCTTCCCTTCCCGTCCTCCCATCTCTCCCTCCCTTCTCTCCCTTCCCTCCCTTCCCTCCCTCCCCTCCCTCCCCTCCCTCCCTTCTCTCCCCTCCCTCCCTCCTCTCCCTCTCTCCTTCCCTTCTCTCCCTCCTTCCCTCCCTCCCTCCCATCTCTCCCTCCCTCCCTCCCATCTCTCCCTCCCTCCCTTCCATCTCTCCCTCCCTCCCTCCCTCCCTTCTCTCTCTCCTCTCCCTCCCTCCCTTCTCTCTCCCCCTCCCTCCCCTCCCTCCCCTCCCTCCCTACCTTCTCTCCCTCCCATCTCTCCTCCCCTCTCTTCCTTCTCCTCCTCCCTTCCCCTCCCTCCTCCTCTCTCTTCTTTCTCCTCCTCCCTTCCCCTCCCTCCCTCCCATCTCTCCCTTCTCTCCCTTCTCTCCCTCCCTCCCTTCTCTCCTCTCCTCTCTTCCTTCTCCTCCTCCCTTCCCCTCTCTCCCCTTCCCTCCCTCCCTTCTCTCCCTCCCTCCCTCCCTCTCTTCCTTCTCTCCTCCCCTCTCTTCCTTCTCTCCTCCCCTCTCTTCCTTCTCTCCTCCCCTCTCTCCCTTCTCCTCCTCCCCTCTCTCCCTTCTCCTCCTCCCTTCCCCTCCCTTCCCTCCCTCCCTCCCTTCTCTCCCTCCCCTCTCTCCCTCCCCTCTTTCCCTTCTCTCCCTCCCTTCTCTCCCTTCTCTCCCTCCCTCCTCCCCTCCCTTCTCTCCCTCCCTTCTCTCCCTCCCTTCTCTCCCTCCCTCCTCCCTTCTCTCCCTCCTCTCTCTTCCTTCTCTCCTCCCCTCTTCCTTCTCTCCCTCCCTCCCTTTCTTCTTCCCTCCCTCTTCCTCCCTCCCTCTCTTCTCTCCTCCCCTCTCTTCCTTCTTTCCTCCCCTCTCTTCCTTCTTTCCTCCCCTCTCTTCCTTCTCTCCTCCCCTCTCTTCCTTCTCTCCCTCCCTTCCTTCCTTCTCTCCTCCCCTCTCTTCCTTCTCCTCCTCCCTTCCCCTCTCTCCCCTTCCCTCCGCTTCCCTCCCTTCCCTCCCTCCCTTTCCTTCCCTCTTCCTCCCCCCATCCCTCTTTCTTTTCCAAACAGTGCCTGGCTGTTCCAGAAATGGCAATCACCCTGCCTTAGCTTCTCAAGTGTATGTGCCACTATAAAAGTGTAAACATTACAAAAACTATTTATAAAAGTTTTTTAAATTATTTTAAGTGGTTACTAGGCAGTTTAATTTGAAATTCTTCCCTAATCTGAGTATGTAGATGATGGTGAGTATATTCATTGATTGAATGCAGTGATAGAAAGTTAAAAAGTTGAGTAGGCAAATAGGGATACTCTGTACTTACCCCTACCATAGTGGTTTTGATTGGCCATACTGACACTGTGTTCTGGCATATAGGGTAAATGGCTCCCATTGGCTCTAACAGATTTAACTTTAAGCATAAATTATGTAAATATTTGTGTTGAAAAGAATAATCTCCTAAATGCTATCAAAACTGAGTGCCTATGTTTCGATAAGTAGGCATATCTTTTTAAAGAGGTGCTATTACTATATTTCTAGAAATGTTTTGAAAGAATTTCAGAGGATTTGGACCTATCCTATGATGTTGAGCATCAACTGTATTATGTAGACTCTCAGGACACATTTTAGACACACTGAAGACTTCTTTGGTTCCTTTTTAATTATCCCCCTCTTACCGACCAATCAGGCCTGGCTTTTGTATTTTGATCTTGTAGAGTAGTTCTCTTGGTATTCAATGCTTTTTCATGGGGCTCTAGAGATGGCTCATTGAGTAAAGTACTTGCGACACAAGCATGAGGACCAGAGGTTAGATCTCCAGTATCTATGTAAATGTCAACTGGGTGTAGATGCAATAAAATAAATAAAAATAAAACCAAACCAACGGAACAAACTAATGGATTTATAACTAGAAACAACCTTGACAGCATTAGCAGTGGTGGTGGTAGTGGCATCTTCTGGGGAGGGTATGGTCTTTGGAAGGGAATGGAAGATTTTTGAGGTCCAGGACTGAAGAAATCTCAATGTATATCAAGAGCAAGCACACCTATGCTTCTCACAAAGCAGGATCTGTGGTTGTGAATCTGGGTATTTAGTGCATTGATTCCCCAAATCTTGACAGCATACCCAGAGAGAGTTAAAACAGACAAACCATAGACTTGGAAATCTGTGGTCCAAGAGCTCTTCAGCTGATTTTGAAGCCCCAGCAGGTTGGGAATCATGGGAGTTTCTTGAGGTATGGTCACCTGCTCACCTGCATTGGAATCATTTGGGGGTGACTGCCAGAAAATGCAAGCCATTGAGCCCTTCCATGTGTCTTGACTAACAATCTGTAGAGAGGTTCAGAATGTACTAGGTGACTGTGAGTTTTCCATGAACTTTCTTAAACAGTCTTCAGGAAGACAGAAGCAGAGATTTCCAGGTGTACCTGTTCTGGTATAAATGTACTAGGGGCTGTAGTTGTGGTATCTAATTCATGGCAAGCAACAAGTATTCCTTTTGAGCATTGGTCTCTGATAAGTTAATTCATGGGGACCAGGACTAGAGATGTTAAATTTTTAAACTAATGGAGCTCTGTCTTCAGTGACTGAGCACCTGTCTCCATGTATTTTCCCCACCCCATATAATTCAATTTCCAAAATTCAATGATCTATTCTCTAATGCTCACCTTTCCTTCCTTCTAAAAGGACTGCAGAACTGTTATTTGAGGCCCCAGCTAATGAGTGCTATTAAAAACAACACATATTTTGTGTGGTGCCTTACTCTTATTTGGAATGGTGTGAGAGAATCTTCAGAACTGACTGCATGAGCTGCAGACTAGAAGTTTTCTGACAAAAAGGACAGACCAGATCCAAATCACCTAAGTACAAACTCCAGAGTGCCCAAAGAGACCTTGGAAACGTTGATCGTTTCTGGTTAGGTAACACTTTGCATATTAACCAAAGCTTCTGTTTTCACCCCATTAGGCAAGTATAGTCAAATACTTATTGGAGAGTTCTTAGCTTCCTGGGAACTTTAAAGTTGGTTTTCATCCTTGGTTATTCTACTGGAACATTGTGATTGTTTATTTTAACAGGATTCTTCCCTTTTTAAGAAACAGAATCTGGGGCTGGAGAGATAGCCTAGCATTTAAGAGCACCGACCGCTCTTGCAGAGGACCCGGGTTCGATCCCCAGCACCCACATGGCGGCTGAGAACCGTCTGTAACTCCAGTTCCAGGGGAATCCGACACCCTCTTCTGACCTCCACAGCATTGCACGACACGGGTTCACAAACCTTCATGCAGACAGTACATTCATACACATACAAAAATAAATAAAAAAAATTAAAAAAAAAGAAACAGACTTTTAGCTCCTCAGGACTGAAACAGATAAATAGACAAATAGAATTTTATTGGACTAATTAGTCTAATTTAATAACATGTATTTGCTGGGATGAAGTCTTTCAGTATAAATACTGGCTGTTTACAGTGATGAATGTTAATTTGAAACTATAGTTCTTTATGGCAGTTGTTATCTGGAGCCAATGAGGGAGATGTCCATAGAATCAAGCAGTAAAGAATTCTGAGACAAGTAGTGGACAATAGCAGGGTGTCCTGGCAGGTGGATGGGCGTTAATGTAATAAACACTCACTTGTGGGCTCTGTGCTGTTTAATCATAAAGGTAGCAGCAGGACTTCATGTGTATGCCTGGGGAGGCCAGGGCAGGACACTCTACTTGATCTGCACATTATTGCTCTGAGAGAGGGTCTCATTCTGACCTGGAGGTCTTTGAACTTTCCCCATTGGACTAAACTGGCTGGCCAAGGAGCTTTCCAGATTTGCCTTCTGGATTTTCCAGTTTGGCCATGCCAGACTTTACTTTTTTAAAATGTATTTTTATTTTATGTGTATAAGTACTTTGCCTGCCTAAATATAGGTGTGCTCTGTGTATGCAGTCCCCATGGGGGTCAGAAAAGGGCATTGGATCCCCTGGAACTAGTTGTTAGATGCCTTGTGGGTACTGGGAACTGAACTCAGTAAGACCAGTAAGTGCTATTAATCTCTGCACCATCACTTCATTCCTTGCCTTTGATTTTATTTTTATTTTATTTTTGTTTTTGTTTTTGGTCTTTTTGATATAGGGTTTCCTTGTAGCATTATCTGGCCTCTACTTGCTAAGGAGACCAGGCTGGCATTGATCTCACAGGCATCTGGCTACATCTGCCTCCTGAGTACTGGATTAAAGGTGTGTACCACCATGCTCAGCTGACCTTGATATTTTTAAGGAACATTTTTTTTTTTATGTCAGTGTTGATCAATGTAGATAAAATTACTGAAAGTACAACTTTTTGGGAAATTAAAAAAATCATGGCCGGGTGTGGTGGCACACGCCTTTAATCCTAGCACTTGGGAGGCAGAGGCAGGCGGATCTTTGTGGGTTCAAGGCCAGCCTGGTCTACAGAGTGAATTCCAGGACAGCTGGGGCTACAGAGAGACCCAGTTTCAAAAATGGACCCAAAAAAAAAAAAAAAAAAATCATATAACCCTATATACATATACTAATATCAGAGATGAAAAGCTTTTCTAATCTGTTAGGTTTAGTATGTAAGCATAGAAAACAAATGAAAATTGAAGAAGCAGGTAGATAAGAGGTCTTATATAATATTTTAATAAAGGAAAAGTTTGGAATTTCAAGGATAGTAAGCTATAGGGCAATGGTGAGGAAATCTATTGGGGAAACAAATGGAAGAGGAGTTGCTTTGTCTGATTGTGTGGACTAGTTTCTTGTCCACCACCTCTAATGATGGAGGACTTTTTTTCCACACAGGAGTGGAATGGGGAACACTGTCATTGGGGAGAATTCATGCTTTGCTTTTGGGAAGAATAGGAGAAGAGAGCATCTGTTGATTCTCAACGATCTTCAGCTCAAACAATACTTAGATAAAAGTAGTCCATTTTAGGGTGTTAAATATTAGATATTTTTCCTCAGATATGAAACGACATATCCCCTCATTTTTACAGTGTAGTACAAAAATCAACTTGCCTTTGATTTTTTAACTATCACTACTTTATATACTTGGCTGTGATAGCACTAGTCTTTATTTTTCTTAAACTTTGCCAAATTCTGAATTGAGTGGGGCATTTTTACTTCCATTGCATTATTTTCTTTAAATATTCCTCAGAAGCCGGGCATGGTGGCACACGCCTTTAATCCTAGCACTCTGGAGGCAGAGGCAGGCAGATCTCTGTGAGTTCAAGGCCAGGCTGGTCTACAGAGTGAGCTCCAGGCCAGCTGGAACTTAAAGGGAGACCCTGCCTCGAAAATACAAGAATAAATAAATAAGTAAATGAATAAACTAATAAACAAACCTCAGAAAAGCACTCAGTCATTGAAGATGTGTACTTTGGAACTTACCGGCTTCTTTTGAGCTCCTTTTACTTAACTGACTTTAAGCATAGTGCACTTGAAGCCAACTTCTAAGCTGTGGAAACCCTTCATTGGAAAGGTCAACTTGAGCAGATATTTTCTGGTATTTTACTTGTGAATATCATTTGATCTGTTAGGTCTGTATACAGTGATGTAATTTGTGGGTTTGTTTTTGGTTTTTACTCTTTAACTTTTTTTTTTAAGCTTTAGAATGTATTTTGACACCCTTGGAGGCACCTTTTATTGGATTGTGTGTGTGTGTGTGTGTGTGTGTGTGCGCGCGCACATGTGTGAGCTGCACACACCATTTTTATTTGTTTTGAGGCAAATTATCAGTAGCCCAGCCTCGTCTTGAACTTGCTCTGTAGCTGAGGCCAGGCTCAAATACTCAATCTTTCTGCCTTTGCCTCTGAGTCTAAGACACACAGATGTGCACTATCATACCCAGATATGTTTTGATGGTTTAAAGCAGAAGTATTATGAAGAAATAGATTCTCAATCAAGAATATGTCGGGGATCTTAACTGCTGAATAATAGTAGTCTCTAAGTTCTGTAAGAGAATCCCATAGAACAGGAGGACATCAGACTTCCTTCTCTGACCTCCATGTACACAAGAGCACGTACACACGCACAAACACAGGCACACACACAAAAGTAGCCCACTGTTACACTTGGGTTCTAGTCCAACCTGGCCATTTAATTTGTGTGTGGCCTTACAGAACTTATTTGACTCTGAACTTTAATTCTTCCAGAAAGAACTGAGCACACAGAGTTTGTAGGTAAACATATCAAAGTAAATATAATGTCCTAGAATTTTTAGTTTCCTTTGAAGTGTAGGGGTAGTTCAAAGCTTATTTTCAGTCCTTTGCTTTTTAGGAGATTGCATCACTGCTTTTCTAGGAGATGGGACAGAGTGGGAATAGGAAGTAAAAAGTATGACTTGGGAATCTAGAGATGTGATTGATACTATGCCAGACAGGGCTCTGGTGTAGAGTTGCCACTCTGTGTGCTGTCACGTGTGCATGCTATTTAGATGTGTTTGCCTGACTTATAATATGAAGGTACTCTAACCAAGGTTTTCCTTGGACTGTTACTGACCAGGAAATTCAGCAAGTTAAATTCAGTCATAAGGTGTTAGCTTAGATGAGGAACAAGAGTAGCTTGCTTGTACTTTTACTGACACTTTCCTTAAGATGAATGTCCCTTTAATGTAAACCACAAATACAAATGCCTATTTCATTAACTAAAACAAATAGGGAAATATAGAGAACTGTGTGCTTGGATCTGAAGAAGTCCAATATTCCTGCATTGTTAGCCAATCATGGGATGTAGGAGGAAAAATGTCATCTCTGTGTTTTCTTTTCTGTTGAAATATTCATTGAAAACATTTAGAGCTTTGCTTCATTCACCACAGATTTTACAGATTTTAGTTTTTTGGGGGGTGAGGGCAATTTCATGAGGGCCTGTGGGCAATTTCATGAGGGCCTGTTTAACTTAGCAGATGCAATTTTACATCTCATTTTCTGTGTTTTTTTTTTTTTCTGTTAAATCCTTATGTATATTATGAATTAGAGTTTATGTTTATCTCTTAAAGAGTTCATTTCTCATCGTACTTTTTGTTGGAACTCTATTTTCTACATAGCGCTTTGGTTTTGAAGGGAGAGTGTATATGGCATATCATTCTTATATCTACACCTCCCTCCAGCTCAACTGCAAATTTGCATTTCTTGGTGGGCGGTAATAGACTTACTACCTTGTGGATACTTTGTTTCGTCATGACCAAAAAAAGTTTTTTGGTTTTATTTGTTTGTTTATTTATTTATTTATTTTG
The DNA here is from genome assembly GCA_009823505.1 of Rhizomys pruinosus. Classification (NCBI taxonomy): domain Eukaryota; kingdom Metazoa; phylum Chordata; class Mammalia; order Rodentia; family Spalacidae; genus Rhizomys; species Rhizomys pruinosus. Next base: position 2,848,304 of record VZQC01014995.1, on the reverse strand, counting down.
TATTTTTGAGTCTTCCTATAACCCCAGGTGTCCTGAAGAAAAATTTTAAGGGAGGTATAGATGGGGTAAAGAGTAAATCAGAATCATGGTGTGTGTGTGTGTGTGTGTGTGTGTGTGTGTGTGTGTGTGTTTAAGGTCACTGGAATCGGAAGGAACAGATTTATTTCCTCAGGGGGTGTTGATATCATCTTAAGGAGTTCATAAAGACAGGGCTGCAAGGTGGTGTCTTCTGAATTCCTCCTTGGTCCTAGTCTATGAGAGCTTTTTATCATGTAACTAAAATGATTGGTTGCTCTTAGTCTACTTTAAAGCATATGCAAATAGTCTGATTGTGCTATGTCAAAGGAGTTGACACCTCTTCCTATATAAAATAAAGGGCTTATCTGTAGGAAGCTTTCTTTTGGTGCCAAACAGGGACCACGTGGCCCTGCTAAGGGGCAGGGGAACACAGTGCCTGATTTTTGGACACTGTGGGGAACTGACCCCTCAGTGCAGAGGTCAGTCAGTTACTTCTGTAACCTGAACTGAGTGGTACTTCAACTCAGGCCCTTAGCCTGAACCCATGAGACACATGTTCCACTCTTGGCCATGACTTCCCACCTGCCCAGAGACTGCTGAACCCTGGATAGGAATTTCCAGGCTGATCCCTGTTGGCCTGTCTTCAGCCTATGTCCACTCACAACACCAGCTACCCAGATTGGTGGTCCGCATGGGGACTTCTTTCCAACTCACTGGCCACCCGAACAAAATACAGGCCTACCTTGGCCTGTATGCATCCAATAATAAAAAACAATGGCCAGGAATTCCATGATGATGTTACTTGGAAATTCAAATTTATTCCTTGCTACAGCCTGCTTTTATAAACTAAATGACAGTCAGTTCCCAGAGCCAGTCATAGGCCCCCCAACTCCGTGCTACTGCACACTGTTGCCCCACCCAGCATCACCCAGCTAGGTTGTTTGCTATTCCTTGGGGTGGGGTCAGACCCTTGGCCACGTGGTGCCCTGAGGCTTTTTAGCTGAGAACCAGCCCGCAATGCAGACTGGATCTTCCTACATCTCCCCCTTTTTAGTTTTTGAGAGGCAGACAAGCCCATGGGAGAGGTTGGCACCTATAAAGGGACCTGTTCTTAAATACATGATGGCTTAAAACTATCTTGAGTGCTGGGTGGAGGCAGGGCAGACCTAAGATTTTTCTCTTTTACACTAATGAATATAAGCAACCTTCCTGTAAAACCAGTTTGCAAGCAGCTTTGTCTAAACCTGTACAGCCCAAGGTCCCCATTGTCCAGTTGGAGAGGCTTGCATGTACAAACATGTTGATCAAATAAGAGTCTAGTCTATATTGCTATAGTTTTGCAATTCACCCCAATCTCCACAGCCCTTACATTCTACCATGCCCCCTCTTCTGCAGATTGTTCCCTAGGCTTTAGGAAAGGAGCACAAGTGGACAAGAAGCAAAATAGTCTGCTTTCTCTGGAGATGTCATTTTGGACTCTGATCAGTTCAGGCCATTTCCTTTCATGGGTTGGCAGTTTATCCAGGAATAACTTTTTAATCCTACTGATGAAGCACAAGCAATTAGAAATACAGACATTAAAACAGTACTAATTATTATGGTAAGTTACATTGTGGGCATAGATACAGATGTTTGGATGGTATGCTAATCCATGAACTATAGCTTTTCTGTAAAAGATGACAAGGTCTGGGGCTGGAGAGATGGCCTAGCGGTTAAGAGCACCGACCGCTCTTACAGAGGACCCGAGTTCGATCCCCAGCACTCACATGGCAGCCAAGAACTGTCTGAAACTCCAATTCCAGGAGAACTCCAGTTCCAGGGGAATCCGAGACCCTCTTCTGACCTCCGCGGCATTGCACGACATGGGTGCACAGACTTGCATGCAGACAGTACATTGATACACATACAGAAATAAATAAATGCCGGGCGTGGTGGTGCATGCCTTTAATCCTAGCACTTGGGAGGCAGAGGCACGTGGATCTCTGTGAGTTCGAGGCCAGCCTGGTCTACAGAGTGAGTTCCAGGACAGCCAGAGCTACAGGGAGACGCTGTCTCAAAAAAAAAGATGACAAGGTCTTACTGTGGCTTTTAACATCTCCTAACCACTAGAGGACATAAGCTTATGGCATCAGCCGTGAATTATTCCTCCAAGGAGAGAGCTACTAGCCAATTAGATTTGGGATATACAGACATATGGCTGCTACTCTGCTGCTCAGTATTTCCAGGCAGGTGAGGTGTAGCTGATGCTGACGGAGGAGTCTTGCTTGACTCAAGGAGACCAATATTTGCTTCATTGATTTGGTGGCCTTTGGTAACACTCTCTGGCATTCTAGAGGTCAACTGTACACTTGCAAGTGAGGTCTCAAAACATATTTCCCAGGCTTATACCAGGTCTTTGACAGCAGGACCTTACCTCCTCTCTTCTTGCAGGTATCCCAGTTTACAGGCAAAAAGCCTTTACCTTTTAGGGGCTTGGATCCCCTAGGCAAAATAATCATTGTTGATATCAGAGCTCTCCTGTATTAATATATTTTGTTTAATTACACAACTTATAAAGACTTTACTATTTGGCTTTGAATAGAGAATATCATTTCACAGTTCTTATGTCTATCAGTCAATTAAAGAAAGCAGTTATATCTATTTTATAAGAAATTACTACTATAACAGTTGGCTCTAATTTACAGTTAGGGAATGACTTCATTACCATCATGTTTTTCTTTTTTCTATGAAAAGGAGAGGTAGGCAAGTCTCTAATATTAAAACTTTGCAGCACCTGGAAGGTACACTTCATTAGGACACATTATAAACAGTTGTTACAGATAGGATCCACAGAGATGTTTGATGCCGATGGCTTAGGCAGTCTGAGGCTTTTCTTCCTTTTAGTGTTCAGATGGGCCATCTTCTCTGCTGGTATTTCTTGGTCCATCTTGCACAATGCAAAGCTGTATCTTTTCTTAGCCATTAAGTTGGTGACATTTTGACCTGTGGGAACATGCAAATCTTTTCCTATAGTTAATTTTAAGATTTAAATTGAAAAATTTAACAAAATGTTTAGTATATAACTGCATCCCCCGTTTTTATTTTAGGTTTTTATTTTTTGACCCATAAATCTCTGAAAGGCAGTTGTATTTCACATACCTATAGGCAGGAATCAAGGTGTAAATTTCCATTAAATCCACCCAAGCTGTTTATCATTGACTGTATGTTGTTAATTTGGGAAGTAAACTTAATTTCTTTAGTTAAATTATCCTACAGGTAAAAGAAAGTGTTACAAGATGATGCTGTACAATACAAAAATTTTAGAGAACATTTGTATACATTAACCCCAAAGTCGTTGTTACACAAATTATAAGTAAAACAAATTTGGACAACAATTTATATTTCCAGTTATCTTAAATGCATTACCATTTATATTAAAACCTTTTAACCAATGTTGTTTAATGTAGACATTTTTACTTTTACTAAGTTTTAAAATACCATATAATATGTAGACAAAATTTGGGCAAATTTGGATATACATTAAGCACACATCAATTACATATACATTGTTCCTTAAAATTCTTTCAGTAAAAACAAATAAAAAATTCTTTCACTAGACTGTGACTTCAGAGTCATTAAACCCATGTCCATTAACTTATATTACTTATTTGTATTTCTGTATACATCTCTACTGAAATACCTCTCCATAAATGTATAATATTTATTTTAAGCATGTCACTATAAATCTTATGAAGTGGGTTTATAACAATCATTTTTCTTTCAGTCCTTGGAGGTGGTTTTTCCAGGCCTGGCACAAAACCCTGTTTTAAAATAAGATTATTTCTTAAAACCAATTTATTTCCTAAAACCAATTTATTTCCTACAACACTTTAACAATTTGTTGGAGTTTTTGTCTTAGGCATTGAAGGAGCACAACCAGTAGGTGGTAGCATACACCCATAAAGTAGTTAACTTTTACAGTACCTGTTCAATTAGTAATTCTTAACCAAGACAAGTAAATTACACAAATGATTATAGAAGTTTAACTATATTAATAGAGCTGCATCCGAGTTGAAGGGGCCAGTTCCAACACAGAGGGTTTTTAGAATTGTACAAATACATATTAACATTTATATAAACCCAATTAAAGATTGTTAACACCAAAAGTATAAATCAAGTTTTGTGTAGGTTGAATCTGTCAAAAGTGATTTATAGTCAACTTTTTAAAACAGGAGTATAGAAAGTTATAGAGGTTAAAACAAATACATCCATACACACACATGTGTGTGCACACATACATACAAGCATACACAAACAAAGGAAAAAAGGTTGTGAGACCAATCTGTGGGAAGGAAGTTACATTATTGTCTTATACTCAATAAGAAAAAAATCATCTCCTCAATTAAGGCTGGGTTTAAGTCTTCACAGAAGTCTACCACCTGTCTCCTGAGTATTGGAATCAAAGCTGCACTTTTAAAACACAATGAAGATGAACCACTGCTCCAGGGCAAGAGTGCCAGGGAGCACTGTAGGGCTTCCCAGTCACACACAGAATACTGTAATGCCAGCCCTTCCCCCACCAGCCATTGCTGTTTCCGGAGCCAGAGAGGGGCACAGAACAACAAACATTGGACTAGATCAACCAAAGTATTTACAAACAGCTACAAACTGAAAAGTATAACAGCTTCATTTTATTTTTGGTCTTTTCAAGGCAGGGCCTCCCTACAGTCACAGTTGGCCTGGAGCTCACTCTGTAGATTAGGCTGTCCTTGAACTCACAGAGATCTGCCTGTCCTGGCTTCCTGAGTGCCTTGATTAAAGGCGTGAGCCACCTTACCTGGCTCCACAAGCTCAATTTGCATCACAGAAGACTGGCCTCTAGGACAAGATCCTAGAGGAAGTTTAGCAGACAAAAAGAAAACCTCAGCTGAATTAAGCACTGCAAAGACACTACAGAAAAAAGTTTCAAGGAGAACTTTTTAAAACACATCTAAACTGCAGCTGGCTTTTCACAAACTTCATGCAAGCCAATGTTGGTAGGCCAATTCCTGGGTAGGAAGTTACCTCCACAACCCAAGCTGGCCTGTGCAAATGTGCACTTCAATAAAAGTCTTGCAGCAAAAGGCTTAAGCTTGCTCTATGGGCATGCCTGTCCTCCCTTCCTCTGTCCCTGTCCCCATGACCTTCACCACCTGAACTGCGGCCAGAAGGTGGAAGCTGGAAGCTGGGGCTTCTCTTAGGGGCTGAAATTGAGGCTGCTGGGTAGGTTCTGAGCCCTTTGAAAAAGCCTCTAGAAGGCAAGTGGATGGAAGAGGAAAGGCTCCTCTCTCACATTTTCTCTGAATACCCACAACCTGGGAAGGCTGGGGAAGCTGCAAATGCCCCCAATTCAAGGAAGCCAAAACGGCACCCACGGACTCCATAAGGGTGCCTGCTGAGTGGGTGAAAACCCACAAGAGAGTGCAGGTCTCCCAAAGCCTATCAGAGAAAGGTTCTCCAGTACACAGGCCAAGTCACCATCAGCACCATCCACAGGCACACCAGCAGAGTCAACAGAGAATTCCCTCTGCCTCCATCCTTAGTTCGTGCATTCACTGATTTAGAGATGCTAAACTCTCTCCATGCCACAACTTGAAATACAACAGCACATAGTCAACAAGTACATGCCGTACATCACAAAACAATTTCTCCTGAAACATAGCTTCCACAAAGATATAATTTCCCATCTTGCACAGATTCTAGCTTACCGAACTGGTCTCCATGACCCACGTTTGCTGCGCCAGATGTAGGAAGCTTTCTTTTTGTGCCGAACAGGGACCACGCGGCCCTGCTAAGGGGAAGGGGAACACAGTGCCCGATTTTCAGACACAGTGGGGAACTGACTCCTCAGCGCAGAGGTCAGTAGGTTTCTTCTATAACCTGACCTGAGTGGTACTTCAACTCAGGTCCTTAGCCTGGACCCATGAGACATCTATTCCACTCTTGGCTGTGACTTCCCACCTGCCCAGAGACTGCTGAACCCTGGAAAGGAATTTCCAGGCTGATCCCTGTAGGCCTGTCTTCAGCCTACGTCCACTCACAACACCAGCTACCCAAATTGGTGGTCCGCATGGGGATCTCTTTCTAACCCACTGGCCACCCGAACGAAATGCAGGCCTACCTTGGCCTGTGTGCACACAATAATTAATAAAAAATGATGGCTGGGAATTCCGTGATATTACTTGGAAATTCAAATTTATTCCTTGCTACAGCCTGCTTTTATAAACTAAATGACGTCAGTTCCCAGAGCCAGTCATAGGCCCCCAATTCCATGCCACTGCACACTGTTGCCCCACCCAGCATCACCCAGCTAGGCCACGTTGTTTGCTCCTCCTTGGAGTGGGGTCAGACCCTTGGCCACACAGTGCCCTGAGGCGTGCTAGCTGAGAACCAGCCTGCAGTTCAAATTGGATCTTCCTACACTTTTCTATTAAAATTTTTTGATTTTTTTTTTTTCCCTTTAGTGATCCTGAATGCTCAGCTAGCTGTACTCAACCACAAAGCCTGCCATGAAGTTTCATTCCATTGTTACAATTGTCTGATAAGGGCAGTGATTTGGGGATTTAGTTTTAAACTCTTAAATTGTCTGTAATTCTAGGCCCTTATCTCAAGCATAAGTTCATAAATGTGAAAAATTTGAAAATACAGGTTGACAATACTTATTTTACTTGTTCTATAGAAATCAAGAACTTTGACAGAAAGCCATGGTAACCTTTAACATTTCCTACTTTTAGGTTATAGAACATTCAGAGCTAGACCAGGTGTTAAAAATAGATACAGAATCTTCTGTGCTTAGCATTCTTACTGAGGTAGAATTTTTGTCATCTGAGTGTTTTATGGAAAACAGTATATTTGGAGCTAGCTTTCAGTGTAGGGGTACCTGTGTTCTTTCATAGTGTACTATTAGATAGCTGTCTTTGAAAGAGCCCCTCCCCTCTGTGGCTCAGGGGCGAGACTTCCTGCATCCACCCCCAAGCCAACTGAAAGTAACCAATCAATAAAGCTCTCTGGTGAAGCCACCCCTCCGGACCATAGGAACAGTTATTGAAGTTAAAAAAAATTCAGTTTCTTCTTGAAGCTACTTTGGGAGGCAGATGATGATGCATGGGTCTTTAGAAACTGTGACCTGTTTCTGCGTTGTGCTGGAATATGTTACTAAGAGCAGTCTGGTCTCCTACTTTCTAATTGGCATCCACCAGTGCCTGCTGCTGTGTCAACTTCATTGCCCTTCCAGTGACTGTTTTCAAGGGGTGTCCTTTAAAACGTTTTTTTTTTTTTTAATTTCTTTTTTTTTTTTTTTTTTAATGTCAGGGATTAAAGGCAGGGCTTTGCCAGTGTTAAGCATGTGCCACACCTGGGCCCTAAGGTCATAGTCAAGCTGCGTGCAGGTGTTTCTGTGTGCTGTTGCTCCTTTACACCAAAGGTCTTTTGGGGATGAGAAAGTCTTGCTACTGAAACTATCATGTGTTATCTGGTAATAGTGCAGAAGACTGCAGCAAGGGTAACCTGTTCTGAGACTTGTGTTAGACTTTCCGCTGTTCTGGGGAACTTCGGTGCTGTTGCATTACTGATTTGTGTGGTGACTCTCTGTTGAAAAGGGCAGAGTCATGGTTAGGATGAAATAGAGGGCAGAGAATGGTTATGTTGAGGAGGGATATGCAGAATGTTCTAAACTTCTGTTTACTTTGTTTCTGAGCTAGAATGTTGAAGCAGAATAGTCTCACTAATTGCTTGTTGGTTATTACATTTGATAGTTGGTGTTTGATACAGTCCTTTCTGTAACAGAAATGGGAATATTCCTCTTTAGTGTTTCTACATAAACATTTTTAAAGTCCTTCATGGATTCAAGGGAAAGTTGTCTCCTTTTTTTCATTTTACTATAACCATTCTATGTGTGAATACTCTTTCTGTGTATGGTAGGTAGAGAGTGAGTAGTCAGTGGTATTTCCTCCCTGAGCCTGCTGCAGGAAGCAAGAACAGCAGAGGACTGAGACTCAACTACGCATTTTTTCCCAGGGCTTAGCTTCTTTTTCATTTTATTTTTTTAAGACAGTGTCTCACTTCTGTAGCTGTGCTTTACTCACTGTGTAAACCTGGCTAGCCTCAAATACATAGCAGTCCTCTACCTTAGTTACTAAATGAGATTACAGGCATGAGCCACCAGCCCCAGTAGGTTCTGGGTTCTTGAGATGATGGAGGACATGGTGACAAAGCCATTGTGTCTGTTTTGGTGGGGTGGTTATACTGCCTCCCTTCTGAACTCTCTGGAAGCTGGTTTACAGTTATCTCCTTTTTCTTCTGAAAACCTTGTATGTTTCAGTAAGTTCCTTTCTGCTAATTAGCAAAAGCCCATTTGTATTTGTCATGATTGATACTGTAACAAAATGTCTGTGTAATGCATATATTTATAATATGCATTATCTTTATATATGCAAAATATTTATACTGTAATGAAATAATGGTTGTGTAGTGTCTAATCCTTTCTGTCATAGTTTCTTTTTGAAAGGAATGTGTATTAGTCACTTTTCTGTTGCTGTGATAAAGCACCATGACCAAGGAACTTATAAAAGGAAGAGTTTATTTGAGCTTACGATTGATGGTTCCAGGGAATTAGAGTCCATTGTGGCGGGAGGCATGGCGGCTGGATCTAGAGCAGGAAGCCGAGGGTCACATCTCGCAAAGAGCACAGGAAACAGAGAGAGTGACTGTAGACCACGAGGCTTGTTAAAACTCACTAAGCCTGCCCCCAGTGACACACTTCCTCCACACGGCCACACACCCCAAGACCTCCAAAAACAGCGCCACCAACTGGAGACAAACGTCTGAATACCTAGAGCCTATGGGAGACACGCATTCAAACCACCACAGAAGGTTATTAACTTTTTGATACTACCTTGACCTTCAATAGAGTACGTTTTGTGATCACTTAACACATGTATTTTATATATAAGTTGTTGGTAACTTTCAAATAAGTGCCTCATATTTGCTTCACATTGCCAGTGTTGTAAGATACCAAATTATGTTATAATTATGCTAAATTATATGAGGTACAGTGAGGCATGGATATTTTCCCCCAGGTAACCTCACGACATCCCCTGACACCCCTGTTTTACTCTGTGTCTTTGTCATTCCTTTCATCCTTGAATGTGAACAAAAATAACCTAAGGAATGACTGAAAAGAGCAGTAGCAGCCTCAGACCCAGTGGGCCACTTGAGGTGTGACTTCTAGCTTTTAAATGCAGAGGTCAGTAAAGTTTGGTGGTACCTATTGCTTAGGGCAGCCATTTTCTGATTTACCTCATAGTAAAGCAGAGTCACCTGTGAATAACCTTCATTATTCTATTTACTCAACATTTAATTATAATTTGTGCACAGCTGGGTAAGAACATACAAACACATTAAGTTTGTGTCCAGTGGGTTCAGTGGTATATGTCATTGTTAATCATTAGACTTTTTTTTAATTGTCATATTTAGTGTGCATGGTACTAGGTTTCACAGGGACATTTTTACATAATTTTATAATGTATTTTGAGGATATGTCCTCTCTGTTCTATGCCTCCCCTTCTCCCTAGTCCTAACTTTTTTCTCTTCAACAGGCTTGTTGCTACTTTTTTGTATATACATACATAATTTTATGCACTTACATAAGATCTAGTACCCACAAGGAAGAGAAAGCATGAGATAATTGTCTTCTTGATGAAGTTATCTGACTGATCCTATGCACTTTTGTCCATGTTCTTGTGGGTGACGTCATTGTGCTCTTCTGCAGCCCTATTCACAGTGGTCATTCATGTTTAAAGAAAGTCTTAAGCTCTCTTGGAAGAGATTTAAGTCTTGTTTTAGCTTTATTTACAGTGTGTTTACTCCTTGTAAGTCATTGCTACAGAATCAAAAGTGTAATTTAAAAAAAGTGTAATTAAAAAAATTACTTATAAGTCAATAAAGTTCAATACGCTTATTGTAAAACATGACAGGTATATTTAATAATATATTCTTTTTTAATTTTATATTACTCTAAAATATGAATACATACCCAACATCCATATACCACAATTACACAGTCTGACAATAAGTGGTAAGTTAATTCTAGAGCCCATTAAGGGATTCAAATTGTAACTGCACAATTGCTTTCAGATAAAGAGAAATACAACATTAACTCTGCTTAGTTTGCCTTACAACTAGGGATTTGGTGCTAGCATCCACAAATGAGGGATACATTCTTTGTTTTTCTGGGACTGTGTTACTTCACTTAACATAATTTTCCATCCATTTACCTACAATGTTCATGATGTCATCTTTCTTTACTGCTACATAGAATTTTTTTTGTGTAGATACACCACATTTTCTCTATCCACTCGTCAGTTAAGGGTCACTTGCCTTGTAAAGAGAGCTGCAATAAACATCGATGAGTCTTGTGGGTATATACCCAGGAGTTGACTAGGTCAGGTGTGGAAGGTTCATTTTCAGTTTCTTAAGAGTTCTCCATACTGCTTTCCATAGGGGTTGCATGAGTTTGCATTCCCACCAGCAGTGGATGGGTGTTCCTCCTTTCCCACAATCTCTCCAGCATTTGGTATCCTTTGTTTTCTGGAACATAGCTAGTCTTACTGGAGGAAGATATAATGTTAAGGTGGTTTTAATTTGCATTTCCTTAATTATTAGTGATGTTAAACACTTTTTTAAGATGTTTCTCAGCCATCTTTACTTCATTCGTGAAGTCTCTGTTCAGCTCTTTACTCCATCTTTTGAGTGGGTCATTGTGTGGTGGTTTGAATGAGTGTCCCCCATAGGCTGTAAGTATTCAGACATTTGTCTCCAGTTGGTGGCGCTGTTTTTGAAGATCTTACCAGGTGTGGGCGTGCTGGAGGAATGTCTCCAGTTGGTGGCGCTGTTTTTGGAGATCTTAGAAGGTGTGGGCGTGCTGGAGGAAGTATGTCACTGACGGCAGGCTTAGTGAGTTTTAACAAGCCTCGTGGTCTACAGTTGCTTCCTCTCTGCTTCCTGTGCTCTTTGCGGGATGTGGCCCTTGGCAGGCTGCTCCAGGTCCAGCCGCCATGCCTCCCGCCACAATGGACTCTAATTCCCTGGAACCATCAATTGTAAGCTCGGATAGGCTCTTCCTTTTGTGGGTTCCTTGGTCATGGTGCTTTATCATAGCAACAGAAAAGTGACTAATACAGTAATTTGGTACCAGAGAGTGGGCTGTTGGCTGTGAAGAACCTGACCATGTGGATGTTTGGAGAAGTGTGGAAGACTGGAACTTTGGGCTAGAGGGGCTGTTGACTACTGTAGGCAGAGCTTAAAGGGCCATTCTAGTGGAGGCCTGGAAGAGAGCACGGCTGCAGAAGATGTGGTTCCAGGGGAAAATGAAGACTTGGGCAGCAACTGGGATGTTTTGATAAGGAGTCTGGCAGCAGTTTGCCCGCAGCCCAGATGCTTGCCTGATGCTAAGTTGAAAAGCAATGGACTGATGTCTTTGGCAGAGGATATTTCAAGACAGCCTGGTGTAGAAATGGTGGCGTGGCTTTTAATGGTGAATGTTATACATTCAGGAGCAAATGGGACAGAGGGAAATGCAGAGTGTACAGTTTGGATCTGAAAAGTACACTAGGAACATTAAGGGTGGTGCCAAGGCTTGTGAAGGAGAGTTTCCTTTTGATAAGGAGATTAAAGTGATTAGGGAAGGGCCTCGAGATTTACGGGTAAACAAAAGAATCAGTACCTTCAGGGCAAGACCACACCCAGCTAATCCTCCAGCTTTTGAAAGGAAAATACTGAAAGCATTTTCTGCTCCAAGTTCAGGGCAGAGAAAAGTTGCAAATGTGGTTGAAATAGGAGAGATTCCATCCTGAACTTGCAGCCAGATTCGGCAATTTCATTCACGTGTGCTGGCTTTAGAGGCATGAAGTTTGCAAGAGTGAAGGGGTCATCAGTTCTTCCTCCCAGGTTTCAGAGAGCTGCCAAGGTCAGGCAGAGCGCAGCAGGGGTGTCCCTGCATAAAGTAGGCCCTGATAGGCCATTGCATGAAGCTGTGAATGTGAAGTCTGTTTGGCAGCGGAGACCCCAAGAAGACATTCGAGATGCCAGACCTGTGAGATATTTGCCAAGGAGATCTGCATACAGGGAGTGGTACTGGCCTAAGAAAGAGATGTATGTTGCAAGCAAAGCTGGAAGAGCTGAGCCATCTAACCCCTTTGGAAGTCAAGTCCCAGAAGTTGCATGTGGAGCTACTGGACTTGGTTTTTGCCCTGCTGGTTTTCAGTCTTGTTTTGGTCCAGTGTTTCCTCACTATGCCTCTATTCCTCCCTTTTGGAATGGGAATGTGTATTCACTTCCACTGTATGTTGGGAGTTTGTAATTTTGTCTTTTGATTTTACAGGAGCTTACAGTTTGGGAGATTGGCCTGAGTCTCAGAGGAGACTTTGGACTGTGGACTTTTGAACGGCATTGAGACTGGTAAAGACTGTGGGGACTTTTAAGGTTGGACTAAATGCATTTTGCATTTTGTATGGTCAGGAGCCTATGGGGGCCAGGGAGTGGAATGTGGTGGTTTGCGTGAGTGTCCCCCATAGGCTGTAAGTATTCAGACATTTGTCTCCAGTTGGTGGCGCTGTTTTTGGAGATCTTAGAAGGTGTGGGCGTGCTGGAGGAAGTATGTCACTGGGGGCAGGCTTAGTGAGTTTTAACAAGCCTCGTGGTCTACAGTTGCTTCCTCTCTGCTTCCTGTGCTCTTTGCGGGATGTGGCCCTCCGCATGCTGCTCCAGCTCCAGCCTCCACGCCTCCCACCACAATGGACTCTAATTCCCTGGAACCGTCAATCGTAAGCTCGGATAGGCTCTTCCTTTTGTGGGTTCCTTGGTCATGGTGCTTTATCATAGCAACAGAAAAGTGACTAATACACATTGTTTTCTTCCTCCTTTGGTTTTTGAGTAGTTCATACACTCTGGATGTTATTGCTCTATCAGATGTATCACTGGTGAAGGTTTCCTTTATGTTTTTACCTTGCAACCTGAGATAGTTGTGTAAGATTAAAGGAATAGCCAGATGTGGTGGTGCACACCTTTAATCCCAGCACTTGGAGGGCAGAAGTGTTGAATCTCTGTGAGCTCAAGACTAGCCTGGTCTACAGAGAGAGCTCCAGGCCAGGTAGGACTAAAGGGAGACCCTGTCTCAAAAAGACCAAAGAAAAAAAGACTAAGGGAATAGAATTAAATGCCCACTCAGGTGACTTTATGTGAAGACGTGGGGGAGGAATTAGGGAAAGCCTGGTCAAGCTTGCACTGCTTTGGGAGATGATGAAGAAAATCTTTGCAGTTAACCTTAATTAGGCATAGATACTGTGTTTCAGAAACAGAGTTACTTTGGGAATTATTAAAAAAGGAAGTCTTTGCTCCTAGACAATTAATGGAGTTTTTCTTGCTGTTTTTGAAGAATTTTCTTTTACCCTTTTTTCTTTTTTTTAGGCTGGCCTCGAACTTCTCTGATCTTCTTGTCTCTTTTAACTGCCTCTCCTTGTCTTTGAGATTACAGATATGTTGCTACTATGCTCAGTTTTACCTTTTTCTTTAACCTAATGGTTAAAGAAAATGGTTTAACCTCATTAAAAATGGTTTGCTTCGGGCTGGAGAGATAGCCTAGCGGTTAAGAGCACTGATGGCTCTTGCAGAGCACCCGGGTTCGATCCCCAGCACCCACACGGCGGCCGAGAACCGTCTGAAACTCCACTTCCAGGAGAACTCCAGTTCCAGGGGAATCCGACACCCTCTTCTCACCTCCGCAGCATTGCACGACACGGGTGCACAAACTTGCATGCAGACAGTACATTCATACACATACAGAAATAAATAAAATTTAAAAAAAATTAAAAAAAAATAAAAAAATAAAGATTTATTTAAAAAAAATGGTTTGCTTCAAATTACATGTGTATATATAAATGCAGTGCCCTGAGGGGCCAAAAGAAGATGCTGACTTCTTTGGATCTAGAGTTACAGGTGGTGGTAAGCTGCCTGACCTGAGTCCCAGGAACTGAATTTCAGTGCTTCTAGAGTAGTGAGTGGAGCTGAGTGTGGTGGCACACGCCTTTAATCCCAGCACTTGGGAGGCAGAGGCAGGCAGACCTTTGTGAATTTGAGGCCAGCATTGTGTACATAGTAAGCAGCATAGTGAGACAGCTCAGCTCGGGCTACAGGGAGACCCTGTCTTAAAAAGACCAAAAAATAAAAATAAAAAATAGTAAGTACTCTTTACTGAACCATGTGTTTGTCCTCCCTTCCTTTTCGTAATTTTCAAAATTTTTATTTTATGTGTATGAGTGTTATGCCTGCATGTGTGTAAGTGCACAGGTGTCATACAGTGCTGGTAGAGGACAGAAGAGGGTGTCGGACCCCTTGTAACTGGAACTACGGATGGTTGTTAGCTGCCATGTGGGTACTGGGATTTGAGCCCAGGTCTTCTGTAAGAACAGCCAGTGCTCTTTGTGTTTAATTTTTTTTTAATTTTTTATGTGTATGAGTGTACTGTCTGCACGCAGGTCTGTGCACCCGTGTTGTGCAGTGCCGCGGAGGTCAGAAGAGGGCGTCGGATTTCCCTGGAACTGGAGTCAAAGATGTTTCACAGCCGCCATGTGGGTGCTGGGGATCGAACCCAGGTCCTCTGCAAGAGCAGTTGGTGCTCTTAACCGCTAGGCCATCTCTCCAGCCGTAGCCAGTGCTCTTAACCACTGAACCATCTCTCAGCCCCTTACTTTTCCAAAAAATAAATTAAAAAATTTAATCTTAGTTTTAAATTTTTTATTATTTTTTATGTGTATGAGTGTATTGCCTACATATAGGTAGATGTGCCCATGTTGTGAAATGCCAGAGGAGGTCAGGAGAGGGTGTCAGATGCCTTGGAACTAGAGGTAAGGATAGTTGTTAGCTGCTATGAGAGTGATGGGAATTGAGCTGCATTCTCTGCAAGAGCATCCAATTCTTTTAACCATTCACCCATTTCTCCAGCCCCAATTTATTTTTACTGTGTGTGTATGAGTGTTTTGTCTGCATGTGTATAAGTGTACCACATGTGCACAAAGCCTGTGGAGACCAGAAAAAGACATCAAATCTCCCTGGAACTAGAGCTGACATCTAGGTGCTGGGAATCGAAGCTAGGTCCTCAGCAAGAGCAGCCAGTGTACTTAACTAATAAGCCTATTCCACCTTTCCATTCCTTTTTTAATACTAGCTTTGATAAGAAATAATGGAATCAAGAGTTTTAGGGCAACAATGAAGACTAGGAAGTACTTATGTTTGTGTTCAAGTGGTTAGATTTCAGATTCAACTTAGTGATCGCTTCATTGGACAAGTTTTGATGACTGAGATTATATGGTAACTAACCATTAGTTTCTGTTGAGCCCAAATTCTGAAGAATGGCCAAGAGAAGATATTCTGAGTTAATTTCCATGTTGTAAAAAACGGAAGGGACAACATTCAGATTATTAAGTATCATGGAACATTTAGTTGACTATACTATAAGTTTAACTTTTCAGATTGTGGAGAGTTGGATCTGTCTCTCTCATTCTTCCAAAGAAGGCTGTTTTCATGCATTGTGGCTCCACACATGTGTGACCTACTGCTGAGGAAGCTAAAGCAGGAGAATCTTGAATTCAGTGCCAGCCTTGGCCATATAGTGAACACTGTCTCAAAATAAAACTAAATAATAAATAAAATATTGAATGTTGTTGAGATATCCGATCTTTATTTGAATATTAACGATTTTTAGAAGTATCTGAAATTTTTAATACATATGTCAAAACTGTAGGTGGACCAGACTCTACTTCCTTGAGTGTTGCTATTGGATGTAATTTGGGCATGGTTGTAGATAAAGAATCTTCACATAAATTGGTTTGGGTGTCTAGGCCCATCTCAGTGTATATGCATTTTCTTTTTAGAAAATAACTTTCTTGAGGAAAATTTAGTAGTATTTTAAAAAATATTTTATTTTTATTTTATATGTATGAGCATATTTTCTGCATTTGTGTAAGTTCTGTGCAATACTGACAGTCAGAAGAGGGATTCAGATCCTCTGGAACTGGAGTTATAGATGGTTGTTACCTGTTATAGTGGGTATCTGCAAGAGCCTATAGTACTCTTAACCACTAAGCCACTTAAGAAAGCCCCAAATTTAGTAGTCTTAATGTCAACAAAATACCTTGATAATGTTATTGTTAACTAAGGACCTAGAATAAGCTCTTTATAGTCTGTTTTATTTTCGGAGCAGGAGTTAATTAATAAGTGATCTGGTGGCATCCTTAGACATTTCCAAGTTTTCCCTAACGGAGACCAGTTTACATCTTACAACTATTTGCTTTCCTGTTCCTTTATGGATAGCAAGAAAGAATTTGTCAGCAACGAATCCAGAAAGTTGCTTGACATCCTGTATGACTTTTCTGTCACTATGAGTAAACAATATGACCAAAAGTGACTTGTAGAAGAAAGTTTATTTTGGCTTCTAGTTCCAAGGATGAAACTTCATCATGGTGGAGAAGCATGGGAGCTCACATCTTCAGCAAACACGAGGCACAGAGCTTGAACTGGAAACAGGGCAAGACTGTGCGCTCGTAAAGCTTGCCCTAGTGATGCCTTTCTTCCTGTAAGGCAACATGACCTCCCAAACAGCACCCTCAGCTGGGGACAAAGTGTTCACATTCTTGAGCCTATGAGGGACATTTCTCATTCAAACCACCACATATTCAAAGAACGAGCTGAAAAATTGGCTTGAAAGATTGGCATGGAGTGGAAATGTCATTTCTTTGAGTGGTTTGCTTGTAATTGACTACCTAATACTTTATGTAGCATTCTGCAGTGTAGGAAGTTCTTAAAGACAGACTCTGGCACATAGAACTAAATTTGTTGGTGAAAGATATTTTGAGAAAGGTAAGACAGATAGGGACATTGTAGGCCCTAGCATTAGTGAGGACCTGTAGCTTAGCTTTGGTCCAGAAATGAGAAGTCTTAACCAATGTAGGTCTCAAGGTCTTAAGTTACTTAGCAGGAAGCCTTCTTAGCCTTAGAAGAAACCACCTGTCTTTATCCTGATCTTGAGATGTGTTCACAGAGTTGCCTTATGATGTGGTCCAAGTAGCTGAGATAGAAGTGATATGGCTTTTTCAGGTGCCATAAAAATGTGGATCCTTCCCCAAGACAATACATAAATCACAAAGCTTCTATAGCAACAGGTGAAAGCACTGCATCTCATGGTTTAAGATGAATTAACATTTAGGTGATCATGAATAAGACCCTTTTAATTTCTACCTTGTACATTTGTAGTAGAAATGATAAAATGGTAGTAAGTTAGAAAAAAAAAATACTTCTGGGGCTTGAGAGATGGCTCAGCCATTAAGAACACCAACTGCTCTTGCTGAGGACCCGGGTTCAATTCCCAGCACTCACTTGGCGGCTAAGAACCGTCTTTAACTCCAGTTCCAGGGGAATCTGACACACTCTTCTGACCTCCACAGCATTGCATGACATGGGTGCATCTACCTACAGTACAGTAACACTCATACATATTAAAACACACTTCTGCATTTAGATTTTTCTTGTTTCATAGGGAAGGTGTGACTAGAATTAGCACCAATGGTTGATGCACTGTGACATTGCTGGGCATGAGATTTAAGTATTTCCCTTTCACTATGTGGTTATAAGGCGAGCCTCTGCTCTCTGTAGCTCCATATGAGAGTGACTTACTTTGATGCTGTTGCAGACAAAGCCATAGACTACTCAGTGTTCTAATGAGTCATTGTCTAGGCAGTCTTTTCTGAGTATTAGTTTCTTCACCCACAGGGTCAGTGTGAATTTTAGATTTGAATGCTTACAATAAATACCTCATCTTTCCGGCTTTTAAATGAGGTGATTCAGGGAAGATATGCTTATGTGTGATAGGAATGTGGCAGTAAGAACTGCACCATTTTGCATTTCTGTTTATAAGCCATCAGTTAATTGATGTGCTAGTTGCCCTGTGGTCTGAGAGGTTTGCTGTTACATAAGCCATCCCCCAGCAGAAACAACATGGGTGTTTATTTTCATCAGGGTACTTTTGACTGAACTTGTAGCCATGGTTCCCATCTGACCCATGGCCTTTCCAGCTTCTCTGTGCACTGCCTGGCTGTGGATTATGATCCTCTGGGCTGCTTTCCCCTCTACAACTCTAGAGAGATGGTTCATGAGGTCCTGGAGGCTGTGTTTGTACTAAGTATTTATAACTCAACCTGCCCAAACACAATTGGTCTGTTTGGGGATTTCATCTAGATTTAAAATTCAGTGCTTTTGTGTGATTATTATCAAATTAAGAGAAGGCAAAATATGTTTCTTGTACTCTTAAAAACATTAACTATCGGGCTGGAGAGATGGCCTAGCGGTTAAGAGCGCCTACCGCTTTTACAGAGGACCCTGGTTTGATCCCCAGCACCCACATGGCGGCCGAGAGCTGTCTGAAACTCCAATTCCAGGAGAACTCCAGTTCCAGGGGAATCCGACACCCTCTTCTGACCTCCGCGGCATTGCACGACACGGGTGCACAGAATTGCATGCAGACAGTACATTCATACACATACAGAAATAAATAAAATTAATAAAAAAAAACATTAACTATCTTTCTTCATTAAATATAAACTAAACAAATGTCCTGTACGGGAAGGAAAATCATATTTATGCCTAGATCTTTGTGTCAAATGAGGACAGTAGAAGTCCTTTGGAAATGTAATTCCTTTATCTTTGCTAAAAATATCACTAATTAAATTCTGCTCTTTTTGAAATAAAAGGCACTAAAGTGGATGTTTGTCCTTAGGTAGAAGCCTTTTATGTGTCATTTTGTAGTGGTCACTTTAAGGTGAAAAGATGCTTTTACTTTATAGAAATTCTAGCCGGGCGTGGTGGCGCACGCCTTTAGTCCTAGCACTTGGGAGGCAGAGGCAGGCGGATCTTTGTGAGTTCAAGGCCAGCCTGGTCTACAGAGTGAGTTCCAGGAAGGCTGGTGCTACAGGGAGACCCTGCCTCGAAAAGACAAAAAAAAAAAAAAAAAAAGAAATTCTAATTGTGTGACACTCCCCACCGTGCCCTTTGTAATGGCCCTGCCTCTTTCCTTCTAATTAGTCTTAACTTGGTATCATCTTGGCAACAAGGTGAACTTATTCAGGTCATACATAATTTTGTGATTCCTGTACACAACGGCAAAGTAAGATTTATTTCTTTGAGTACCTACTGCATACTTCTGACCATTCAGAATAGCAGCTTACCTGGTTGGGGGGGCGTTCAGATCCACTTCATTTTTACAGTATGTAAAGGAGACCTCAAAAGATGATGTCTTCCCCTGGACAGCCACCCATTGCCATGCCTTTTGGAAGTGGGGTGTCCATCTCTGTTAGATATATAAAGAAAGAATAGTTGCATAGCTATGGTGCGGTTTTAATCTCTACTCACTGACAGTAGTTCTTTGCTCTCTTGGTTCCTTTTCAAAAGTAAGATGTCATACAAGGAAATATCCTGGGAAGTTTGATCAACAAGGTGCCCTCATGGAGAAGTGCCACTTTAGCTTCCTGTCCTGGCAGTTATACTAGAGGCCCATTGCGAGACAAGGTTTATGGTCCAGAAGTTGAGTTTTTGTTATAAAGAGGCTCAGAAAGGCAGTGCAGCAAGTGCTGTGGAACATGTGGTTTATCCAGGTGAAAGGTGCTTATATAAGACTGGAAAATTCTGAGGGACTTGGGGAAGAAGTGTGGATTTTTATGCTCTACTAAAATAGTTTTGTTTCATTCTATTCAGTTGTAGATTAGTGTTTCTCCAGTACTGTTGCAGGTCAGGAGTTTGACTATCCCCAGGTCTTCTTCCTTAGCGTGCCTGTCCCTGTGAGTGGGGAGGGTGGTGCTCCTGTGTTGTGATTGCTAAACCATCCCCAGGGAGAGGTGGGGCTCCCAGGCAGAGAGTTAGTTTTCTAACCTCCTATAAACCTCCTGATTTGCTCCTTTATACTTCTCTAACAAACTCCTCCTCTTCTTCCATGTGCTTATTTCCTTCATTTCTTTGTCAAGAAAACCCTGAATTTTGTCTTCACACATCAAAGAATTCTGTTTTGATATTCACCATTGGTTAAGCATAGCACTCCAGTGATCAACCTTTGTTCTGAGTTCATTAAGGGTGCCCCTCTCTCTACTTGTGGGATTTTACCCTTTTAAGCATCTTAGGGAGCAGAGACCATGTAGTATTGGTCCCACTTTCTTTTCTACAGCTAGTAAATCATACTCTGCCTATGAAAGAATTTTAAGCAATCTGCTGAGGAGAGAAGTGTCTTGTGTGGGAGACAATTTTGGCAGTAACAAACATGCTTGGCTTTAGCCAAAAGAATCGCTTTCTGAGATTCTGGAAGAGGAGTATGTAAATCACACCTCATTTAAAATGAATCTTGTTATAATGCAGATAACTCTCATCTATCTGCTTTATAATGATGGGTTTGTTTTGAGGGCTTAAGTGGTTTGTGCACCTGCAGGATGCTATTCCTTTTCTTTCAGGATTTTTTTTTTACCCTGTTATACATGGTCTCTTGGATGAATTAAGAAACTGTAAAGTTTCAGTGTATTGATGACATGACAAAACAAGAATTCAAACACAGGCATACATGGAAATAGGTTTTTCTGTTGCAAAGTTGTACATGTTTGGATGTACGAGTCTCTGCTTGACTGAAGGCAGTGAACTTGGAGAGACTGAGTTTGGAACAGTCAGCCCTGGCTTTGAAATGGGCAGCCTGGCCTTGAAACTTGACTGCCATTTATGAGCTACCTGTGCCTCTGAGAGGAAGTTAACTAGCATCTCTGAACCTCAAGATTTATATCTGTAAAACAATTACAGATATATGTATGTAGAACTGATTGATTAATTTATGT
The DNA here is from genome assembly GCA_009823505.1 of Rhizomys pruinosus. NCBI lineage: Eukaryota > Metazoa > Chordata > Mammalia > Rodentia > Spalacidae > Rhizomys > Rhizomys pruinosus. The sequence goes on along the minus strand of VZQC01014995.1, from coordinate 2,827,356 downwards.
ATTATAAGGCTTATCAGTTGCGTGATAGCAGTGTTAGGCAGTATTCTTTGCTTCCAGGCCATTGGGATGGACTTTTCCCTACAGATTTACTGACCTTTTCACAGTGGAAAATTTAGGCTGTTACAGGGAGACCCTACAAAAAGATCCAAAAAAGAAAAAAAGAAAATTTAGGCTGTTAAAGCTTTAACTTTTGGATAAGAAGGTGATATATATATTGGTCTTTTTGAGACAGAGTCTTCTTGTAGCCCCAGGGGTCCTAGAACTCACCATGTAGACCAGGCTGGCCTTGAACTCAGAGATCTGCCTGTTTCTGTCTCCCAAGTGCTTGGATTAAAGGTGTGCAACACCACGCCCAGCAAGAAGGAGATATTTTTTTTGTTAAATACTTTTATTGGCATGTTGTGTATTTCATACATCATTTTTCAGTTCAATTTAAACATATTCCCAAGAAGGAAGTATTCTTAAAATTATGTGATCCAGAAGAAAATTTATCTCCAAAAGTTTTTGTTAAAACATGTATACCTAGTAGGGTTTATGTAATTTAATCTTCTTGAAATTTTTGCCCAAACAGAGATATTCCCTAATAGTTTGCAAGACGACACAATGTCAGAAAAGGTACTGAGATAATTGTAGTCCTTAGGGGCTTTTAAAAAGCAATTCTTTAAAAATCTGAATAAAAAATGATCTTAATGTAAAAAATACATTAAGAAAGCTGCAGTGCTTCTTGAACTACTTCTTGATATCCTGTGAGTGTGTGTGTGTGTGTGTGTGTGTGTGTGTGTGTGTGTGTGTAAAACCCTGTCAAGATTAACACCAGCTGGTAGTGCAAGCAGCAGTAGATGCCCTTGTTACTACCACAGTTGTTAACTGGATTTCTGCTTTACCAAAATACTATTTTGAGATGTTTACTTGAACAAACTCCATTGGTTTTTAAGTAGGCACAAGACAAAGCAGAAAAAATATCTGTACTTGAGTGAGGTCTGCATGAAGTTCATTATAATTAACAAGAATGAGTTCTATAGAGGACCCACACTTTTAACTGGGAGTAGATCCTGCATTAGTTCAGCGTTGTTAATGCCCTATCTCTGAACTTGTAGGGCTTAGTTTTCTGGCCACTTACCAGTCTTTTGGCTTTTGTTCACATCCCAATGGTAATCCCATAGTTTGAAGGTAGAACTGCTGTTTTTATCTTTCTGAGCAGCTACTCACATCAACAAGTAATAAGCACTGGCCTTACTATCAAGGTAGTGCTGAGGTGCATCTGTCTTAATCTCTTCCATGCTGGAGAACCTGCCCAGATTAGTTGGCTCTTGAGATGTGGATCTAGAGAAGAGCTGTTTTTTTCTTCTCTCTTCAGATAGAGCTAAATAAACTTCCCTAACATTCTTGGTATTGAATATAGGATATTGTAGTACTTGATACAGGACTTGATGAGAATTTGGAGAATTTAATATGGTGTTTCTGTTCTCCGTAGTCTAAGATTGAATTGTGTGGGAGTTCTTTAATGGAGACTTAGAAGTATGATGTATTAAGAGCCCACAGTTTCACCAGCTTAAGCAAGGTCACATTGCATTGCTAGCAAATTTATAATTACTGGGACTGGAACCATAGGGAAATGGAGCTTTACCAGTTTTGTAATCAGGACAGCTATTGTGGTCATTAAAATTAACTCTAAGAGAGAAGGCCCTAGTGCAGTAGCTTTTCCCTCTAGAATTAGGCTGTTTAGGTAATATTTACCAAAAAGTCATAACTTGCAACTTTGATTTCAGCAAAAAGTTACAATTAAGCTCTTTTCTTATTACCGTATAGCTGAAACAATTTAAAATATTAAGTGATTTGAGTCTCAGACCAGCTTTTTTGACATTTGGGTAGAGGATGAGTTTTAGTGTGAGCCATCTGTTTTCTGTATTGTATGAACATCTAGGTTGAATTCTTTATCCTTGTGATAATTGCTGGTAATATCCTTTGGGAAGCTGATCAAAATGTTCCACATGTTCAGAGTTGGCCTAGACAGTAGTAGTAGGATCCTGCCAGTGTCTGCTTCTCCATTTGATCTTACTCATTAGAGGGCAGCAAGGAGAGGGAGCTGTTTAGTGTGACCTAAGTTACTGGGTTGTTTAAATGGAAGAATCTGCCCGATCTGTAGGAAATTCAGGCAAAGGCAAGACTGGACATTTGAAGAGAAATGTGATAAGAGATTGGCATCCTTCTGTCCTTCTGAGATTGTCTCTACCCTTTTCCCTTGCTGTGTGGTGCCCTTGTGGGAGATATTAGGAAAGCTCTTGGTAGGAGCATGCTGCTCTGCTGCCAGAGTTGCATCGCACAGCCTGTCTGAACAGACACACATGATGGGTGCCCAGGAACAGAAAGTCCATCTGAAGAAAGACAACACATTTGCAACTTTATTGTGTGCTCGGGGGAGGAAAAAAGGGTGAGGGAACTGAGTCTTCATTAAAAAGATGACTGGGCTGGACGTGGTGGTGCACGCCTTTAATCCTAGCACTTGGGAGGCAGAGGCAGGTGGATCTTTGTGAGTTCAAGGCCAGCCTGGTCTACAGAGTGCGTTCCAGGACAGCTGGGGCTATAGGGAGACCCTGTCTCGAAAAGACAAAAAAAAAACAAAAAAAAGATGACTGGGTTTGGAGAGATGGCCTAGTGGTTAAGAGCGCCGACTGCTCTTGCAGAGGACCCGGGTTTGATCACCAGCAACCACATGGCGGCTGAGAGCCGTCTTTAACTCCAGTTCTAGGGGAATCTGACGCCCTCTTCTGACCTCTGTGGCATTGCACGACACAACACGGGTGCACAAACCTACGTGCAGACAGTACACTCATACACATAAAAAATAATAATAAAATATATTTAAAAAATAGATGACTGGCCCCCCTTAGAAATTTCCTAAATATAGTTATGTGCTTCCCCACACCTCTTTTGCCGATGTGTTCATTTATATAGGGACTGTTTGGAGGTAGCAGATTTTTCTTTATTTTTCAAGTGCTTCATTATTAGACCTCAGGGGTCTTGCTTGACAGAGGGCCATAGGCAACCTGTTTCTGGTAACTCTTAGATTTAAAAAAGATCCATGCAGCTTTTATTCGGTTAGTCTGTAAAGCATTACTACTGCTCTAAATGAAATAATAGATACACATCAATCAGTGTAGTCACCTTTCATTGTTGATTCAACTACCAGATTTTTACAGAATTCACTCTGCATTTTATTTGACTTGTTCATGAATAGTCTCAGCAGACTTAATTATATTAGTGAAAAGCACTTTGAACAAAATTATATGCTGACATCCTGTAATTCATACTTACAGATTTGTGAAACAGATTTATGTAAATCTATCATATTACTCTAGATGACATTTTTAAATTGAGATTTCATTTTAATGATATTTATAGAATATTTTTATAGGAGAAATTTTACATGAACTATTTTTAAAAATAGCTCCTATCACTCCTCTCTGAAGATACTGTAACATTTGAGCCTCTCATCCTTGTGCTCTGTAATCCACCTGGTACAAGGCAGGAGTGCTGGGAGTATGTTTAGAAGGGCAGCTCTCTCCTAAGCCTTAAGCTCCTAGAAGGTACACACTGCTGTTAACTTCATTTGTTCATGGTTGTCTCATTCATTCAGTCATTACTTAATTTACTTAATAGTATGTGGTCAGGCCCTGCCTTGCTTGGTCCCAAGGTGGGATGACGTACATTTAGATTGGCAAAGCTTGCATCTAAATTGACACACTGCCTGTGTATGGCAAATTAAGGTACAATATGAGGGCTATTGGGGAACTATTGGGTGGACAGTGTCCATTGGGATTCTGGCAAGTGGTGAGGGGAAATATATTCAATGATAGTCTTAGAGGTGTGTAAGAGTTGGCCTGTTCCTGAGGCATACTCTATCACTGGCACCTGAGTATGCTGTGACGGAATAGTTGTAGGACTGGTGGAAGCTGAGTGGTGCTGGAAGCAAGCAGGAAGCTGGGGAGTTGGAACCAGGTCTGAGGGAGCTTTCTTTTAGGAAGACCACCTAGATGACATGGTAGTGGAGGACAGCTGGCTCTGCAAATAGTAGACACCTAGGGAAAAAGGTGATTAGTTACAGTAGTGTAGCAATAATCCAGGTCAGTACATCAGCAGTCAGTGGTGCCAGTGGCAGAGGAAGATGGGCAGATTTAGCTGCTCACTCTGGCAGCATGTTGCTACCTGTATGGTAGAACCTGAGCTGAGGGAAGGAAGCTTGGCCATTTTGGCTGCTGGTCCCTTAGTCCCTCTTCCTTCCTGTCTTGCATCAGATACTGCTGTCAAGAAGAGGCCCACTCTGACTTCTGAAGCTATTTCTCCTTAGCTTGCTATTTCTCCTTGGTCTTTTTCTTTTTCCCATTTGTCTCTCCCCTGAGAATGTAGGCTTTATGAGGGGGAACATTTTGTCTAAGTTTAGGATCCTCATGGCCTAGCAAAATGTAGGCTTTCCATAATCATTGAATGAATGGATGCTTCATGTAGGTAAGAAATATTTAAGAGCCACTCTTCCATAATTTCATGTTGAAAAGGGTCTCGTTTAGTATTGGTTGGATAAAAATTAATGCGCCAGGTTTATAATCAAGAGTTATGGTAGTCTGAACATTGGTAGTAATTTGAAATAGCAAAGATTAAATAAAGTGACCTTTGAATGAAACAGGTCCAGAAGATTGTGTATTTTTAATTAAAATATGCGATTAAAATTTTAATTAAATTATGCTATTAGAAGTCATGTAGGTGGCAAGGGAATGGCTGATGCTTTGAATTATGTTCAGTCTGGGATAAAGTGGCATTTACTGTGTGGAAATTCCCACAGTAGCACTTTGTCACTAAACAGATTCTCTTCCTGTTTTGCTTTTCCTGCTGTGACCTCCACACTGCTCTCATGGTGTCCTCTCCATGCTAGAGGTTGACAGTGTTCCAGGTCCTTGACTATGCTTCTAGCAGCTTATTCATACTGCTCTTGTGTCAGGGGTATATTACACATCCACAGTGTGTATAATACTGCTTGGGTGATTCAGTGTCTGTCTAAAAGTGATTCTGCAGTTGTTCCATAGGGAAGTTCTAGAATCCCTGCCGCATTTTTGGGTCTAAGACTTAGATGAGTGGTTCCTAAGTCCTTGAGATTATGGGCATAGGTATCTTGTTCTTGAATTCATTTCATTCCTGAAAACAGGATTTTTTTCTTAAAGATCTTTTTTTTTTTTTTTAATTTTTATTGAGCACATTTCCCACAACATTTCCCAATCAAATTTTGACTCATTCCCCCATCTGTGCCCACCCCTCATGCCCTCTCTTCCCCCCTCAGAGCTCATGGATTCTGTCATACACAAGTCCTGTCTTGTATCTTTTTCTCAGTCTTTTATGACCTTTTCAGTGTGCAGGTTTACTGTCTTGGTCAGTTCCTTGAATGGGTTTTTCTCTCTTTTTTTGTTCCCGTTTGATTTTATGTTATTCCAAAATGTGCATATATACACTCCACCCATAAATCAAAGTTACAAAATCTGAAAATAAACTATAGGTTAATTCCAAAGCACATTTAGAGATTTACATTTTAACGGTAAAGTTGCATGCATATATTGTATTCTCTTTTTTTCTAGAATATGAATATAAGTATTCCTATATGATAGAACACACCATAGGATTACATAAGGATAAATTATGAATGGTTGTAACATGTATCAATAAAAAGAAAATATTATAAAACTATAGGTTAATTCCAAAGCACATTTAGAGATTTACATTTTAACAGTAAAGTTGCATGCATATAAAAAGAAGTACAACTTTATATTCTCTTTTTTTCTAGAATATGAATATTAGTATTCCTATATGATAGAACACACCATAGGATTACATAAGGATAAATTATGAATGGTTGTAACATCTATCAATAAAAAGAGAAAATATTATTTTACAAAATATTTTTAACTGTTAAATATAATCTTTTTTTTTTAAACCAAAAGATGTCATGTTTTCCCCAAGGAAGTGCTTGAAGGTTCTTTCTTGGCAAACCCAAACAACCATCAATCCTGCCCCCGTGCTCCACACTGGGGTCCCTCCCCGATATGGTCACCCAAATGAGGTCCAGCAAGCATGTGTCCTATCTTGATCTTCCTGCACTGGCCTCCATGACACAGCATGGGTAGTCAAACAATGTCAGTCTACTCTCTGAAGAGACTGAAATCCCAGTAGCCACTCAGTCTACAAGCTGGACATCTCAGTAGTCCCTATCTGGCCTTGAAGGTTTGAAGGATTCTCAAGTTTTATATCTGAAATATAATTTCTCAGACCTTATCGATTATTTATTTCTGGTTATACTTTCCTTTTTGGATGCTTAAGGCCACACAGTCAGCCAAGATTAACCAAGGCTCAAGGTCAGTTGAGGATCTGGTCCTCAAGGGTCACTTGGGGTTTGTTTTGGGGGGGGTGAGGGGTAGCCCCTGGGTCCTTTTGGTTTTTCAACCACCAGTTCCATCTACTTGAGGACACAGTTAGGTCTTGCTGGACCAGGCTTCTCTCTTTGAAGCATGAGCAGACTTTCCTCTTTATAGGGTGGACACTGGCTGTAGTCCCATCAGTGGATCTCCAAGAACAACCCCGCCCTCACAGGGAAGATTGGTGACTCACATTTGCAGGACATTTCAGGAGATGCCCCCATGCATATTCTCCTGAGACTTAGTTGACCTCTGAGGGCAAGGAACAAAGTTATCCCTTAGGTCCCTTGGCCAAATTGGTATGGGCATTAAGTATGGTCATTATTAAGCACTCAGAAAGGCTAAATTACTCCAGCCTGATATATCACACCTATACTAAAATTGTATCTTCTGGAAAACAAGCTGTTATTTTCATATCATATTTCTTGATTCACCTTTTTCCATTTGAACTTCATGTTACACTGTAATATGTATACATGTCCACCATCATATACCAAAAATCCATCATATACCAAAAATCCATAGTCTGAAAATAAGTGGTAGGTTAGTTCTAGGACCTGTCTATGGATTCATAATATAAGAGCACAGTTGTGTTCAGATCGTGGGGAATATAGCATTAATGTTGCTCAATTTGCCTTAGAACTAGGTACTTGGTGCTAGCATTCACAGATGAGGGATACCATTTGTCTTTTGTTTTTCTTGGACTGTTACTTCACTTAACATAATTAATATCTTCTAGTTCCATCTATTTACCTGCAAATTCATGATGTCATCTTTCTTTACCACTGTATAGAATTCCATTTTCTCTATCCACTCATTGGTTGAGAGGCACTAGGGTTGGTTCCAGCTCTTCACTATTGTGAAGAGAGCTGCTATAAACATGGCTGTACATGTATCTTTGCATTAGGATGCGTCTTGTGGGTATATACCCAGAAGTGGTATGGCTGGGTCAGGTGGTAGGCTCATTCCGAGTCTCTTTTTTTTTTTTTCTTCCCCAATGAGGAAGCATTTTATTTTATTTTTCACAGTGTTTATTGATAGATACAAGTACATAAAATCAGGGCGTGAACATGATTTGATAGTTTAAGTAGACTTACTTTCAATATTATAATAAGGGAACAGTTTAAATTCTCACCATTTGTTTCACACTGACAAAAACCACTTCAAGGGCATTAACGATCTCTCAACTCTTTTAAGGGTTCTCCACACTGCCTTCCATAATGGTTGTACAAGATTGCATTCCCACCAGCAGTAGATGCGTATTCCCCTTTCAACACAACCTTTCCAGCATTTGTTATCATTTGTTTTCCTGACCCTAGCCAGCCTTTTCGGAGTGAGATGATATCTTAAAGTGGTTTTGATCTGCATTTCCTTAATTATTAGCGATGTTGAACACTTTTAAAAATGTTTCTCTACCATCTTTATTTCCTTATTGTGAAGTCTCTGTTCAGATCTTTACTCCATCCCCTGAGTGAGTCATTTGTTTTCTTCTTTGTTTTTTTTGAGTAGTTTATATATTCTGGAGGTAGTGCTCTGTCAGATGTATCAGCAGTGAAGGTTTCCTCCCACTCTGTGGGTTTTCTCTTCACTTCCCTGATTATTTCTTTTGCTGTACAGAAGCTTTTGAGTTTTATTTTTTATTTTTTTAACTTATTAATTTTTTTATGCGTATGAGTGTATTGTGTGCATGTAGGTTTGTGCACCCCTGTCATGCAATGTCTCAGAGTTCAGAAGAGGGTGTTGGATTCTCTTGGAACTGGAGTTAAAGATGGTTCTCAGCCACATGTGCGTGCTGGGAATCAAACCCAGGTCTTTCTTCCATTGAGTCTTTTTGGCCCCCTTGTCAAATATGAGGTGGCTGAAATTGTATGTGCTCAAGATTGGATCTTCAGTTTTGTTCCATTGGTCTATGGGTCTGTTTTGTGCTAGTACCAGGCTGTTTTTATGACTATAGCCCTGTTTGATGTCTGGTATAGAGATCCCCCCTGTATTGCTCTTTTCACTCAGGGTTGCTTTGGCTATTTGGGGTCTTTTGTTTTTCCATATGAATTTAAGGAATTTTTTTTCCTCCAAGCATGCGAAGAAAGTCTTGGGGATTTTAATTGGGATTACATTGAGTCTGTATATTAATTTGGGTAGAATGGACATTTTTACTATATTAATTTTTCCAATCCATGAGCATGGGAGGTCTTTCCATCTTATGATGTCGTTTTCTTTTTTTTTTTTTTAATTTTTTTATCAATTTTATTTATTTCCGTATGTGTATGAATGTACTGTCTGCATGCAAGTCTGTGCACCCGTGTCGTGCAATGCCGCGGAGGTCAGAAGAGGGTCTCGGATTCCCCTGGAACTGGAGTTCTCCTGGAATTGGAGTTTCAGACGGTTCTCGGCCGCCATGCGGGCGCTGGGGATCGAACCCGGGTCCTCTGTAAGAGCGGTCGGCGCTCTTAACCGCTAGGCCATCTCTCCAGCCCATGATGTCGTTTTCAATCTCCTTCTTCAGGGGTTTATAATTTTTGTTGTAGAGATCTTTGGTGTCTTAGGTTTGTTCCTAGGTATTTTATTGTTTTTGAAGCTGTTGTGATTGGGAAGGTCTCCTTGTATTCCTTCTTTAGTTGCTTGTTGTTGGTGTAAAGAAAGGCTACCAATTTTTCTAGGTTAATTTCGTTTTTTTAAGGGAGAGAGAGAAAGAGAGAGTGAGCCTGAGTTTTATCATTTGGGTCAGAATTTACTTTGAATCATGTTGTTTTCCATTATGATTATACTTGAAATTTAAATGTAGATCTTTTTAGTTTTTTTTTTTAATGATTCTTGATTTGGATATCATTGTATACATTCCAAATTCAGAGTGACTTGCAGTATTTGGATGATACGGAAAGTGATGCTTTTCTGCAAGTCCTCGTGCTGCTGAGGAACTGGTGAGCACAGTGGAGTGAAGACTAGGTCCTGCCTGAGTAGTTTTCCATTCTTGGTGTTTGATTTGTTAATTACTTAATATTAATTAATTCATTTATTTGAGATAAGACATCCCTGTCTCAAAAAGACAAACACAAAACCTGAACATTTATGAACGGAGATACGCATAATGTAAGTCAAAATAACAACATAGGAATTTAAATATACTATGAGATATATGATACAGGACAGTGTCTCAGAGATTGACATTATACTTAGGTATATTGAAGACAGTGTCCATAACTGAGTGGAAGACAGTATCTGAGTTCTGCATGCAAGGCCTGGCCTTACTGCTTCATACCTTGTTTTTGCTGTATACAGCCTGATTGACCTTGTCAAGCTTCAGATGCTATGTCTACCTTTAGTTAACCATGAGTATCAAGGATGATTGCTGTGACGTTATAACTTAGCAGTAAATTGCCATGTAGCTGAAGGGGGAGCACGAGGAGGGCTGTGTCTGTCCCTGTGTTCAGTGCCTTTATGTACTTTAGACTGTGACGTTATAACTTAGCAGTAAATTGCCACGTAGCTGAAGGGGGAGCACGAGGAGGGCTGTGTCTGTCCCTGTGTTCAGTGCCTTTATGTACTTTAGACTGTGACGTTATAACTTAGCAGTAAATTACCACGTAGCTGAAGGGGGAGCACGAGGAGGGCTGTGTCTGTCCCTGTGTTCAGTGCCTTTATGTACTTTAGACTGTGACGTTATAACTTAGCAGTAAATTACCACGTAGCTGAAGGGGGAGCACGAGGAGGGCTGTGTCTGTCCCTGTGTTCAGTGCCTTTATGTACTTTAGACTGTGACGTTATAACTTAGCAGTAAATTACCACGTAGCTGAAGGGGGAGCACGAGGAGGGCTGTGTCTGTCCCTGTGTTCAGTGCCTTTATGTACTTTAGACTCATAAGTATCTTAGCTAAGGCACTTTAGGAACTCTCTTTTCTTAACACACCAACATTTGAGTTTACTTGTGCTAACAGTAGTGCTTTTAGAAACAACTTTGTATTATTTTGCTTTAGTATTAATAGTAAAATTCACTTGTTTGAGAACATACTAGTTGGTGAATGGCACTCTTCCTAATAATTCCAGACCAGAATCTTTGTATGAAGAGATTATTAGGAGATAAATATGGGAAGTATAATCAGTAATAGTGGAATTTGATTCATCTTTATAGTTGGCCAAGATTACATTATCAGGTCAGATTCAAAGGATGGGCTCTGATGATGATATTTATACCTTTGAGTAAATAAATAACACCATTTAAGTGCTCCTGGTTCCATTTGCAAGCCTTCCATTGCCACACCAGGAGTCAGACTTCAAGGCAGCCTGGAGAACAGATCAACAGGAGGAAGCAGAGCAGCTTTCTCCCTGCGCAGTGACCAGCTAAGCAGCACTGCTGCTCCAGGACCACCTCAGGAGGCCAGTGAACTGCTTCAGGAAATAGTGGATACTGTGAAAGTTTTAGGAGGAAAGGCTGCCATGCATCTATCCAGAATGTATCTGCAAAGTGCTGTCTTCCTGTGAAGTCACTTCACATGCTCACATCATCAGCTCAGTCTCCTTTCCTAGCTCCCAGAAACCCTGTATCCCGAGACTTTCACCATTAAAGATGTTTTCTTAGGTCAGCAAGAGGACTCAGCAAGTAAAGGGTATTGTCACCAAGATATCCTGAGTTCAGTCCCTGGGCACACATGGTGGAAGGAGAGAACTGACTCTCTGTTGTATTTTGTTCCCCGCCCCCCCCCCCCTTTTCTCACATATTGTCATTGTGTCCTCTTTGTAAATCTCTTTGTTGTATGCTTTCCTATGTTCATTATTTAGGCTAGAAAACCACCTAGACAAAGTGTGTGTTAGTATCACACATTGCTTAATGCCACACATTCAAGACTATTGCTTTTAGGCAATTTTATAATCTGCGAATATCACCCATTATACAAACCAAGATATTATATACCAATCACCTGTTGTGGTTTTTTTAATGCAATCAAGAGATATATTTGAGGCTGCTCTGAACATAACATGGCACACTATTGTACAGTACATCTTTTGGTTTTTTGGTTGTTTTTTTTTTTTTTTTCTTTTTGAGACAGGGTCTCCCTGTAGCCCCAGCTGGCCTGGAACTCACTCTGTAGACCAGGCTGGCCATGAACTCACAGAGATTTGCCTGCCTCTGCCTCCCGAGTGTTAGGATTAAAGGCTTGCTCCACCATGCCCTGTGAATAGTACATCTTTTTAAAAGCAGAGTACCCTAAAGTAATGATTGACAGCATAATAGAACATTATCAGGTATTTACTATTAAAATTTGTATATGCTGGGCTTTTTTCTTTTTTTCTTTTTTTTTTTTTGTATTTTTATTTTTTTGAGACAGGATCTCCCTGTAGTCCCAGCTGACCTAGAACTTGCTATGTAGACCAGGTTGGCTTGGATATCACAGAGATCTTCCTGCCACTCTAGCACTGGGATTAAAGGCTTGTGCCCAGCAAATGCTGCAGTTTTATATGATTGGTTCAATATGTTTGTTTGTTTTTTCAGTATTATGCCTGAGTATACATTGTGCTATGAGGTCGTTACAGCAGTGATATCACTAGGTGACAGGAATGTTTCGCTTTTATTAGACTCTAATGGGAGCATCATTGTATGTGCAGTATATCCATGACCAAAATGTCATTATTTGGCATGTGGCCTTATTACACACACATGTGGCCATATTATCTTTTTTTTAAACAATTTTTTTTATTTATTTCTGTATGTGTGTGAATGTACTGTCTGCATGCAAGTTTGTGCACCCGTGTCGCGCGATGCCGCGGAGGTCAGAAGATGGCGTTGGATTCCCCTGGAACTGGAGTTCTCCTGAAATTGGAGTTTCAGACGGTTCTCAGCCGCCATGTGGGTGCTGGGGATCGAACCCGGCTCCTCTGTAAGAGCGGTCGGCACTCTTAACCGCTAGGCCATCTCTCCAGCCCCATATTACCATTTTAAGTCTCTGAAATAATTGTAGTTGCAAAAAGCTATGAATGTGTGAGAATACAATTTACATAACCCTGGCAGATTCGTGTTTAATGTTTTCATTTGCCATTTTATAGGTAAGGAAGCTGAAGTTGATAATGTTTCGTCTGTTTTAAGCTCCTTCTGTAGCTCAGGGATATGCACCCAGTTCCATTGTGGCAGCTGGAACACAGTGGCTCAGCCTGCTTGCTGAATGTAACTGATGTTTAAATTCACAATATAGTATACAGGTGATGAAAAAAGAATGCATGTGTATTTCTGAAAGAATTAATGAAGGTTCTTGTTCTATGGAGAAAATACGTGGGTGTGAAAGACCAGATCCTATACCAAAATGAGTGTTACTCTTCATGGTGTAGAACTAACATGTGCCTTTTCCTTTTCTTCATTAGGGCAGAGCTTGGGATATGGCTTTGTGAACTACATTGACCCCAAGGATGCAGAGAAAGCTATCAACACTCTGAATGGATTGAGACTTCAAACCAAAACAATAAAAGTATGTTTACAACTTTTTAATTAAATTTTCTTGTAAAATGAGTTTTTTAGAAGAGTTTATTTGTAGTTCTGCATTGGGCGGGGGAGTCCTATAAATGCTCCTATGGGAGAAGTAGCATAATATTTCTGTGCTTGTTGTATCACAGGGGAGACTTTATTTGTGAGTATTCTACTTAGTCACTCGAATTAGTAGAAAGATAGAGCAATGATGCTCTTAGGTAAGTACTAGATAAAGGCCTCTGAACTAAGTACTCACATAGAGAATCAATTCTCTTATAGATCTTTAAACGTGCCTGAACACAGGGTTTAGGCTTGTTTTGTAAAGGTCTAGGCAGTGAATGGTTGAGGTTTTGCAAGCCAGTAAGTCTCAGTCATGACTTCTCACCTCTTGGAGGTAGACGTGGTATGATGTAATGTAGTGTTATTTAAGAACACTGAAACTTGAATTTCATACAATGTTTGAGTGACAAAATATTTCTTTTTCAGTTTAAATTTAAAGTCATTCTTGGTTGACCAGTTATGTAGAGTAGGCTGGATTTAGTGTTGGGCCCTTAGCTTGACTTAGTTCTAGCAGGTTCTCTGAGGAGATTGGCTGTTGAAAACTTATATGACACATAAATCATTTTTCCTTTGGAGATGTATAGTAAATTATTTTCTAGATACTTTATGCTCTTTTGTATTTTGGAAATTCTTACCTGGATTCTCTGGATCTGAAGTTGATCCAGTTTATGGCACAGATTTATTTTCTCTTAGGAATAAAAGGGATGCAGCCTCTAGCAAATCCTTAGTTCCAGTATAAATTCACTCTCCCGTCAGGTGCAGACACCTCAAATCAGTCACGGTGTGCTTTCATGCTGAATCTAGATGGCTCCCAAATATTTTTCAAAAATAGTGTTCCAGACAATCTCTGTCAATTGACTCACCTGTGATTTAGGAAGCCAGCTCAAACTGTAGCCTAAAGTGTTGAGGAGAAGTTCCTCAAGGCTGAGCATGGCGTCTGTCTTGTTTAGAGACATGTCCACAAGATTTCTGTTCATTTTTTTTTTCTGGGATCTGGAAATGCAGTGTCATCTTTCTACTTAAAAGTTGCGATCCTTAGAGTTGTCAGTTAAGGGGATTTGTTAACCCTGGGTGGTTTTGACACCTCATTTTTTATATTTATTGGCTCATAGGAAAAATTCCCATCAGCTCTTTTCATCTAAAGGAAACTGTGTGGTGGCCTCTCCATACACTTAGATGTACAATGTCTAAGAATTCTAGAGTTTTTTGATCAAGTAAATGTCTGAGAGAATAAATCCTGTAATCCAAAAGGAACTGCTTATTATAATTTCAAAATTTGAAGACAAAAACAGAAATCTAAGATGATAAAGATTCAATTTTATTTTGGCCTATCTTTTGATCTGAACTTTTCTCTAATTGTTCACACTTGTCTGCTTAATTTTTGTGTCAAGAGACTAATCTTTAGAAAATGCATTTTGCTGATTTGCAAATTTAATACAATGTATTTTGATCATATAGACCGCTTCCCCTATCTCCACCCCACCTTACCACCCCTGCTATTTAAGAGACTAATCTTTTAATGGTGATGATACAGAGTTCTTCAAGGTGGCATCCACTGTCCAGCTGACTTCAGGTTGCTTTGTGTTCTCTAGTCTATGGATTTCGTAGGCTTTCTCTTCCTTAACTCAAATTATCCAGGTCCCAGGAAGTCAGTTGCTCTTAGTGTGCCAAGGTGTAGTTAAAAAGAAAATGAAATATGACTGGGATGGCTCATCTCAGGAAATGGCCCTTTTCTTTATTCCAGAAATAATCACCCTTAATTCATTCTTAGTAAGTCACTTCTTTTGCTATACATACTGTGTTTTCTAAGATCTAGGAAAAGGTAAAAATGCAGGGAAAGCAGATCACCACGGGAGAAATGTCCTCAGCCTCTAAGGGAACAGTTGGTGACAGCTGCTTCCCTACTATCTTGGGTCCAGCCTTCTTTCCTCAGGGCCCAGCTGCTTGGGCTAAATGTGCAAGAAAGGACAGTAATGCTTTGTGGCTTTCATACTGTGACATCTGCTACTTCTAATTTTCTGAAATGAGGGTGAGGGTGATGGACAAGCAGCAGGCTACTTTTTCCCTCCCCCAATTTGGTTCTTGCAAAAATATTAGACAACATCTGGTATCCTTAATTTGGCCCAGATTTCTCTGAGAAGTGAAGTAGACAATTTTCTAGAAGTAGATTGTAGAACTTTTGCTTATTTCTTTTTCTGATTTTTCTCTTTTTTTCTGTAGGTTTTGCATTCTTAATAGGAGCCAGGTTTTTCTATTTACCACTTTTTGTTGTTGTTTGTAGTTTTGAGACAGGGTCTCCCTGTAGCCTCAGCTTTCCTGGAACTCACTTTGTAGACCAGCTTGGCCTTGAACTCCCAGAGATCCGGCTGCCTCTGCCTCCCGAGTGCTGAGATTAAAGGCCTGTGCTACCACGTCTAGCAATGTTTAACACTTTTAAGTACAATCTAGAGGCTACATTTAAGTCTTTCTGTTTACTAGGATGCTGTTTCTTCTCAGTCTATGTTCCTCTTTTAGTTTATCCTGAGCATGGCTGCAAGACTAGTCTTAGACGTCCATCTTGCTGCTTCTCATTACGAAGTCCATGGTGTCATCTAGTCTTCTTCCATACTGTTTGGCTCAGCTTTAGAATGGTGGTACTAGAGCTTTTGCCCTTTTCCACTGTTGTCAATCTGGTTCCTTGCAAACAAATCTCATTCCCATCTGTATCTGTGCTTTTTGTGGCTTGTATTTCCTTGTGGATACTTTCTCATTCATGTTGAGTTTAATTTTGGACCTGTTAACCTTTTCGGAGCTCCTCTGAAGCCTTGCCTTCAGTGGCTGCCTTACTGGATTCTTCCTTTCTTTGAATTGTCTGCTCCTTACTCATGAGTAACCACAGAAGTTTTAAAATCACTATGACCCAGATGTAGTATAGACTCTGCCTCTAGTAAGTTGGAGACCTTGATGGTCCTATAGTTTAGCTAAGGCCACACAGTTGAAGATAGCAGTGACTCTAATCTTTGTCTTCTGATAATACTCCCCAAAACTCTTGGGGTTATACCACACTTACCTTTAGCAAGCTATGGAAGATGATTTAACATGTATTTTGTATTCAAATGTTAGTGTTCTCTTGAAGGTTAGGTTGTTTGTCCTGTCTTCCAAGCCGCCTGCCGTACCAGTATAACTTTTATAAAATTCCTGCTTATTGGAATATTGAAGCAGTGAATCAAGTGCTATGAAATGTAGCTGATTTAGAAGTTTTCCCTGGGGGTCCTAATACCATTACTCCAATAGGATACATAATAGATGGTATATTAAGAAATAACACATAGAGCATTTTTTCAATAAAAGACCCTGAGAGAAGTTATTCCCAAACTTAGTTGCCTTGGAATCATATGAGGAAGGACTTAGAAGTACAGATTTCAGAACCACTTGAGATTTGTGTCCCCAGGTGAGATTTAGCAGTCTACTTTTTAGTATGCTCCCTTTTCAAATTGGTGAGTTCTCTGTACAATTACAAGCACAATTCAGTTTGTCTTCTGGGTTCTACTTTGATAATCCTTTTGTGGCTAATCCCGCTAGCCAGAATTTTATGTCTGTATCTTCTTGAACATGTTGGATTATAGGTCAGCATTTGGCCTTTAGAGAGGTTTCAGCCTTTACCTTTAAGAAGAATAGCTTAGAAATGAGAAAAACTTAATATGTTTATTTCAAGTTACAGTGGTATTTTATTTTGAGCAGTATTGATTTGTTATAACCTTCAAGGTCATTAATCCCTTTCCCTAAGAATCATTCTGTGCTTGTTGGGGAAATGTACTTGTCTTCCCTCCATAGTGGTATGTGCTAGATCCTTCGGCAGCAAGGAAGTAGCTCTTGTGGACTAAACTTTGCTCACATTGTCTCTGATAATGGCATAGTAGATAAAATGTGACTGTTACCAGATACTAACTTCTGATATTAGGTAGGATAGAAAAAGGTGTAACAGATGTACAGTTTAGGTACCAGGGAATCAGAAGGAATGTTCAGGAATGTATCAAAAATTATCTACTGGTGGGGAGTGTTTGTTGTCAGTGGCTCTTTGTTTCCTCCAGGAACCCCTTTTTTTAAAAATTTTATTTATTTCTGTATGTGTATGAATGTGCTGTCTGCATGTAGGTTTGTGCAATCGTGTTGTGTTGTGCAATGCCTCGGAGGTCAGAAGAGGGTGTCGGATTCCCCTGGAACTGGAGTTCTCGTGGAATTGGAGTTTCAGACGGTTCTCAGCCGCCATGTGGGTGCTGGGGATCGAACCCAGGTCCTCTGTAAGAGCGGTCGGTGCTCTTAACCGCTAGGCCATCTCTCCAGCCCCAAGGAACCCTTTTTGTGGACCGCTCAGGGACTCTTTGCTTGCAGCTGTTGATCTTAATATCACTTTATTTTTATTGGACTTCATGTATTGATAAGATCTAAATTGTGATTAAAACATATATGGCTTAAAGCCATACTTTTTTTTTGCCTAGGCTAATGTTGTCAGCCTTCAGTTAATGAGAAGAAAAATGATTTATTTTCTACAAGTGAAATTGTTCATTTTTGAGTGTATGTCAACACCCTTGTCAGGTGACTGAGGAGCACAGTGAGACAGATGCCTGGTGAATATCTCTCCTAGCTTCTCTCCTCCAGCGCAGGCCTATGAAGCTGACTCTAGAATGTGGGCTCTGTCACTGGAAAGTGGAGCTATTACCTCAAGGAAAAGAACTTTGTATTATGTTAGATACTGCCCATGAAGCCAGTCTCTAGCCAGCCCCATCCCCAGCCCCTGTCTGAAGAGAAAGTATTTTCTCCTTACTCATTCAGGCATAGTCCATGCTAAAAATTACTTTTGCCTAAAAATTAACACCTGCCATCTAGAAATATTAAATACTTTAGTAAAAATAATTAAATCACTATTTAAGTACATATGGAAAACTTATAAACACAAGAAATATTAAATAATACCTATTTATTAAAGTCTTCAGTTTGTCAGTAATTAAGTAAAGCTAATAAACTTTTATTCCAGGCCATTGTATTGCTCTTCAGTTAAAAAGATTTATACTCTGTTATATTTCTCAATTAAAAATGTCATATTTCATGTTTTTCCTGTTTATTGTGAGTTTGACTCTTAAGAGGACTATAGACCTATGTTTTTGAAATGTTTTCCTAGGTCATCTGGATGTGTGATCATGGACAAATCTTTGAACTATTTAACTCTCCATGTAATCTCTGAAATGCTTACAGCTTTTGACCATCCCTAATCAGAACATCTGAAATGTCTCCAAATTTGAAAATTACCATGTATGAAATTACTAGGAATTCTATATGTTACCTTCAGTCTGTCTGTGTATGGTGTATGCAAAAATCTGAATGTGCCTTATCCCTGAGATACCCTTTTAAAATAAAAAAAAGTTATGAGTGTTTTACCTCCATGTATGTAAGTGTACCTGTGTTGCAAGAAGGCATCGGATCCCTAGGAAATGAAGCTATGGATGGCTGTTGTCCTCCCTCTGGCCTCTGTGTTCCTTGCTGTATCTAAGGAGAGTTAGATGGGCATGTGGGGATTTCCAGAGGGCAGTAATTTGCTGTTCTTGGAACAGATTTTTTTTGAGACATCTTTCTTTAGTTGCTGGAGCAGAGGCTAAGCTCATACAGAAGGAGGCTGGGGACCAGGTCCCTCCCTGGTAGCAGTATCCCAAGCTCTCTTGCTGCCTGCCCACCTGCCACACCATGACTCAGTTTGGTGACAATGGAAGTCTGTCATCTGACTGAACCTACCAGCCTTACAAGGAAGTTGATGGATCATTTTATTACCTAAACATGCTCCACAGCACATGGCCTGGTAGATGCTCAGCTTTTGTGAAGTGAGGTCTAGATCACAAAATCCATGCTGTTACTTTGTAATGAGCTTGGAGAGTTTTAGGTTTCACAAATACTTCCATTCGATAAAAGAATAACTTTCACCAGGCTTGGTGGCACACGCTTTAATCCTAGCACTTGGGAGGCAGGTGGATCTCTCTGAATTCAAGGCCAGTCTGATCTACAGAGTGAGTTCCAATCCAGCTGGGGCTACAGGGAGACCCTGCCTCAAAAGGACCAGAAAAAAAAAAAAAAAGAATAACTGTCTCTTGATGATTATGACTGTGTGGAGTTCCTGGAAGTAATACTTGAATACTGGCACAGATTTGGAAAATTGCTGCTTTTTCCGCTGTTTTTTTTTTTTTTTTTTTTGATGATGTGTGGTTGTTTTGAAAGTTAATCAATTGCAGTTTACCAGAAGCTCAAATCATTCAACCAAAGGCCTTGTAATATCCTTAAAAGGAGGAAGCTACTTATCAAGACCACCAAGTGGTTCTTGGTAGAAAGAACTGAGAATAGTAGTTTGTGTGTGACTGGTTTGAGTTCTAAGCTAGTGGTAAGACAGGAAAATGGAAACATGGCCAGCAGACTTGGCCCTGAGCAGCCCTGCGGCCTGCCCTTCCTGCCTGTTGTGTAGGCATGACTTGGCAGAAGCATTTCTGGGAGGTTTTGTAGCTGGTGGCAGCTCTGCTTCCTGATGCTTACGGGCGGGGTGTGGTAGTGCATTTGTGCAGTTTCTGAGCCCGGAGAGCTGGTGCCAAGCCTGTTTGGCCTCTTCATGCTAGCTAGTTGGACATAGGTTTAAAGTGCTGACTTCAAGGAGGAGTCCCTAGTTCTTTGCTGTGTCTGCTTTGCATACTGTCAAAGGATTTTTTTTTTTTTAACTTCTTCAGATTCATAAAGAAACAACAGTGGTCTCTAATAGGCAAATGAATTCTCCAGTTGACTGGTGAATTGATGGCCATTGATTTTTTTTTTTTTTTTAAAGAAAGGTAATAGATCTTAAAATTTGCTAACTGCTGGTACTGTGGTTGCTATTACTGTTGTTGTTGTTATTATTGGATCATTAATGTAAGATTACTTCTCCCCTTGGGAATAAGGAGTTTAATCCTTCCTGCTTAGGCTCTGGAGTGGATAATGAGTCTAGAAATGGCTCTTAGGTGACCCACAGGAAGGACAGGCAAAAGTGTACTGTGTCCTGGAAACTGATAATGCAGAAAAGCATTAATTTCTATGAGTTTTGCTAATTATCTGTATTTAGACATTTAAGGCCTCCTCCTTACAAACTTCCTTACATTTCAAGAAAGGTTATGGGGGGGCTGGAGAGATGACTCAGTGGTTAAGAGCACTGGCTATTCTTGCAGAAGATCTGGGTTCAAGTCCCAGCACCCACATGGCAGCTAACAACTGTCCGTAACTCCAGTTCCATGATATCTGATGCCCTCTTCTGTCCTCCACAGGCACTGCACAACATGGGTGCATTTACACACATGTAGGTGTTAACACTCATAAAATAAAAATACATTTAAAAAAGAAAGAACAGTTATGGAGACATTTCAAGAGACTCCCTCCTGGTAAAGCTGAGCGTAGCATCTGTTTCCCAGGTCCTGGCCAGGCTGAGAGGCTCCTAACCCAGCAGAGTCACGTTCAGGTGGTCTGTGTTTCTCAGAATACCTTAGGATGAGTTCTGTGGACTTTTGATCTTCTGTGCTTTCACATTTGTTAGTGACTTATATTCCTGTATTTGTAATCAACAACATGGAATTGTCTCATTCAGAAACACCAGAGGCTGCAGGACGAGGGTTTTAAAAAAAATTAATAATGAGCTTTCCAGAGCAAGCAAGGTCTAGAATTTGAATATAACCAATTTTAAACCTTCACACAAGGGGTTGCCAGAACTTGCATTGTTCCTTGGAATTGCTGGGGTGAAAGGGTTTGCAAAATACAGATTTCTAGGCCCTGAACAAGAGTTACAGAATCTGATCTGCAGACTGAAACCAAGGAAAAGATTCTCTAACAGCTATCAGGAGAGGTTCATAAATAGGTGCATATCAGTGAGAAGCATGGGCTAGTGAGCCCTTATGACTTACACGTGGATGTATTTCAAAACAAGTGTCCATGCTTCATGATGGAGAAATGTGCATTTAATGAATGAAATGCTGGATTTAACAAAGCAATACATATGTTTTCCACACACAGTTTGCTCATTTTCACAAATAGAACTGTATAATTTGTTGCCTATTTAATTCTTCTGTGGTTGAAGACCTGTCCGTTGAGAATCAGGTTTCATGGTGATTAGTGTAGAGATGGGAATGACTTCTATGACCCAGGATGGTTATAATTAGATGATGAAAGCTGATTTATAACTCATTATAAATTCGTAACCCCTGTTTCATCCTTCCTTAGGTGTGTAGATTTTGAGTTCTCTGCCTGGGCCTGAATAAATTTCAGTTTCCTCTATCATTATAAGAACTATAACATGCTATAAGTAGTTTCTTTAAGAAAACATTTGGTGGGGCTCAGGAGTTAGAGTACTGACTGCTCTTGCAGGGGACCGGGGTTCAATTCCCAGCATCCACATGGCAGCTAAGAATAGTCCTTAACCCCAATTCCAGGGGATCTGACACCCTCTTCTGACCACCACAGTATTGCATGACAAGAGTGCAGTCACATATATGCAGATGATAAATACATTCAAGAACAAAAATAAGAAAAAAAAAATTGCTGTCCGAAATCTTATTTTAGAAGCGTTTGGCCTGTAAACTGAATTTTGCCTCAGAGTACACTACAGCAGTGTGTACTTCTGCTGATAGCCTGCTCAGATTTCCAGAAGACTGGATCAGTAAGAAATTATCTCAATCTGGCCAGGCGTGGTGGCATGCCTTTAATCCTAGCACTTGGGAGGCAGAGGTAGGCGGATCTTTGTGAGTTCAAGGCCAGCCTGGTCTACAGAGTGAGTTCCAGGATAGCTGGGGCTACAGGGAGACCCTGTCTTGAAAAGACCGCCCTAAAAAAAGAAAGAAATTATCTCAAAGAATGTCTTTAGGGGCTGGAGAGATAGCCTAGCAGTTAAGAGCACCGACGCTCTTGCAGAGGACCCGGGTTCGATCCCCAGCACCCACATGGCGGCTGAGAACCGTCTGTAACTCCAATTCTAGGAGAACTCCAGTTCCGGGGGAATCCAAGACCCTCTTCTGACCTCCGCGGCATTGCACGACACGGGTGCACAGACCTGCATGCAGACAATACATTCATACACATACAAAAATAAAAAAAAGAATGTCTTTAGTGTTCTTCATTAAGCAATGCTTTAAGGAAATTGTGAAGTATGCGTTGCCCATAAGCTACCCTGTCCCACAAAGTCAAGTGAACTGTGAAGGTGAGGACTAAAAACACTCCTCACCTTTGTACTTCATTGTATGAGTATGAAAGAACAGTGGTCTACCTGCAGCAAAGGTGATACCATTTGGAGATTTAGTTACAGATATTCAGTATCACTGATGCTATTCATCAGTGAGACCCAAGGAGAAGACCTGGTGCCTCATCATTCTGTGCAGTTAAACACTACAGGACAAGATTCTCAAGATCTGAAGAGGAGGACACTTTGTCTCAGAACAAAGGTGAAAGTGGTGACTCCCTCTTTACTGCCCTTCTGTGGGTGTTCTGTAAATGGCTATGATACCGTTTCTTATGTCCTGTAAAGGTTGTCATGGTTTCTGTAAAGTCTTTACAACTGGCACAGAAAAGGCTTTAGGAGTGCAGTAATTATTTTTTGTTAAAGCTATTTGGGGAATATGTAGTTCAGGTGTCTAATAGATATTTGGAGAATGAAGGATCGTCTTTCAATGAGACTATTAGTCTTGCAAATCGGTTCATTTTTTTTTTTTTAAAGAGCTTTCCATGTGGTTATTCTCTGATGGCTAATCATGTTGAGAGAGAACTATCTTCATGGATTTAAAGCAATAAAACACTAAATTTTGTTTCAGGTGTTTTCCCCATATGTATTAAATAAATTTTTCAGTTGTATAACTTGTATCAGGCATACAAATTGGAAAAACTTCCTTTGGTTCTGTGGGAAAAGCTTATCATGTTTTATATTAACTTGTTTTCCTTTGCCTTACATGTGTTTATCTTCCTCGCACAAAATCTCATTTTGCTTCATTTAAAGGTTACATATAGGCAATCTGGAATGTCTTTTATTATAACTGCATTTTCTGGTGTGCGTGTGTGTGTGTGTGTGTGTGTGTGTGTGTGTGTGTAGGTAGGTAGGTAGGTAGGTAGTTCTCAGTTTTGTGTTTTTAAACTATTGGAGAGTTTCTACTGTCATATCAAAGACAGGCTACCCTTGAAATAAAGAGAATTAATTTCCTATTTGTATGGATGTGTGTGTACCTATAATCATAAATTGAGTCTAAGTCTCATCAGACTCTAAAACATCTCAGATGTTGTGTGGCTTGCTTACTTGTATTAAAGTTATGTGTTACAGATACATTTTTAATTTCTAATTTATTTGTGTGTGGAGATGTTCTTTTTAATGCTTTAATTGTGTGAATACAGATGTTTTACACTTTTCATTTGTGTTTATGCACACATGTGTTCACCCAGTCCATAGCACACATGTGATGTTCTGGGGACAACTTCCCTGAATTGGTTCTGTCCTACCATGTGAGTTGCAGGGATTGAACGCAGGTTGTCAGGCTGATTAGCAAGTGCCCTTATCTCACTGGTTTTGGTTGCAGATTTTAAAATAGGTGTCTGAAGGGAAATTGTCGGGAAAAGCAGTGCCATGTGTTTACCAGAGGAAAATGATTTGTTAGGAATTTGGGGGGGTATGTAAAGAATGACTTTTGGGGGGGTGCTTTTGAGACAGGGTCTCCCTGTAGCTCCAGCTGTCCTGGAACTCACTATGTAGACCAAGCTGGCCTTGAACACACAGAGATCCACCTGCCTCTGCTGGGATTAAAGGCGCGCACCACCACGCCTAGCAAGGATAACTTTTTAATAGTGCATTAGAGGGGTTAGGTTTTTCTTTGTATTTTTTTTTAGGGTCTCACTGTGTAATTCTGAGTTATTTGAAACTTTCTGTGCAAACCATATTGGCTTTCAACTTTCTTCTACCTCTGCCTCCTGAATGTTGGGGGCACTGCAAGTCTTCGTAAGAGTGCTTTTTTCAAAAATTGTATTTACTTTTTATGTGTATGAATGTACTGTCTGCATGTAGGTTTGTGCACCCATGTCGTGCAATGCCGAGGAGGTCAGAAGAGGGTATCAGACTCCCCTGGAACTGGAGTTAAAAACAGTTTTCAACCGCCATGTGGGTGCTGGGGATTGATTCTGGATCCTCTGCAAGAGCAGTCGGTGTTCTTAACCGCTACGCCATCTCTCCAGCCCCAAGAGTGCTTTCTATTAGGCCCTTGTAATACTCTAGGGAACTATGACAATACTAGAGAAGTTTTCCAGTTGCTGTTACCATTATTATTGTTATCATCATCATCATCATCGTCATCATCATCATTATTTGGTCTTTTTGAGACAGGGTCTCTGAGTAGCTCCATCTATCCTGGAACTCACTATGTAGACCAGGTTGGGTTTGAACTCACAGAGATCCACCTGCCTCTGCTGGGATTAAAGGCGTGTGCCACCACATCCGGCTTCAGTTTTTTTATGTAGCCCAGGCTGGCCTTGAACTCCCGCATGTAGACAGGGTGATCCCGAGTGTCTGACCCTCTTGCCTTTACTTCCCAAGTGCTTAGATTCAGGAGTATTTATAATGCCCAGTTTATGTGGTGCTGGGGATCAACTCTAGGGCCGCACAGATGTTAGGCAAGTATTCTGCCAGTTTTCTCTCCCTTACATAACTTCAGCCTAGGTTGCAAGCTTTAGAAGCTACCTTTTATTGTCACGTGTTGTATTTTTCTTCTCCCCACTCAACAAAGGACAAGGAAGATCAAAGGTAAAGTTTTAAAAATTATGTAATTATATTTTTTGAGTACATTATCATGGGGAAACAGTTTTGGGTAGGGAATATCTTGAACATTTAGTTCCTAATTGTGCAAGCATTCAAAATACACTTTCATTGATTCTTTGAGAATTTATAAAACTGTGTTTTGATCCCATCTCCACCTCTCACCTTCCTTCCCCCAATTTGTGAAATTTAATCTGTGTTCCCCAAATGCTCTCCAGTATGGCTCTATCCCTTGGAGTCTAGTCAACCTACCAGGTATCACACCAGTAAAGAAAACTAACTTTTCCTCTCCTACCAGCTATTAGTTGCCAATAGCTCTTCAGCTAGGGCTGAGCTTTGTACCTACCTGTCCTGTGCATGGTGGGTTTTTGTCTGACTTGGTCTTGTGTATGCTTTACCACAGAGTGTTGTACATTTGCAAGCATTTTGAGTGCCTAGTGCGTAACAGTCAGTCTTGATGTTTGGTAGGCAACTGCACTTATTCTGCATGCTCATTATGTGGATGTAAGTTAAATTAATGCAGAGATGTTGACGTAGTTGCATGCCTGGTTTTTTAGAGGCCTCTGCAATTACTGCAGAGGTAATAGGGGTCTACAAAATGGTTTCATCAGGTGAGGATAGAAGAATGTCTCACACAGGAAAGTCTCATCTCAGACACAGTACTTGAGATGATAGACTTCTTGGAAGAAAGTGAAGTCTGAAAATTAGAAGAGGATTTATTCTATCAACTAATAACCCTTGGCAGAAAACATAGGGAAATTCTACTAACCTTAGTGCTATATTTTATTTTTTATTTTTATTTTTTATATTTTTTAAAAAGCTACTTCTAATTTTATTTTATATGTCTGAGTGTTTTGCCTGCACCTGTACACGCTGTGCCTGCATGACCAGAAGATGGTGTCACATCCTCTGGAACTGGAGGTATAGAAGGCTGTTAGCTACCATTTGTGTCCTGGGAACAGAATTTGGGTCCACTGCAAGAGCAGCCAGTGCCCTTAACCACTCTCCAGCCCCTAGCAGCATATTTTACATCTAAGCCCTGTTAGTTAATACAACTTCAACTTCTCCTCCTCCTCCTCCTCCTCCTCCTCCTCCTCCTCCTCCTCCTCCTTCTTGTTATTATTATTATTATTATTATTATTATTATTTTAACAACAAGAATGAATTTGGGATAGAGTTGTTCATTTACTTGGCTGTGGCTTTTTCTACAAAGATCTACAGTGACCTGTGAGACTCATTTAAGCAATGCACAGATGAAATGTTTCTCTAGTTTTTCCTGTACACATACATTCAGGCACAAAAGGAAATATACCATAAATGGGATTTAAAGGAATCTTTTTGACTGTTACACTGCTTTTTACTATTTTGTAGGTTATGATGTCTTCTTAGTACATTCTTGATAGATGGCTGGTCTCCACATTCCAGTTGTCTCTCCTTTATTCTGTGGTCTGCATGCTGGCATTTAAGGGCTCTGCAGTCTGCTCCCTCTCGATATACCAGTGGTGTCAGCATCTGCATTCTTGCCAGGCTGGGCTCTCCCTCACTGTGCGAGCATCAGTCTGGTCTCCATCCCTTGCTTCATTCTCTGCCATGCGCTTCGGCCATTATTTATCACTTTTATTTGACCATATAAACAATTTTCACCAGCATTCCCTTTGCTCCTATTTGTTGGTTTGCCTTTGGGGAGAGAAGGGATCCCTGTTGTCAGAGCACCTTATGTTTTTATTATAATATATAAATAAGGTTCTAAATATTGATTATAAGAAAGAATGAGACCTGCTCTGTATGCTCAAAAATGGAAAAACCTCATAATTTAAGTACAACCCAAGTGGAATTTTGTGGAGATTTTTTTTAACCATTTTTAATTTTGAGTGGATGGTTTGAAGCTCTGCCACTTCCTGGCTGGCGTCTGTATACATTGAAGATGTGAGCCCATAGTGTTTAAAGTGTTTATCTTTTTCTGAAGATTTAACTGAACTTGTCCTTAAAGTTTTCCATGCACTATCTGTCTGTTCCTTGCCTATTGGCCATTTTTTTTCATGTGTTTCTCTTCCTCTTAGACCTTAGATAGGGAATATGAAAGCTCAAGGATAAGCATGTACCAAAATTGGTTTCCTAAGATCTTTTTGTTCCAGCCAGTACTAAACAGCCTGGGTTACTTAACCACCAGCCAGTACCTGGTCTGTCTTTAACTTTCCAACTCATCCTTTTAACGTATTGATTATGTGTTAGACATACTAGTATTTGTATCCTGCTGTACCTGCTAAATCCTAAGTATATTTTAGGAGATACCATTGCAGCAGTTAACTTTTTTGGGAGGGGGATTTGCTTTGAGACATGGTATCCCTATAGCCTCAGCTGGCCTGAAACTTGCTGTGTAGAATAATCTGGCCTCAGTCTCACAAAGATCCATCTACCTCTGCCTTCTGAACACCACCACGCCTAGCAGCATCTTAGTAGTATGACTTATCTTGGAGAGTTAAGTTTTAGAATCTTCAAAGAATCCTTTAGAAGCCATTATTTGTAAATGGCTCTCTAAGAATTGGATGAGGACATCTGGGCTTCCTTCCTCCCTTCCCCCTTCCCCCTTCCCCCTTCCCTCTTCCCTCCCTCCCTCCCTCCGCCTCCCTCCCTCCCTTCCCCTCCCT